>BMAU01001397.1:600000-1162212 GCA_019973935.1 Trichonephila clavipes | reverse complement strand
TAGCCTGTGTTGCTCTATATCCCCTTCAACCTTTCAATCAATCAATCAATCAACCATAAAAAGTTGCCTCTACGAATGAGAAAATTTTATTAAAAATTTACCTACAGCTATATAAAAAATTGGCAACAGCGTCTTTGAAAATATTTATTTATAGTTATGGCGCTTTTATTTATATTACTTTATATTTTCAAAGTAGTTCGTTCAGAGCTAGAATACGAAATTGATCCGAATGGTTACATTCTTTATTGTCCATGTATGGGTAAGATTTGCCGTCCTCTTGCAAGGATAATTTTTGTGCTTGAAATTTATCTTTTAAAAATTTTTAGTTTTCTTATATCTGCTCATGTAGTCCCTTTAATTAAAAATAATGTGTTTTCGAAGTGAAATACAATCAGATTAAAAAGAATTTTTTTTCTTATGGAGTTGGAATTGTATAATTAAAAAAATCTTCTTTTTTAACAAATCTAATGCAGAAATTCTATCGTATAGAATTTTTTAAATGTAATTTTTCATTTGAAATTTTTTTGAAAGTGTACAATGCAATTAATTCCTTGCATACCAGTGCAACTCAGGTGTTGTCCTTGTCACTTGACTATGATTCAAAACTTTTCTATTAAGTTAAATAAAAGTTAATCACTAAATTTTAATGACCTTTTGAAAATTATGCTTTAATTTCAAAAGTTAATGTTTCTTATTGATTATTTATCCTGTTCCAGCAGTGGCATAACAGAGAATATTAAGGCCTCCTAGAATCCTTGGCCTCCCATGATACAGGGGTGTACGTTATACCACTGTGTTCCTGTTACCATAGAATTTAACTGGAAACATTTGGTTAAAATGTAGAATACGTGGCCTCTTGGCAAAGTTAATTTTTTGGTGACTGGAACCAGACATTAAGCAACCTATATGAAGTGATAAGTGTTTTGAGAATTAATAAAGTGGTATTTTTCAATGAAAATACAGAAATATTAATGAGAAATAAAAGAAAATATTTATCAAGTTATCAATAACACATTAAATTAAAAATTTTATGTTTTTTAAAGTTAAAGGAAATCCTAAATTCAAATATTTAAGAAAAATATTTATCTGCACTTAGGAAAGAGTTCTTCTAAAGAAGGGTAAATTTTTGTGACCATAGCAAACTATTGTGTCCTGCAAATCACACTTTAATATCAAAACAACAAAGATTTCAACATGTTTTATATGGGAAAAAAGTCAGTCAGATTTTTTGGTAAAAGCCACGATTTGGGAGGAACTAATTTAGCTGCACTTTTAACTACCTCTAAAAATGACATGAATAATACATTTAGATTATTGGGTCGATTCATTTTTCACCACATGTACTCTGTAAGGTAAGAATCAAATTTATCCTCATACCTGGGGGTTCTGTGCAGAGATTTCTTGATGGAACTCCACAAACCCTGGATAAGCTCATGTGAGCTACATTTTCTGGGTCTTTAAAATGTTAGCTGTGATTGACTTAAAGTTGAGGAAAACCTTCATCTTCTAGATAATCGTAAGTTTTCAAGCTATCTCATATGATTCCTTCCTTTTTGTTACTCTTGATGGATTGTAGCAGAATATCCTTCAACCTGGCCATCTGAAAGGAAACACCTATTCAAGCCTCTTTCAATCCCTCCAAACACCCAGGTTCCATTCACTCTTTTGCCTCTGTTATATTTTCTTTTACCAAACATGCTTTCATCAGTTTTTACTATCACATTAGGACCTCTAAGCAAAGAACTTTCGTACACCCACATTTCCATATACACCTCTTTGCAGAAACCCTTCCAATCTGTGATTATTTTTTTTGAAAAATTATGTTAAAAAATAATGAAGTCATGGTTCAACTTTTTGGCACCTACATATTCGTCAACATCAGAATCTCAAACATACTTGGCTTACTTTCTTTGTACTAGCTATTCTTCCTTACAGATCTTGTTATGTGATGCACATTCACTGCTTTCTTTCGACATATCCAGATCATCATTCATTCAAATCCTTGGTAATCAAATGCATTGCTTTCTTGCAAACTGAACATTCATTATTTGCAGCAGTCAGTCCTTTATCCAACCACATTATAGACATTTTCTCCTTTTGTTCCAAATCATAAAAAAAGGCAAATCATACCTTTCAGACATACTGTTTTAATACTTCGGAGGAACATATGCAAAGCAGGTAAATCACAGATGCTGAAAAATTCTAAAGATCCCGGTTCACTCCTAGGAGAGCCCCCACCCTTGGCGCGAATTACTTTGGTTGGCGATAATTGCGCCGTCATGGTAACCTTGATTTTAAATACAACATATGGCAACCCTAAATTTTTCTAGAATTCTCGTCATTTGTGGGCGCGCATTTCAAATTTCATTTTGTTGTTGGACTCCGGGTTGAAAGTATGGCTGCACTTGTGAGTGAATACACGTTAGAATTTTTTACGTTATTGAATGCTAGAGGCAAGAAAGAATTGATTGAATGGTGTATGAAAGAAGGATTAATTGCTTCAAGTTATGAATGTCCTAAATGTAATGAGCAAATGGGATTAAATGAACGAAAGAGTGTTGTTTTGGATGGATTTGAATGGAGATGTCGAAAAAAAGGTGTGAATGCGCATGATGTTTACAGAAGTTTAAGAAAGAATTCGTGGTTTTCCAATAGTAAGTTAAGTATGTATGATGTTTTGCGTGTAACTAAAATGTGGTTTGGAAGGTGTATAAATGATTACGTTGTGAATGAATTGAAATTGAATAAAAATACAGTTATTGATTGGTTTATGTTTTGTCGAGAGGTTTGTATGAATGCGGTTGTGAACGAAAGCGTTAAAATTGGAGGAGTAAATGATGAATTGTAATTGATGAAAGTAAATTTGGAAAAATGAAGTATGGAAAAGGCAAGCCTGTGGATAGAAAGTGGGTGTTTGGAGGTATAGAAAGAGGAACGAATAGATGTTTTTTCGAGTGATTGAACGACGGACGAAAGAGGAATTGCTGTGTGTGATTAAAGAATGGGTCCTGCCTGGAAGTACGATTGTTTCTGATTGTTGGAAGGCGTATAAATGTTTGTCTGATGAGAGTTTTAAACATTTGGAAGTGAATCACAGTGTATGTTTTAAAGATCCTGATACCGGTGCTCATACCAATTCAATTGAGGGTACATGGTCGGCAATAAAACGTTTTCTTCGCAATCACACCAGCCACGCAGAAGGCATGTTCGACCATTACCTCGCAGAGTATTTATGGCGGCGCTCTCGCGATCACTCACTCAGCGACGAGACTTTCCAGAATTTTTTAAAAGCAGTTGTTACACTTTACCCTCCACTTGGGAAGGATCAACAATAAGAAAGTAAGTGCTGTTGTTATATTTTTTATCTTAAATGTTAAATTTCTGTATTGTTTACATATATTTTCATTGCGCATCCATCTTATACTGCTATATTTACTTGTCACCGTTATCGGGTTTGCTTGGCGCCATTTCGTTTTCGCTTGGCGCTTTTTCCGGTTTGGCGCCAAGGGTGGGGGCTCTCCTAGGAGTTTACCAAGATTCCTATTGTACAAAATAAGAAAAAAAAGGGAAATGAAGAAATAAAGGATGGAATTGTTGATTTGAAAATTGTGTATTTTTTTAAAAACATCTGCAAATTTTAAATAACCAAATAGTAATTAATTAAAAAAACAGGACCTTATATATATGTGGATAAGACCACATATCAAAATTCAAGGGTTATACCAAATTTTGCAATCTACCAGATTGAATTTGTTATCTCGCCTTAATATCTAGATAAAAACCGCCAAATCCAAGGGGCCACCTATTCTACACTTTAGCCAAATATTTTCCATTTTGTATTTACACTTTTTGAAAGTACATAATTTGCTTGTAGTCTGTTCTGCTTCATGTTTATAATTTTCATCTCATGTGATCAGTATGAAATTAGAATTTTCATGTGATATTTTAAAAAATTACCTGTTTATATTTCATATGTAATGTGTAGGGAATTAAATAATCACTTTTTAAGTTGTGGTTATATACATTAAATAATCGAAACCTTTTTATTAATGGATATAACTTCTAATGGAAAAGTATAAAAATGATTATGTGTTATTTTTTCTCACCTGATTACATTTAAGGTTCTTGGAGAAAAAAAAATTCTTTTGGAGGTTAGAAACTTGATTTAATTTTTTTATATTTTCTCTTAAAAATATATCATTTATGCTAATTATCTTTAAAATACGGAGTAGCATTTCATATCATGAATTTTATTTAAATCTTTTGTTTATTTTCTCAACTGCATTGAAATAGCAATTCTAAGTTTTGCAGTATTTATCTATAATATAGAGTTGAAAAGGAAAGGCAATTTAATTAGAGAAATAATAATAATAAAAAAAACTGACCTTTATTTTTTGTTTTGTTTTAAAGTCAACTATTATTTAGGCCCTCACCAACTATGTATGTTTTTGCCTCAATGATTTATTATTAAATCTTTTTAAATAATGTATGTGATACATCTTTTTCATTGAGTAAATGTACGCTGTTATTGACTGATGAATTCATTCTTACAGGACGGTTTGGAAACCAAGCTGATCACTTTTTGGGTTCCTTAGCATTTGCTCATGCATTAAATAGAACATTGGCCCTTCCTCCCTGGGTAGAGTACAAGACTGGGCACTCTAGATCGGCAAGTTGTTCTAATTATTATGTTCTATATTGTTAGGTGTATTATGTATTTTCTGCACAAAGAGAAATTTTTCTGAGGTAGCCTATCCCAACCATACTTTGAACTTAGTTTCCCTGTAATATTTTTTATTTTGTAGAGAAGTCTTCAACTTTTACTCTTCAAATTATATGTAGTTTCTTGTCAATCTTTGTTTTTCTATGACTTAATTTGTTGAGTTTAGCATAATTATAAATACTTTTTACTCTCTCGACTCGGTGGCTGTAAGGTAGCGTAAATAAAATATCTCCTAAGAATTTTTTTAAATACTTTTCTTTCTTTTTTTAATGTACTCTAATTTATTATTGATATTTGCGACATATATCAAATAATTTTTATCAGTACTACCTTTTTTGCTCACCATGCTGGTCATTTTGTGATCGAAGATCCTACTGTTTCCTAAAGATCTTATAATCAGTGTTGTTGTGGGACTGTTTCTTTTCAAATTGCTAACTAATCCAGTATTTATTTTTTACTAGTGAAAGATTGAAAATTACTTGAAATATTGGTATTTTTAGAGTGGCAGTTTTTAAATAAATTGCATTATAGAATAATTAGTATTAAAATTATGTAGAAGTATTTATTGCATACCATCCAAAGTTACCATGATTAATTTAGTACTAATAATAGAAATCATTGTCTTTGTTTTTTTCTCCCCAAATGTTAATGATTGCAATTACAAATGTTGTCCTCTGTGTTTATTGCTCTGTTTTCACAGCACTCTAAAATTTGTTTTTATGTGTTACTTTTAAGTATATATTGATGGAACATAAAAATTAATGCTGTCCAGTGAATTTATCAAAACATTTATTGATCATGAATTGAACAAGAAATTATTTATTAAAATATTGATTTTATATGCAAATAATTTCCTTACATTTAATCAAATACTGGAATTAATTATTACCTCATATTACTTGCCAACAAGCACACTAACTGTATGAATTAAAAATTAATCTAAGTATACTAAACTTACCCATCATATTTAAAATTTTGGTTTAAAAAAATCCAGTCATAAACTGTATGTTTTTGATACTGAGAAAATAGTATTTTTTACTGAGTAATGAATACCCTTTCAATATGTTTGATTCATTTTTTTTATTAACTTTGGAAAAATTAAGCTGTTTGAAGGCTTTTGGTGATAGACCTCATAAGTTTTAACTGTGGTGAAGCAATGAGAATGACACTTGAGTTTGCATCCCACTCTCTCCAAACTTCCATGCCACACCAATGTGAGTACTTTTAGTCTTTAAAGATATAACCTTCTACGCAGCAAGTCTTCAGTGACACCTGGACTTGAACCCATTACTTGATAAGGCTGGCCATGAGTTTACTGTTATTACAAGGAGGGGTAAAGGGGATCTGTAACTCATAGTTTTTATAGTTTAACAGATTGTTTTGAATCTTTTATAACACTGATTCATAAACATTTTTGACTTTGTACCACTTGACTGGTAATACACATCAAACATTTTACAAAGTATCATCAAACAAGGTATTTTTATTTCTTTCAGAATTGCTTACATAATGATGGAAATGCATATAGTCTGTATATTCCAAAGGTATATGTACCACAATTTGATGACTACTGCTTCGTATAGAAGTATTTTGTAAAACAGTGATAAGCTGTTAGTAATATCCTCTGTATTGTTGTCTTGTCCTTTCCTAAGGGAAGGAGGGAAAGTTTCCATAGCCTGAGACAGGTTGGACTTCTAGATGTATGTCTGTCATTGGTCGTAGCTTTGAGCACCATACAGGTGACAGTATGATTTAGGTCAGTTCCATCGCAATTTAGTGGGAGAACACCATGGGAGGGCAGGGGACTTGTACCTCTTTTCCCCTTCCACCAAACTCACAAGAGGCTTGATGGCTATTTAAGAGTACCCACATGCCGCAAAGGTACTATACATTTGCATACATCCATGTCTTCTCTGGGATTCGAACCCAGGCCTTATGCCATGGGTCTTCCCTCTAATATCCTCTTTAAATGTCTTTATATTATATAGCTGTAGTACAGAATTCATATGAATCTATTTAAGAAGAGGGGGAGGGGGGAGGATTTCTTTGATTTTGTTGGTTTTCTATTAAGATTTCTTGGGTTTTGTTGTCTGTATATTTCTCTCAAACTTTTCTTTTAAGTTCCAGTAAATTTTTGAAAATTTGAAGATTTGTTCGTAGGGTTCTTGCTTTCTTATTACCTGTTAAAGATATAGATGTACGAGGTCTGTCCCCAAAGTATCCGGCCTACGTTCATATCTTCGCTCGGAGAGACTGAGGTGACCTCTATTGGGTACGAATATCACCAGCAGCTCCTAACCTTCTCATCAGTAGCGTGAGATACCAATGTAACCTCTTAGTTCCCGCGTAGCGTATATTTGTTTACAAAGACTTTTTTGCGTTCGTCGTAATTTGTTTATTGCTAAAAATTGCAGAACGAACCAAACAGCGAATTTGCATAAAATTTTGCTTTAATCTCGGTAAAAGTTGTGCGGAAACTATTGAAATGTTACAAAAGGCCTTTAAAGATGAGTGTATGGGAAAAACACAAATAAAAGAGTGGTATGGTCGGTTCAAAAATGGCCGCACTTCTGTTGACAGTGATCCTCGTTCTGGTCGACCTTCGACAGGAACATCGTCGCATAATGTCGAGCGTGTTCGTGTCGCAGTTGAACAAGATCGTCGTTTGACTGTGAGAGAACTGGAAGATGAAATTAGAATACCAAAAAGTACTGTTTGGCGAATTTTAACCAAGAATTTGGGAATGACTCGTGTTTGTGCAAAATTCATCCCGAAACTGCTCTCAGACCAGCAAAAAAATCTTCGATTAGAAATCGCTCAGGACAGTTTGGAAATGATCAATAGTGATGAAAACTTTCTTAAAAAGATTATTACTGGTGATGAGACATGGGTTTATGGTTATGATCCTGAAACCTAACAACAATCTTCGCAATGGAAGTTTCTGTCGGAGCCACGGCTGAAAAAGCCCGTCAAAGTTGAAGCAATATCAAGTCAATGTTGATTTTTTTTAATTATGAGGGTATTGTGCACCACGAGTATGCCCATACAGGCCAAACAATTAACAAAGAGTACTATGTTGAAGTTTTGAAAAGATTACGTAATGCAATCAGGAGAAAACGACCGCAACTTTGGGAATCCGGTGACTGGCTTCTTCATCACGACAATGCTCCAGCGCACACATCGAACCTTGTGCAGCAGTATTTATCAAAACACAGTATTGTGTGGCTCCGCTAGCCTCCATACAGTCTCCATACAGTCCCGATATAGCTCCCTGCGACTTTTGGTTATTTCCTCGATTGAAAATGCCGCTTAAGGGACATCGATTCGACAATAAACAGACTGTTGAAACTAATGCGATGAATGCACTCAAGGCGATTTCGAAGACTTGACTTTCAAGAGTGCTTTAATAAGTGGAAACATCGATATGAGCAACTCGTTCAATCAAATGGGGACTACTTTGAAGAATGCCACCCCCCGGATGACGAAGAATAAATTAAGCGCTGAGAAACCAAAGTAGGTCAGATACTTTTGAGACAGACCTCGTATATACATAGAGAGCTGTACATAGATTTTTTCCCGGAGAAACATCTCGTTTTGAAACAAAGTAATCTTGTATGAAGAATAATCTTGAGAAGAGGGGAAAATTTATCTGTTATTTAAAAGGAAAGCAACTTTAGGGTGGGTTTTTTTCCCCTTAATAATTTCCTTGCAATATTCTTCTCTCTCTTTTTTTTGGAGAGGGGATTGCATTATGTCAATAAAAATTCTCAATTTGAAACATCTATTTATTAGTGTACAAAAATTACTTAAATAAAATTCATTACTTTATATAAAAGCATAATTGCTCCGGTGAATAACTTTTATCATAAAAAAATTACTTGTACACTTTATTTACCATATATTTTTGCATATACTTTAAGAATTTTTGAAACCTTTTTAAAAAGAAAGTAGGGGGGAGGGTCAGCTTATATAAAAATCTGTTTATCTAAAAAAAACATAGTTTAGAAAAAAACTTTTCATTTGACTTTTTTTAATATTTGTGAGTAATTTTAATTTTTTAAAACTTTTGGGTGTTTTGAATGGAACTTTTATTCTTAAAGAAGAAAAAAATATCACTTAAATATACTTTAGTGTCAAAATCCAAATTTCTGAGTAGTTGATAAAATTCGTATTCTTTCATTGGGATGTCTAAATACAGACAATCATTGTGTAGTGAGTTTGTCCTCCAGAGAACAAAATATTGGTCAGAAATCGTGAATAGTACACAAACTACTCTTCCTGCTCATTTTTCAAATGAAATAAAAAAATGGTGCAGAAAGAGTGACTAGCTCAGCTGTTTTTCATGATAGCAAATGAATGAGAAAAGGGTGTTATATAGCAGGGCTGTGAACCGGAACTGAACAAAAAAAAAAAATTATTGATTTATTTCAGTTCAATATATTTTCAGTCACTTTGATACTTTTACCAACTTATCAGTATTTTCTAATTTAATGCAACCATATAATTATATCATCATTACAAGTACATTGCTACTCGATTTCCTGTTTTGATGTTCACTAGTGCCTTTCTATTTCAGTGTTGATATGAAACTTGTAGAAGGCAGATTTAATTCAGTTGAATGAGCAAGAAGTAGAGATGATTTTTTAAGAAAAATATCAGCCTGAGTTATATTTTTCGCATCTCAGCTTGAGATCATCAATAGATTTTTATGTAGACTGTTTACATATACAAACCAGAATCATGAACCTAATTCTCAAACATGATTTTGATTATGAATAACAATGCCAATGCTCGCTCTTCTCTGCTCTCCACTTGTATTGTACATGCTGGTTAATTGTATCACTTCACATAGTGCACCAGTCCAAAAAAGAATGAATTCTAAATTTTGAGGGAATCATATTTTTTGTTCATGTTGGAATTATTTTCAGAACAAATAAGAATATACATAAAGTAAAATTATTTATTCAGAGCTGAACCAAAAATGTTATTTTTGGTGGAACAAAAACTGAAACTGAACCTATATTTTTCTTTTAGTTGAACCAGAACAAAAAGCAGATTGAAAAAAATTACAATTCAAAGCCCTGTTAAAAAACTTCATTGGCTTACCAAAAACTAAAAATGCCATTATATATTTAACGGCAATTTTATAAGAAACTATTCCACCTGTTTTACGCATTTAATGACATTTTTGCTCTTATGGAGACATCTTGGAATATTTTAGGAACTTTTCTTTTCGTTTCAGCTTACATGCAGATTTTGAATTTAGTGTAAAGGTATATTATACAGGAATCAGCTTATATTTGGAAATATACAGTATGTTATTCAGATAAAATTTTACTTTTGAAATGTGCTTAAGGATTCATATTTAACCTGAGCAGAGTAATTTACATTTTGTTTACTTTAAAATATATTTGTATAAATTTCCTTTCCTTTTTTTTTAGATACAAGTTTCATTTGATTCATACTTTAAAGTTGAACCTTTACAAGAATATCACAGAGTTATTACTATGGAATATTTTATGCAAAACATAGCTTCTTCAATATGGCCTAAAGGGAAGAGAAAAGGTATTTGTTAACTTATATTTTTGATTATTTTATTTTATCACTTTTTTTTGGACCCCTATTTGAGGAATTCATCAGGACCGAACCTTTTTTTTTGTTAATTTGAGATTATTCATAATATCAGGGTAAAAAAAATTATTTTTTTTGCCTTTACCTTTTGAAAATTCTATAATAAGCAACTACACAAAAAATATCCAGTTAGAAATTACACACTTTTTATTCAGCTACTAGAAATATTCTTAGTGGATTATTATGCTCCAGTTAGTTGGAAATTTTGGACTACGAATAGATATTTGACAATCTTTTTTTTTATTCTGGACTCAAAAGAGTTCTTTTTCAACTTTATGCAAAGAAGAATGTAATGCGTCATTTTCATCTTGCTGCAAGAGGTATGTTTTCACAGTTTCCAAACAATGTAAATCGTTGAAACTGTAGCAGTTTTGATGGGAGTTTCACTATCGATTTCTAGATTAAAATAACTTAATATTCACAAATTTTCAAAAATAAAATTTCCTGCAAAACTATACGTATAATAGACCTCACTTCTCTCAAGAAAGGCAGCAAATGGTAAAATGTTTTAAAATATCCCTTGCATTGTGGACTGGAAGGAGATAAAAAATTTCCTGTCCTATTCAAAACTTATATGGTAGGTTACATTCATAACGTATCTGCATCTGTAAAGTCTAATAATGGGCTGTACCCTTTCTTGTTGAAATTTGCTCCTCACAGGAAAAGTCTTTCTCTGCTCTGAAAAAAAGTAAAACTTGTTAAAGTTTTATTGTTTGAATGTGTGTGTGAAAATGTAAAGAGTGCATTATCACATTAATTGTATTTTGTTTTGGAATAGATGACATGTTTACAGTCTAAATGATGCACGTTGATTCATTATAGAATCCCTAAAATAAGAAACATTTTTGGGGTGAGTCATTATAATCATTAAATGATCACCGCAAGAAATATTTTAGTTTCTGTCATAGAAAACATTTTTCTTTTGATTTAAATTGAGAATTAATTAATGATATCATCAATTTCAAGAGTTTAAAAATATTATTTGTGTTTATTCGGAAACATTATTAAAAATTAGACATATTATTTCTATTGAAGACCAGTTCAGATATTTATTGAGTTAGATATATGTATTTCTATTGAACATCAGTTCAGATATTTATGGTATTAAAATTTTACTGAATTAAATCAAATGTCATTAAACAGAATATCTAAGTAAAGGGTATATTTTATATATATATATATATTCATTTCCTTTTCTGTACACATGACTCATTTATGAAAATAGGATTTTTAACCATTGCTTAGTACACAAAAAATAAATAAAAGTGAGAGTGATTGTTCAAGGTCATAAGCTGCTGAACTTTCTTTGCAACTATGTTGTGCATTTTTTTTTATTACAATAAAGTGTAATAACTTATTTTCTTTTTGAATACTATTAAAGAATATTGTGTCTGCCAAGTAGAACTTGTATTTATGAGTATATGATTTTTTTTTGAAGTATCAGATCTGTCAAATATGTTTTTAGATTACTGATGATTTTGTATTTTGGCTAAAAGGTTAATTTTCTTTTATTTTTCTTTTGATTTATTTTGTGAAAGTGTTATGAACGTAGATATTTTA
Organism: Trichonephila clavipes; assembly: GCA_019973935.1. Lineage (NCBI taxonomy): Eukaryota > Metazoa > Arthropoda > Arachnida > Araneae > Nephilidae > Trichonephila > Trichonephila clavipes. The sequence continues at coordinate 1,150,298 of BMAU01001397.1, read as the reverse complement.
TGTAATTGCTCTGATATATGAAAATCTTTAGGATTACAAATTTCGAGAAATTGAGATTATTTTTATGCAGTAGAGAGCTGTATTATTATTTTAGTAATAGTATTTTGGTGAATTTAATTTTGGTCTATCATGTGTGCAAAATTTAGCATCCAAGGTAAAAATTTGCAAATTTTATGCTAAAGAAATACAAAACATTTATTTTTATAAATATAAGACCCACCTTGATTAATTAAGCATACTGTTGCGTTTTGAAATTAGAGTGTTACTTGATTGATTTAGGACAACTTTAGTAAGGAGTGAGATGGCATTTTTATAGGAAATGGATCAAAAGTAGATCTGCAAGTTATGGCTACAGAAATGAGGGTTGAAGATGTCCTTGGTTTGAAAGTGGTTGAGTTGAGAGAGGCTATCTTGAATAGTAAATACTTCGACGAGGAGTTTTCTAGAGAATATTTAAACACTGTTATAGTGGAACAGGAGAGAAAAGAAGAGATGGAATTGGCTGAGAGAAAAAGAAAAGAAGCGACGGAAATAGTGGAAAGGAAGAGACAGGCCGATTTCGAGCAGAGGATGAGGAATGTTGAAATGGAGTTCGAACTCCAAAAAAAAACCTAATCGAGTTGCAAGGAGAAGGTCATTTCGCAAGAGCATGCCTAGACATAGAAGTGTCAACAGATAGAGGCAACATCGGAAATGAAGTGAGTTCCAATCTTAGCAGTGAGATCAGACTCAAGGCTGAGGAGGAAGTCAAAGCAGTGGAGGTAGGGCGGAAGAAGAAAAAATGAACGAAAGAATAGTTTTCGAAGAAGAAATGAGATTGAAGAAAGAAAGATGGCTTGTGGAAGAGCAGATGCGACCTGTTCAAGAGGAACATAAAACGAGCATAAAAGCAGACAAACAGAAATGCTTACAAGAAGTTCCTGCCCAGGATGAGATGTATGAAGAAAAAGAAGAAACATCAGTTTACGTGATAAAAGGTAAAGAAGTTCTTAATCCCGTAATCCTTAGTAAAGAGCGAATGGACTTTAATGAGGATGAAATTGAAGAAAAGCCAAAATTGCCTAAAAGAAAACTCAAAAATTTAAGCAGAATGAGAGTTGCCAAATTACAACAAAAAGTGAATTTAAAAACTTCAAGCAGCATTGTACTTATACCCCTTCACTGGAGCATTAAACGAAAATATTCACAGGATAAAGGAAGAATACAAAACTTGCTTGGAAACTGCCGGATGAAGGTGCGACAATCATTACGAGAGAGAGAAGATCAAAAGACGACAAAAGTTAAGATGAAGAAGAGTTGTACGTAAATTGAGGAAGAGTGAAATAGTTTCAAAAACGTTGTTTTAAACAACGTGCCAAACCGAAAATGACCATTCGGGGAGGTAAAGCCTTGCCTTGCGCATACTGGGACCAAGAAAAGAGGAGTAGCAGATACCTAATCATAATGAATAATAATTAAATATAATGTATCCTAATATATACTAATTCATAATGTATCCTTATTATTTTTTGTTAGTGTTGTATATGCATATATGTCGTCCGTCCATATATGTAGGCCGTCTATAATTTTTTCGATCAAGCAAAATTTTTTTGTGAATTTCTCAAAATAAAATTTATAATTTTAATAAATATGCTGAATTTTATAAAGTTATTATAAAAAAATCAAAATGAGTCCTGATTTCCGGATAGCATAACATAGTTCGAGAAAAATAAGAATAGATTTCAAAATCTGGGGAACATTCCATCTCATGAGCTACAGGGGCCCTGGAAGTGTGTAAACAAAAAAACGTAAAATGTTACTAATAGTCATATTAAGAGTTCCTTTCCACGTTTATAAAATAGTATTCACTGACTTCAAACAACATACATTTTCCGTGTGAATTCTGAATCTCAGGTCCTACTATAAAAAAGTTTAAAAGCTGGTAAAGTTACTCAAAATAATGAGAAAACAAGGAGTGGTATGTGGTCAGAAAGCAGGAAAACTTCTCATTCAAAGCGGTTCGACAAAAAGATCGTTTGAAGTGAAATACAGATAACACTTGGGATGCGAAAAATACATTCAGAATGTTATTTGCTTGTAAATGAAAATACCCCCTTCGTCTGCTGATTGATTGACTGTAATAAACATCGCACTAAGAAGTTACATGAAGGCTTGGCAGATGGAATTTTTTTCAGAAGTGGTCCACTGAAATAGAATATTAGATTTTATTTATCCTGGTTTTCTTTTATTTCTAATAACCGAAAGGCCGGATTTGTATTCAGTCAGCAAGGGATCTGCTTCCCGTTCCAAAAAATATCTGGCACATAAGTGCCAGAAATCTACTGTTACCCTCCAAGTCTATAGTTAATTACTATAGACTTGGGTAGTATTCATGAGTTCTCAACACTGGTCCCATAGGGGGAGGGGGCGTTAAAGAAGAATTTCAACACATTGGACAAAAGTAATGGAAAGCACGATCAAGATTTATGACATGCTTAAGGACGAATGAAAAGAAAGGGGCAGAATGACCCTCAGAAAAAAAAGACCCCTTTTCGAAGAAAACTGAGGAAATTCTGCGTCAATTTGACTACCAAACTAATTTCTTTTAGACAAGACAAACATCGGAATTACAAAAACGGTTAAACAACAAAAAGGTAACTATATTTTCACTTTCAAAATTCTCTTTTCGATTTTTAAGATTTAATGCCCAGGTATTTTAATCATTGCGTAAGATAAAGTGAAAAAAAATATTTTGTTGCATTTGTGGGCTATAACTATTTTATTTATTTATATAAATAACTGTCATCAATTTCTTAGAATACTTTCATGTTGATTAACTTATTTAAGTGAAGGTTTTTGTAGCTTGAATGTATCGTAATCTTCTCGAAATTGAAATAAAACGTAGTTATATTTATTTTGATGATTTTGTTTGTAATCATAACGTATTACGATAATTTTGTTTAGTAATGAATGAACCAATCTATAATGTCTAAATATTTAATTTAAATTGCTTCAAACTGTGAAAAGAATTTTCAAAAAAATAAAGTATGTTAAGTTTACTTAAAGATACACACACATATTTTTTTTTTATTGAGGTAACATGTGAAATAAACACATAATTTTTCTAATATACTCTAAGACTGCTAAGAGAACCATTATTTGTAAGATTGAATTTGAAAAGCACAAATTCTTTTTTCTTTTTGTATTTATTGCTATTTTAAGAGCATGATAACTTCTCTTGATTAAGATCTTTTACCCAGATAATTTGAAAGAATATTTAATGCAAACTAATAATTATGTGTGTAATTAATTATAAAAATACATAAAAATCATATAATTTCCTTAAAATATTGTATAACATTATGTATGCTTCTAATTAAGTTAATCAAAATGCATCTTTAACAATCTATAGCAATACTTAAAATCTTTAAAAAAGGCAATAAGAATGTCAGAACCATTGCAGACATTTCTTATAAAAAGCATTTAATGAAAGGTTTATTTTTACAGAGCAATAATAAATGTTGAAAAATACAGGTAATATTTTTTAGTTGCTCCTAGTAATGTAAAACTATTTAATTAAAATGATAGCAAAACGCATTATACAGGAATAAAAATATTATAAACACAATTTATAAAGTAGATAGTGATTTCAAACAAAACATAAATGTGAAAAATTATTCAATAAGTAGTAAGGTTGTAAATCTTGAATATTTTTAATGTAATTAAGATACAAATTTAGTTAAAAAATTTTAGATTTATTTTGTGATATTGTGGCCTTTGTCAAAAAGTTTTGAGTTATCTTAGAAAATTCAACTTTGTGAAGGTCCCCTTGGACCTCACTTTGAGAACGAGAATGGGTTGGAATCATATAAGAGCCAGTAGCCATTTTTATAAATAACTTTTTTTATTTGGTTATCTTATCCAAATAGTATCAAAGACTTATTAACAAATATATCTAAATAGCTTTATGAGGTTTAAAAGATTTTCTCTTAAATATTTAATGATCTAATTAATTAACAATTAGAATATCGATCACGCAGAGATTACCGCGATAAGAGATCCCAGAATTATAATCAATAATGTTCCTATTGAACATTTAACTTTAATCTCACTCCTAATATAAAGCTTTAATGAGACTTTAATTATAAATCAATATTTACCACACGGAATCTCAACTCTTCCTGAGATTAAATTATCCACCAAGAAATCTTCAATTATAAATCTAACTTCACTATTATTACTTTCTGCTTCAATCTCTCCTACTGCTCTAACTTTACTATTCCGTTTGACTTAAATACTTTATCTAATCTGCATAACAAGGAATCCTGTCCCCTTTTTGCAGCTGATTGGAAATAGGTAGGGAATTATAAATTTCCCTAAAAAAGACGACTCAGAAGGTTAGTGATAAAGTTTCGTATAGATTTGTCACAACTTCTAAAAATGTTTTATTGTTCTGTTTAGTCTCAAAGTATTAAGATATTTGAAAAACAAACAAACATGTAAAATAATATTAATGTTTTATTAACTTATATTTAGAAACTTTAAAAGGAAACTACAAATTCAGAGTATTGTTATTGTGTTCCTAGTTTTTTTAAAAAAACCCTTAGTATTTTTTAGCTTACTTTTGGTGGAGATATTTTAATACTTTTGAATAAGTAATTTCTAAGCTACGTTTTGTTCTAGAAATGAAACCAATATGTTTAAACAAACAATTAATTAAACAAAATATGTTTGTATTAAGTCAGAAATTTCATAATTCAGTCAGAAAATTTGAAAAAAAGATAAAATGTAATTTTTTGAGGGTTTGGGAAAAAAAATTAAAAAGCTTAAGACTATTATTTTAATTTTCTAAATATTTCATGGAAAAATTTACAGTTTGCAATAATAAATAGAAAACTTAAAAAAGTTTGGAAATTTAGATTCGATTAAAAAAGAATTTAGTTATTTTTTAATACAAAATTTATAAATTTATTTTCAATTATTCACAGAAATTTCTTCCACACTGCTATAGAGAAATAAATTATATGACTTGGAATCGGAAATCGTCCCTCTGGAAGACCCGAGGCTTTGTGCAAGCATCGAAGTTGCAAAAGAAATGGTCTTGACTTTCTCTAATGTAGAAATACTTTTAAAAATATTTTTAACTATACCGATATAAAATGCATCAGGTCAGAGATTTTTCTCAGTTTTAACCCGGCACTTCCCACGCAGGGTATGTCATACCCACTGTCTTACCTTTTTTCAACGCTCCTTCTAAACCTTTTTTATAAAATGGATAGTTTCTCATGCAGCTGACTTTAACGTCATATCCTTTGAGGGGCCTTAGCTTGTAGGCGAATTCTAAATATATATTTTTAGGTATCGCCTCTTCGGTTATGTCATACCTTGCACATGGATTCTAATGCGTTCTAAATGCATGAGCATGTTTTAAATCTTCCTTAAACTATGGCGTATTATTGTAGTTATGAGTAATTTAATAGGTGCAGTATTTAACAGATATAGTACAACAGTATTTTCGGATGAAGAAAGAAATTCTGTTCGTGATTATGATGAGGAAGAATCAAATGATGAAGAGTATAAGAGTAAGTATGATTTCTCCACTGAAATTGATCCAGATTTAGAAGAGAGACACAGTTAGAAATACATGTTTTATATGTTTAAACACATAAACATTTGGGGATAATGTGACTATAAAGGATACAACTGGTACACACATCCACTTTCAGATGAATTTTTGAAAAGAAAAAAAACCTATTGCTAGAACAATGAGAGAAAATAAAAAAGAAATTCCAAAAATAAGATATATACGTTATACTACTCTTCAATGAAATAACTTCATTCAAAGATATTTTTCATGTTAAAAAATAGCCCACTGAGATATTAGCAATTATAGTGAAAAATGATCTTATTCCCAATTTTGCTCTAGCGTTAAGAATTTTTTTAATCTAACCTGTTTCTGTAGCTTCCGATGAAAGAAGTTTCAGTAAATTAAAAATCCTTAAAAATTTCTTGAGAAATAATGACACAAGAAAGGCTTTCAGATTTGGCCATAGACTCAATTGAATCAGAAATCTCAGAAAAAACTGATTTAACTGAAACTACTAACAAATTTGCTTCTCTGAAAGCTAAAAAAGTTACTTAATAGTTACAGTAAAATTAGGCGTATAACGTGCCCCTGCACATATTCACCGTAGAACACACACACCCTTTTTTACGAAGAAACCTGAAATGCATGTGCACAATGATCTTGTGTTTTGAAGTCCTTTATTCGAATATTATTCCAAGCTTTAGTAAAAATAGTGTACTTTCAGAATTACAACCCTTTAAGTTCATAAGGAATGTTATTTCTTTCACAAAAACAGTATTTTCATATATGTAAAAGTCTGATCTTTTTCTATGCTCATCTTTTTTGTATTTTTAAAGCTCTCATCTTTATACCTGGCGTATAAGGCGGAACCGTAAATTTCGATCTTATTTTTTGAGTTAAAAGTGCGCGTTATACACACCGGATTTTACGGTATAGTTTATTACTTAGTCTTAGTAGAAGGACTGATTTATATACTTTTCGTTTCACGAGATTTGTGCCTTAGTATTTATTTTTATTAGATTGTATTTTTTGAGTAAATTCTGTTGTTTTGCATTTATAATTATAAAATGTTTATTTTTATTTTAAAGGTTATATTTTTGTTAGTTTATTATTTTGTTAACGCATTTTGTCACTATTATAACTCATTACCTGGCCAAAAAATGAAGTTCTGCACTTCAAATTTTATTTGAGTTATTATTAATGTGTTTTACTTTTTATTCCTATATAAATAGATAATTTTTCAACATCAACGTTAAGTATTAGTCAAAATATGAAAAGTTCTCTAGGGGGGCGGCACATTAGGTGTTTGCACGAGAGCGGCTGATATCCTAGGATCGGCCCTGCTTAAATGAAATATTTTGTATGCAGTTTTTTCAAAGCAATAAATTGCAAACATTGTAAATATACCTATACTTTGTATGTGATAATTTTTATAATTTACAATTTCTTGTATTTAATTATCTATAAATTTTAACACAGTAAAAACTTAGGTATTGTAAATCTAGATTGTATGTTAGAATTCATGAATTTTTTTATATGTGCAATGTTATTCACACTTCATTCATTTATAAGGTGTGCACTTACAGTTCTTATGTATATTTGTAGTATGTGCATTACGGGTATTGGTCAATAAAATGATTATTGCAAAGTATTAAAATTTTTATATTTCCTTTTTTTGTTGTAAAATTGATTAGAATAATTATCTACTATGTATTTTAAACCATTTTATAAATGGAATAAGAAAATTTTTTATGTTTTATACTAAGAAATTGTTATGCAGGCTAATTGTAAATATTTACATGAAAATGCATAAATTGTTTATAATGGACCTGCAATATCTTTTTTGTTCACACTTTCCTTTCATTCCTGAAAATTTCATTCATATAAGTCTTATTTAAAGCATTAAAAATGGATGTACAAATGAAAAGAGACTAATGTGCACAGTAAAATTCTTTAATCAAGTATAATCTGCTTAAAAAATATCTCTCTATGAATAAAATATAATAAATGAAAAATAATTTTTCAGTGTTTTGCTACATGCCACGGGGTGGAAGTGACCATTGCAATGCAAAAGAAGGTAATCCCTTTGGTCCATTTTGGGATACATTTGATATAGATTTTGATGAATCTGTGTTTTATCAGCCTCTGCATTATGATGTTCATTACAGAGATACTGCACAAATGTGGAATGAAAAGTAAAATTTTTTCACTTTTGATTTATTTAATAATGCCACATTCTTTATTATTATTAAGTCATTTAGAATTATTAATGTGTCTTTCCTCATGTTGTTCCATTTGACTATATTTTAAATAGATAGTTAATTTCAGGGGGAAAATGCTTTTGTGCAGGTTTTTTTAAAGATAGTGTATATTAGTGATTTATTGTTTTTATGATTTGTTTCAATAATTGCATATATTTTTAAAAATATTTTTTTAAAGAAAAATAATTGTCCAGTTTCACATAAGCATAAATTTTTTTTAAAATTGTCATAATTTTGTTACATTTTTATTAACCTGAGATTAGTTTAATTCTAGATAAAGTGTATTAATCATGGATAAATTTATCAAAATAATTGCCTTCCTGTATCATTTAACAATTTAAATATTTTTAAGTTTTTTATTTTTATCAATTTTTTTTTTATTCATAACGGAGTATTGTCCCCAGTTTAGATCACACCACAGCATTAGAAAAATGTTGAAACCTAACAGTGTCTATTCTTATATTGAAATTGTGAGTTTGGTCATAACTACAGTAGTAACTTTAATTTGCCAAATCTATGATGAATAAGGGTGTGGAATAGTTAGACCCATGGCTCTATTTAATTGAAGTATTTTTTTTCAATACTTATTACTGTATCATATTTAAATTAACAATGTGTGTAATCTGATTGTGACAAATCTCATTCTTTAGCATACAACTGATTCTAAATATTCATACATTTCCTATACTAGTCAAATTTTCATAGCTTATTTATTTTGACAAATATAAATATCATGTTTCATTGATGTCAACTGATAATGAGAATGAAACATTGTTTTGAAGGGTGAGAAAATCATTTATTGTATTGATAAAAAAATTTCCTTTTGACTATCACAAAAATTTTTTATGGCTATTCTGTATTTTTCATCATATAGATACCCACCTGACCGATTTCCGGTGATAGCTTTCACTGGGGCACCTGCAACATTTCCAGTGCAATCAGAAGATCGTGAGCTGCATCAATATTTGGTGTGGAACAATGCAGTGCTAAAGGAAGCAAAATATTTCCTTAGCAGAATGGAACCCAAGGGACCTTTTGTTGGCATCCATTTGCGTAATGGTCCTGATTGGGTATTTATTGATTTAATTTTCAAACAGTGAATAGGATAATTTTGGATATAAAATATTTTTATCCTTAGAAATCCTGATGTTTTATTCTCTTTCAAGAATCCATTCATTTTCATTATAGATATTATTTATTGATATTTTTATTCAGTATTTAGGTGCATTTCTGAATTTTAATCATTTATTTATTGATTTTTAAATATATTTTTATTTGTTCTCTGTTGAAATTATTGTTATATTTTTGTTGGATGGATATATATTTTGTTTGTGTACAGAAAAGTATGTATTGCAAATAGATGTATGGATGCATAAAATTACGAATTTTATATTGATGATAAAGAAGCATTACAATTAACAAATGAAATGAAAACTCCTATTTAAACTGTAGTGAAAACATTTATTAAAGTTGTATAGAAGTCACTTTGTTTATGTTTTCCTATTTTACAAATCATATTACTGACCCTTCTGGTTGAAAATGGATCTCCATTAAAATAAGAGAACAGGCATTGAAGTTGATATATGTAAAACAGGAAAATTGAATTGTTGATTTTATAAGAATCGTATAGTTAATAATTAAAGAAGTGGTCATTGATTGCTGCTTGTATTTTTATAAAATGTGAAAATTTTCTGTTTGATACAGTAAAGCATAATTTATTCAAATATATAATTCAATGCAGTATGTATAAAAGGATTTACGTTGTATTTGAGATTGTTATAGTTTTGGATTTTTATTCTAAAAAGTTATTGCAATCACCTGAAGGGAAATAATTTTTCGTGTTCTATTGTGAATTATATATATATATATACTAGCTGGTATACCCATTTTTGGCATGGATGAATTGAAAAATTAAACAATACAGAGACTGAAGAATAAAGGAGTTTTTAATGAGTTAATTTTACGGGAATTGTAATTTAAACAAAAAGAAAAAAAGCTTTTTGCATATCTCAGCTGAATGAGAAAATTATGTTTGCTAAATAAAAAACGGAGCTATTTTCATGAAAGAAAACCTAACGGCATTTAACATTGATTTCTAATTCTTACTTGACCCCTTAGGACCAGCAAAATGAGAAAGAAGCATTTCTCCAGGCCCACACGCACGGGACCGGGTGAATTTCCCAGTTAAGCCTAATTTCATTTAAAAAACGATTGATTGATTCATGAAAATTTGAAATCTATTTTATTATTTTAGATTCTTAGAAACTAACTATTATTAAAAAATGATGAAAGTTTTTTTGTTTTACTCTAAGCATCAGAATCGTTTTCTTTTTATTGCTTCACATTAATAATATTTTAATTCTAATGCAATATTGTTTTTTATAAGTCTTGCATCAAAATTTGAAGCTATATCTTATCTGTGAGAAGGAGGGGAAGATAGAAGAATAATTAATTTTACACTATAAAAAACCGTTTTCGGGCTATAGAGAGCAGAGAGAAATCTGTCTTAAATCAAAAATAAGTGGAATGGTGCAAATTTCAAAAGGAAATTTTTTTCCCTTTTTCAAAAAAGGGAATTTTAGAAATCACACACACAGAAATGCTGGTGTCATGAGGAAAAGAGAAAACCTGAGCAATGCCGGGCTAAGCATTGGAGGGTTTTGGGAAGTCATTTTTTGAAAAAGAGCATTAGAAGTGCTGATTTTGTGAAGGAAAGAGAAAATTTATAAAAGTAGAGAAAGCCCGTGAAACACCGGGCCATGCAGCTAGTTTTAATTTTTAAAAAAGTATTCTTTTCTCCATGAAGACAAAAAAAAAAAAATGTGAAACTTACAAAATACTAATCCGCAAATCTCAAAGGATAAATTTACTCTCACATAAACTGGTTTTGGCTTGAAATGACGTAAATCTTTTAAATAACAGCTATTATTTTTATTATTTTACTATTATTTTTAATAAATCCTTATATTGCTCATAGTTTTTTTAGAATTAGCTTTTTCCTATTATGGTTATATCAACTCTGGTTGTGATACCAACGAAAAAAAATTGTTTGTTCTTACAAAATTAAAAGTGAGTCAGAGTAAGAATAAATTATTCTTTTTCGTTAAAAATGAGTCATGAAGAAATGCTTTTTAACTGTCTTTGAGTATTAAAAAAAATAAAAATAAATAATCCCTATTTGTGAATCAGATGTTGTTCATTATTTTATTGGTTTTAATTTTGTTTTCGCGGAACCCTATTTTTTTTTTCTAAAATAAAAGTAGCCTAAGTTACTCCTTGTAACAACAGCTATCTTCCAGTGAAAACTCCTTCAAATTCGGTCTAGCTGTTTCAGAAATTAGCTGGAACAAACAGATAGACAGATAAAAATTTAATAACTTGATTTTTTTTAAGTAAGTACCGTGTATACTTTTAAATGCATTTAGTAAAAAGCTGTTAATTTCAAACTACAAACACACTTCAATTTAATTTATTTGTATATATTAAAAATATTTGATTTTCTTTTAGGTATAGCTAAAGGATGTAAGTGCACTTTTTCTAAAACGTTATTAAAAATATTTATTTTAGAAACAACTACCTACGTACTTAACTAAATAAAATAACCTATAAGAATTTATCGTTTTCAAAGTAAATAAAAAACTGAACTATTTTCATGAAAGAAAACCTAACGACGTGTTTAACATCGATTTCTAATTATTAAAAAACAGTGAATGTAAGGAAAGAATTTGAATTGAAAACGGAACGGTAGAAAAATAAAAATACTTTGTGACTCGAGAAACTGTTATTCTTTGATTTCAATATAAATATTACGCAAAATAAATATTGTTCAATTAAATATTATTATATTGTGTATATATTATGCAGGATAAATGAAGTTATTTACAGTTTTGAATAAACTTAATTTAAGGGTGTAAGTGCTCTTTTTCACATAAAACGTAATTAAAAATATTTATTTTAGAAACAACTACCTACATACTTAACTAAATAAAACAACCTGTTGGCTCTGCGATCGCCACCCCCACTGCACACTCACACTTGTACAATCACCCTTGCAAGATAAACATTGTGACTGCTTTGTGCAGTGTTTGGCAATGAAATAAACAATAGAGGTATGAAATTGGCTTACCTCTATTTAAATATGAAGCCCTGTGAGAAGTCAAATGACATATAAAACCCAAAAACTTCCTGATTTAAGTTTAAACGCTGTCTTAAGTTATAGAAAAATTGATGTTGCCCAGTGTTTTTGAGAGAATGAAATCATTGGAATGATGATAAACGTTGAATGCAACAGTTCAAAACAGGTCTTAGTAACAGTAGGGTGAAACGAATCTGTAAGCAGGGGGGAGAGGGACTCCTGACCTTTGACACTGTCGATGAGGTGAGGACTGGGTACAGTGAAAGGAAGCCGCAAGCAAGGGGTAAGTGAAGACTTAAAATCAATAGGATCGGACATGAATGGGAGATATTGCGAGTGTCAGTAACCTTATGAAACTAAAAAGTTTGATATAACTGCTAGAAACGTTGAGACAGAAGGCTCGCAAAATAAAACAATCCGTATTGAATAAAAATAATCCCTATTGAAATAAAAGCAATCCCTGTTAGAAACGGATATTGTTAACCATTTCATTGGTTTTAATTTTATTTTCGCAGAACTCTTAATTTTTTTTTCTATCATAAAAGTAGCCTAAGTTATTCCTTATAACATTAGCTATCTGCCAGTGAAAGTTTCATTAAAATTGGTCCAGCCGTTTCAGAGATTAGCCGGAGCAAACAGAAAGACAGTCAGACAGACAAAAATTTTAAAAATTGATTTATTCATATAAGTTCCGTATATACTTTTAAATGCATTTAGTAAAAAGCTGTTAATTTCAAATTACAAACAGACACTTCATTTTTATTTACATGTACAGATATAAAAATCATTATTTTTTGCAATAATTGCTATTTTTCAAGAACTTGTACATTCTTGATGATTTACATAGTAAATTTTTTGCTTTATTAAGAACTGCAGAGTTTTAAAATATTGTATGATCTAGGAAAATATGTTTAAATAATATATAACTGTATTAATGTATAGAAATATGTATAACTACATGTATAGGACAGTAAAACCAAAATTCCTTAAAACATTATATTAGGAAATTAATATTTAACTATCAAGTGTTTTTCATAATGTCTTAAGAAATTATGGTTTTATAATTGCAATAATTATAGATAAGAATATTTTTCAATGTTACTTGATTGCAAGATAAATATAAAAGTATTAAACATAATTTTTTTAAAGCACATAAAAGTTTATAATTATCATCTCTTGATTTGAAATATATGAAATCTGGATGAACAAATCCTGATCTATGCAGAATTACTTTATGTATTAATAAAATTAAGCCAAAATGCCTAGAATATATTTTTGCATTGCTTGTAACAATCAAAGTTTTTAATTAGGATAAAAGGGACATTCAGTCGAACATAAATTCTTTTTTGATGGTAATATTATCTGAAAGATTTTCAATTTAAGTAAAGATTTCCCTAAAGAATTTCTTTTTAATAAAATTAAATCGTTTGTCCTATTTCTTTACATGTTTTAACAGAAAATAGTAAAATTTATGTTTTTATATTATCGTACATTTTTTTTCTCTTTTATGTTTACTTTATAGGTACAGTTATATATAAATTTGATAAAACATTTTATTCCATTTTTTCTTTTTATACTTTCTGTGTTTTATTATAAATGTAAGAATTAATGATTTAAAATTTAGTACTAGAGTTTTCTGTTTTGTGAAGTACTTAAAATTTTTTTGTTTTCTAAAAGCACTTTTAAAGGGCATTTATTAAAAGGTCATGTATTTAGATAAAATTACTAATCATTTTGAATTGATACTTTTTGATTTGTACACTTTAACTAATTCTTCATGTCATATTGTCTGATGATTCAAATTTATTAAAAATTAGTATGTATATTTAAAAATTATATTCTTTCATTAGGGATTTTTTTGTTAAATAGAAATTGTTTAATTAAACTGTTTCTTTTATGTCTAAAAACATAAAAATAGTATGTATTTTCTGCTTTTAGAACATCATCTGTAAAAACATCATCAGTTACAAATAGTAATGAAATGTTTAGATTAATTTATAAGCGCTTTTTCTTGCTATTGTGTTTGATAATTTTTCTTTAATTTTCAAGGGAAACATTTGAATTTTATGTTGCAAAATCATATGATTTCCAGGTGAGAGCCTGTGAACACATTGAGCACAGCCCTCTTCTTTTTGCTGCACCCCAGTGCCTTGGTTACCAGAATGAGAATGGTAAAGCTACCCCTGAACTCTGTTTCCCCACCAAAGATATTATCCTTAGGCAACTCAGGAGCAAAGTCAAGGCCATAAAGGCAAAGGCAGTGTTTGTTGCTTCGGATCATGACCACATGATTGATGATATTGAAAAGTACCTGAAGGATTTCAAGGTATGTTTTCACAAATATATAATTATATGTATATTTAACATTTATTAGTGTGTGTTGTGTTTGATTCAAACAGATGGAATATTCAGTCAAAATGCTGTCTGTTTTCATATGGGACACATTGTTTGTCCCTCTCAATTTATAAGGATAATTTTTTCTCCAAAGAAGCGCATTCATACCCTGTTATGTGTTAATTACTACAGATGCATTATTTGTATTACATTGAAAGATTCAAAGAAATATTGATGTTTATTAGATAAATATCCAGGAACATTTTAAAATTTTGTATTTTCGAAAAGTTCATTCTTTCTCCTAATATATATGCTTTTTGGTGTAATAAATAAAACTTTTGGGGAAAACTTGCTGTTAGTTATTTTTTGAATTTTGATAATTAGTTTATGAACAATTTTGGTCTTGTGTAAAATTAGGATTTTGAAGTAATTGAGATTTAATTTTATTAGGTGAAAGCATATAAGCTCCCTACTTCCAATCCTCATGTTGATCTAGCAATTCTGGGCCTGTCTAATCACTTCATTGGGAATTGCATTTCATCTTTCAGTGCTTTCGCAAGGAGAGAGCGAGATGTCAATAACTTGCAGTCTTCCTTTTGGGCCTTTCCTACTACTCAGAAAACCAGTATTAGTCATGACGAATTTTAGAACAAATCAATATGTGATATATTTTTTTACTGTTTTTTTTATAATAAAATCATTGCTTTATAAAGATGTTTATTTTGTGATTTTTAATTTCAGAGATATTTATTTTATTTAACTTTAAATGATGTGTTTTTCTATGTTTGTGGTAATTTATCAAGCAGATGATTACTGGCTTTATTGCAAATCACTGCTGGCTGGCATAAGAAATTAAAAAAAAAAAAAAAAAAAAACAACCTTAAATGCTTTTAAAAACATAATTTCATATACAAAGTAGTGGCGAATCCAAGTTAGCAGTAGTGGGAGAGGCAACCAAAGGAAAATACATGTTTTAAAATGGGCGGGTATTTTAGTCTGTGAGAAAACTTACTTTGGTTGCTGTTTGCTAATGGGAATGAGGTAACCCTAATTATCATCCATAATAATCTACTTATCATTCTATATTAATGATTTCTAACCAACCACTGTGCTGCCAGATTTTTTTAAAATTGTTAATTATTCCCTAGGAAAAGAAAAATCTGCAACTGAATCATTCAGCAGTTTTATAGAAATAAACTAAAGGTATAAATGATATATTTAACCCTTTGATGGTTAGGGAAATGAGCAGTTTTCGTTTAGTTAATTCATGCAGTATTACGAGTAAGCAGTAGTTGAAAGTGGCAGCTGTTTTCCCCCGCCGTTCTTCCGAAAATGTCACCCTTCTACGGCGATGCCGTAGATAGCTTGCCTCATGCATTTTAAAGGTTTCTTAAAGTATTTGTAGTACACAAATAACAGTTTTTAAAATGATGAATAAATGATAATTATTAAATAGTAACCACATCACCAGTAAAACTAAATCGGCTTGGAGCAGAAGAACTTGAATCAATTTTACACCACTGTCGAACACTTGAAAAATTTTCTTCATCGCTTGTATCGTCTTCTGAGCTTGATATGCTGTGAACAAAGTCTTCATCAGATTCAAAACTTGATAAGCTTTCTGTATCGAAATCAAAATCATCATCCTAATAATCTAATTTTTGCTTTTGAGCCATTTTACTTTACAAACAGTCTAAAAAACGCGCCAAAATACGCATAAAAAGAATAACGTAAAAAAAAAAAGAACCTTCATTATGAAGAAAAATTCATGGAACCTGTACTGCCATCTGTAGACAGTAAAACTAACTAAATTTCGCGAGTAGGATTCGTTTGTAACCTAATCAATGCAGAATAATGACCTTGAACGAGTCCATCTCGTCAGCGCCCTTTGGGGAAAGGTTTAACTACGCGAGTAGAACTCGTTTATACCCATTTCGGTCGAAATCTTGCGCCCGAGCTGAATTCATTTGCGCGCATTCAGAAGCACTACTCAATTGCGAGCTGAGCTCGTTCATGACCATCAAAGGGTTAACTTATTCTTTCGTGGATTTTCGAAGCTCATCCAGAAGTCAAACTTACCAGATCGAGTGCTCCGAAAAGTGTAAAAATGTAATAAAAGCAGATTTATAAAATGTGTTCGTGAATTTTTGAAAACTTATAACTTCATTATTTTATTTACCCTTGAAAATTATCATAAGCTATTTTACATAGTGTTTTACGGATAGTAGAATTCTTTTAACCTTATTTTATTGTTAATGTGCTGCCAAATTCTGAAATTGTTAAAAGTGTACTGCAACAACAAAAAGGTTGAAAATCACTGTGCTATATGAAGAAATGCTGACACAGGAAGTATCAATCTTGATCCCAATAATAAGGCTTCAAGTCCTATGCTAAGATACATTGATAATCCAAGAAGTAATTCTCTTAATAGTTCTCTCGTGTTATTTGCGGACGACACATAACATTTCGTGGTTTGAGCAGACACATTCCCCCCATCTTGGAACAGATAAAGGGTGCAGATAAATAAGGAAATAAATACTTTTAAAAATCACAAATATAGTTCGAAACATCGAACAATTTAGAAAAGTGTCTAAAATCTTTAAGGTTTGTAACTGGGTGAGACTTAATCCAATAGTAAATGACATTTATGCCTTTTTAATAAAGGTTAGTTAGTATTTGTTTACTTGTATTTATTTTTCTTTTATTTACTTGGATCTCCTTTATATACTTTACTTCTAGTATTTATCTTTACTTATACATTAGTGAAACTAATTAATTTTATGGTGATTGCATCTGCTCTAATATTTATTTGACTCTAAAATACAAATCCCTGAAATTTGTCCATACCCTTCATTATACTGTTACTATTAATTTTTAAATATTTCTCTGAAAGTTTTTATTTTTATTACATTTCACTACGTTTAAAATGCATTCACACTATAATATCTTAACAATTCAATATAAATAATTAAATTTGATTGGCAAAAATGTATTTATCCTTCTAATTCGATAAACTTGGGTAAAAAAAACCGTTATCTCACATGAAAAAGATTTGCCTCTTAAAATACTGTTTTAAATTATATTTGTGATTTTTAAAAGTATTTATTTCCTTATTTATCTGCACCCTTTATCTGTTCTAAGATGGGGAAAAATGTGTCCACTTAAACCACAAAATGTTATGTGTCTGCAAATACCACGCCACCCCCTTTAACACTACCAACATATTACTACTTACTTACTTTACAAATTAAATTAAATTCCCTTAACTTTAAATAGAAACCATTTTCATATTCCTTTACAGAAAGAGGTTCCTAAAACCAAACAATTCATTAAAAGATATTTTCCTTGAGTATTAGTAGAAATACTTAAAATAACCTATTATGATGTCATATGAATTCAGTTTTTAATCTTTCTTATATATTGCTGATTATTAGAATAATTGTTGAGGAGGAAGATTATTACTCTTCTTTAGCTGGATCTCTATTTAACGAAGTTGCTAAATCCTGAAAAAAGTTCGTTATGTGGAAACTTCATTAAATAAAGTCATCTTTCAATATATTTCGTAAACCACATAAAACAAAAATTTTAACTTCATAATCTGTATACTTTATTATATAAAGTTATTATTCACACCTTTTTTTTGTAAATTAATATTTATTTTATATATCTTACCTATCAAAAATAAATCTGCAAAGAAAACAAGGGAAGAAAAAAAAAAACATTGTCCAGAAATAAACTGCATTTTCAACTTTAAAACACTAATTTTACATTAAAATTAATTTTGATGGCATTTTCTAATTTTAAGTCTACAAGTAATTTTAAATATACATTTTTTGTAACCAGTAATTTTAAGCATGTATTAGCACAGAGGTTGCCAAAATGGTGGTCCACGGAAAAATTTTGCTGGTCCCCAGAAAAATGTGTGGAATATACTTACTCATCATGTAAAGTTATGTTTTAAAATGCATTGAAACATAATTCAATTCATAACAATGCCTGATAGGTTATAAAAACGCTGCTTCATAGAATAAGGCCACAGTAAATAAGTCACGCTGGTCCCCAGAAAAATGTGTGGAATATACTTACTCATCATGTAAAGTTATGTTTTAAAATGCATTGAAACATAATTCAATTCATAACAATGCCTGATAGGCTATTAAAATGCTGCTTCATAGAATAAGGCCACTGTAAATAAGTCGCACTGTTGTAGCTGCATTGTTTTAGCTACATGCAAGACCGGATCTACGTATGTGCTAAATGGGCTGCAGCCCAGGGCCCCCATTCCCCATCGAAAATAATAAACAGAAAAAGATGCTTACATTCAAAATAGTAATCAAATAATAAAGCAGTAAAAAATCCAAAATAAAATACCCAAAATACTACATGAAATTTATTTTTATTTTCGAGTGCAATGACAATTTACTTTTATCCTTTCGCTCTACCACCGAATACGCGGAAATTAATAACTAACAGACATAACAACTATCATAGAGTGGCGCCGACAAATATCGAGCATTTATACAAACGTATTGGCACTATTTCTGCAGCCATTTACTTTTGTGCAATAATAATTGTAAGTAAAAAATAATATACTGATTTGTTGCTGTTACCTGTGCATAATACCTGAAATTAAAAGGTACCTGTTTATTCAAGTAAAAAGTAAGTACCTATACACATTTCTAAGTTATTTAAGTAGGAAGATATTGAAGTTATGATTAAGTATTTTCTGTATTTTCAATTTTTCAAAGATTGAAAACATCTGAATTTTCCCATAAGTATGTATTTTATCTTAAATTTTGGGGTGAGTAACTTGATTACTTCTATAGGATGAAAAAAATGACGCTCATTTTATGTGGATTACGGAAATTTCCTGCGAATATTATGGATAAAAGTAAAGTGGTCTTGATTTTCGTAATAAATCGGGTTTTTTAAGTATAGGTAGCAACACAGCAAATAATGGATGACAACGGAAAAACAATGTTTATTTAAAGTCGAGCAAATAACTCTTTTTATTTTTATAAAAACCCCTTTAAATAGATGGGCCAAAAAATAATAATAACCAGCATTTTAGGTTTTAGCGATTATAGACAGATTTTTTTAAAAAAATAAACTTTGTACTTTTTTTTAATTATCTAAGAAATATACTATATTTTTGTGTAAAAATTTATTAGAATATTTTTATTTATTAAGAACAGTCGGTTGTGTTATAATAATTTTATGACCTAAACTTTTAAATTTATATTCAAGAAAACTAAGTTCTTAGTATACAATATAAATATGTCTGATAAAAAGTATAAAAGTGGCGCGGAAAAACGAAAATTATTGTTAGATCGAGAAAAAGAAAAAAAATTAAATGTGTCAAAATTTTGACTTTTTTTTACAGTGGAACAAAGTAACAAAAATATAACAAACGCCGAAGCATTAATAAGTGTAAGGAAAAAAAAAAACTTGGCCAAAGAAAACTGAGAAACACAAGCAAATATTAATGATGAAAATATGCAAGATCTAGATGACCAGCAGCCTTCTGAAAAATATTGTTCAGCCAAAGGAGATCAGTAATACCCTGATTGAAAAGTGTTAAAAAAAATTTGAGTTTGAGAAATACGTTGACATGGGTTCAGGGGCTAAATCGATAAGTAATAATTTTATTGATTATATCCTTTCACATGAAATGAGTTATTTTCAAAATAAAGATCCGAATAAAAAAATGATTTATATTCTGTTTCGGTAAGAGAATACAAAGAACCAAAGAGATCATTTTCGAATAATCATTTCATTAAAAACTTAAAAAATGGCCAATTGCTGGAAAGATCTTAGCTATGTTATTCAATTAGTATTGGTAGTGTTTTTTGTTTGACGTGCAAAATTTTTTCTAAGACAAATTCTCAACCAGCTTATTTGATTGGAAACAATTAACAAGTTGTTTAAAAAATCATGAAAGTTCTATTGAACATAAAAATTTAATGTTCGTTTGGTTGATACGAAAAGAAAATAAGTTTGTTTTAGATAAACAGTTACAGGACCCACTAAAAAAGATACAGAATATTACCACAATGTCATCAAACATGTTATTGCGGTAGTAAAGTATTTGGCTATATAAGAGGTTTATCATTCAGGAAGTTTTTGGTTCTCCTTATAATGGTAATTTTATGAGTGCCCTGGAACTGCTAGATGAGTTCGATCCATTCATTTGTGAACTTATTGAACAACGAGAATTACGACCCAAATCGTTAATACCGTACTTATCAAAAACAATATATGAGCAAGTTATTGAGATCATGGGCAAAAAAATCATTAAAACACTTACAACTTAGATAAACAACGATGACACAAAGTACCATTCATTTGTCAGATTTGGCCCACACTGACCAAGTTGCTATTGCACTACGATATTGTTTTCGGGGAAAAGTGTATGAAAGATGTGTCTCCTTCATTAAGATGAGTGGTCACACTGACTTATACTTATTTCTCTACAAGAATGTTTAGAAACAAATGAATTGCTATTGGGTAATTGTAGGAGACAGTCATTTGACAACGCTGCCACTAGGTCCTGTCGATGTAATGGTGTGCAACCTCTTCTAAAAGAAAAACTAATTATGTGTCGTGCCCATTCTCTTCGGTGCGGTTGGCAGTGAACTTGTTTGGCTTAGTGCAGTGACCACATCAGCGTCGGGGTCCATAAATGGGACTATAGCTGCTCTCATTAAACTAGTCCCCTCAGGGGCTCACCTTCTTTAGGGGAGTACGGGTGTCACAATCCCGAGGTGATATTTTCCTTTTCCCGAGGGGTTTGGTAAATAAGGGTCTCACGAACCTGGGGTACCCTAGTGATCCTTCTCTATTTTCGACCCTCCTACTTGTCCTTTCTTTCTTTTCCCGTCTACATCACAGATTTTCACAAATGTTTGGCGCAGTATAGCCAGATTTGGCTCTTGCGCCATAAAATCTCCCATTCATTCACTCATTAAACCAGATCGTGACTTAAATTTTAAAAGAAAATTTAATCAAATGGAAACCAGAATTTACATATTTAATAGATTTATTTACAAGATTAAATGAGGTTAATTTGCACTTACAATGTGACAGTATAAATTTTATTGAAACAAAGACCATCAATCATTTCAGCGTTTCATGTGTATAATATTTTACTTCCCTAATTTTCCTAGTTTCTCAATTGGCCACGGATAATCTGCTAGGAAAATGGCGTTTTAATTTATTTTCAACCCTTGAACCCTTTGTTCAGATTCTGAAACTAGGTTTGAGAATGCTTTGACTATGGTAATTACTACAGTAAGCAATAAACACATATGTTCCTATTGATAAAAAATGTCATATTACAAGAGGAACTGATCGAAATGGGCAGTAATTGAAAATGGCAGTAATTAATCGGTTTTTAAACTTTACTTTAAGTTTAAAAACGGCTGTCAGCAATTTTGGCTTTAAAAAGACATGCCTGCTATTTATCGCGAATTATGGAGTATTTAATTGCTTTTCCTAGTGAAAAGGAGTTTCAGTGTGGTTGCTAAACTCTAAAATAAAAGAAAGAAAAGGACTGGACACTACTAACAGAAGAGATTTCGGGTTATATATGTCGAGATTGATGCCAAAAGATGAAAATTAGTTATTGAAGCACCAGGTTCATCATTCCCTTAATAAAAATTTCTTCAATTTGTGTCAATTAAATTTTAATTTACTTAGCGTGTGTTTCTTAAGTTTTAAACACTATACTTCGCTACAGTTAGACAGTTAAATCTTTTAGTTAAGTATCTTAAAAAGTAAGTAGTTCTATAACAGCAGTCAAAAAGACATTTAAGTTGATAATTTACAAAAATTCTATATTAGGTAAGCAGGGGTAACCTCCAAACCGAAAAACATGGCAAAGGGTCAATGAGATGAAAAGTTTGAAAACATCTGGTTTATTGAAACAAATATATGTTTTATTTTCTGCTTCGTCCCATTGGTGGGAACTTCTAAATCGGGAAATTAAACCGAAATTTACCTTAAAAAGTTTGTCAGACCAAATGGTCTTGTCTTTATGACGCTGTTGAAGCCTTAAAAGATAATTATGGTAATATCATGAATATTCTTAAGACATTTAGTGACAATGAAATGAGAAAATTGATTTTGTAAAAGAGGCAGTAAATTTATTTAATAAATTAACAAAATTTGAAACTGCCATTTTAAAATTATATTTTAGGAAGAAATTTTACAAAGATTTAATTCAGTTAACAAAAAAATTACAGGCCCCTAGTTTGGATATCTGTGAAGGGAATAACTTAATTATGTAATTTAAAAAACTTTTATAAGCAATGTACGACATGAATCATATCAGAAACTAAAGGAGTATCAAGACGCAGCCAAAAAATTAAGTCCTGGTATAGAAACAGAACATAGCGATGTGAACAAGAGACGGGTTGTTTCAAAATGTTCAGATAAATCCACTGAAAAAGCTGTGTATGGGAGAGAAAAATTTAAAAGAGACACACTCATTGTGTGTGTGTGTTGCGTTAGGCAAGCTAATCTTTGATTTAAATAGAAGAATATAGTAAGAAATTAAAATTTTTGATGGATTTGCAAGCTCAAAGTAAGAAGAACGTCGACCTGGAGAATGCACGCGATATTATTGTTTACTAATCAGATGACGTGGACCAACATTTGGTAAATGATGGTGTTCAATTCAAAGCTTATCTAAAACAAACTGAGCTAGAGTCCTCTGCTTGTAGGGATATGTTCAATGAAATTTTTTAAAAGAAACTTGTTGACGTTTTTCCAAATTTGTTTACCATTTTAAAAGTTTTTCTAACGCTCCCTATTACTAGTTGTGAAGCGGAACGTGCGTGCTCTAAAATGTCCTATATTGAAAACAAATATAGAACAATGACAAATACTAGGCTTAATTATTTATTACTTCTTTGTATTAATAGTGATCTCCCCAAAGACTTAAAATGTGATTGACAAATAAAAAGAATTTGCAGCACAAAAGTTTAAAAAGTTTTTTTTGAAAATTATGTTGGTTACAAGGTATTTAAATTGTTTGAAATTAAAAGAAAACCTTAAATTTCGTATATTTTTAATTTTCCCGCACAAATTTTTTTTAGGAAAATGGCAAAAACATTAATTATTTATGGGGCCCCTTAGGTATTGTTAGCCCAGGGCCCCCAAAAGTCACGGTCCGGCCCTGGCTACATGTGTTTTGTCTTGTCTCAGCTCATACTCTTCTAATTTTTCACTCTCCTATCTGTCCCCTATGTATATCAGTTGAAGCATTTAAAATGGGTGTACGGACTTATTGAGTTCAACATAAGATATATATATAAAATCTCAGCTTGAAATAAATGCAGTTCTCTGTCTTGCAGTAACAACATTGAATCCAAATATCCATAATCTTGTTTCAAGTAAGAAGGAACATCCATCACACACTAGGGATGCATAATGCTAAAAATTTGATGTACTTAAACTATTTTTTAATTGTTTTGTTTTTGCAGTTTTTGTTTATTTTACTATGGTTTATTAATAAAGCTTTCGTAATTTGGTTACAATTAATAGTTTCATTTTATTAAGTAGGTACATTTTTTATGTGTTCTTGCATCATAATTTTTTTTATAAATATATTTATCACTTAAAAAATCCTATTAGTGGTCCACGGGATTTAAATTATGAATTTACTGGTCCATGAGGTCAAAAAGTTTGGCGGCCGCTGTACATGTATTAGCACATATCTCCTTAAATTTAATTACTGGTAAAGTCTGTTAATTTTGTTTGAAAAAATGTTTTCTCTCATAATCTAGGCAATGTATGAAAACTCCTTCAGGAATATTTTATTTACACTGTAATACACATTAAATTGTTTAAATTGATTTCATCATACAAAGGTCCAGAAATATTTGAAAACTCAGGAGATAAAAGAATCGGATCACAAGAAGAAAAGTTTGTTAAATAGAAAATACACTTTGCTATTTGGAGGTTATTTCATGAAAAAAATTGTAAAATGATCTTGGTTCTCAAAATAGAAGAATTCGTTCAATAGAGGTTCAACTGTATTTTGCCTTGTTCATATTATTCATAAAAGTTTATTATTTTCGACTGAGAACAAGAGAATGAAATAGCATTTAGAAGCAAATTTATTAATAAGTGGAACATGAAAAATAATTTCATTACCATTATTCTGGAACTTATAAAACAATAGTTATTTTTGAACTTGTTTACATGCACTAATACTAAAAGTGACAAATCAATAATTATGACCATTATTTTACAGATATTCACACAGTACTACATTTTTATAACTATTGATTTAGTGCAACATTTTTTTAATTATAGGCTAGAGATTATTTTGTAGACCAACACACATGTTTTGAAATCACTAATTTGAGAAATACTTCTAGACCTTCAGAATCAGCCCTTTTCAACAGCACAGAAGTATTCAAAAGTCACAACTGAGAAATGCTTGGCTTTTTTCTTCGGTCATTTCAAATACTACTAGAATAACTCATCGCATTTCATTTCCATTGGAAGCACTTTGCTCTGCTTCAAACCTAATGTTTGCTGTTATCGCTAGAAGCGCCACCGTTGTCTTGTGGGACAGGCAACCATCTGTAAAGCAAATGTATTTGTTTTGAATGACAAACTTTACTGCGAACTTTTGCAGGTTCACCATTCATGGGGCCGGGTTAAGGTCGCGTGGAGTTACAGGGCATTATATATTGATAAAAGTTCATGTGTTTGAACTGTTAGATCCACATACTTGAAATTGGGTAAGCATGTTTCTTTTCTTGAATAGAGATCCGCTAAGAATAAATTTTTAGGAAATCAACTCCGTAGAGAGGGAGTGGGGAGTTACTGGGGCGTATAGATAAAAAAAATTCCCTGCAATTAGACCTGCAATAATGAAGTTTGGTATGCATGTTTCTTTTGTTGAATTGAAATCCGCTAAGAACGAGCCTTATAGACATCGACTCTCAAAGGTGTGAGGGGCTTGTTGGTAAAAAAATTCCATTTTTTTGGATTATTAGATTTAGACGAAATTCGCCAAGCATGTTTATTTTGCTGGGTAGAGATCCACTAAAAATGGGTGCGGGAGAAATTCACTTTGATTAAGAGCGTTATGGGAGCGTAAAAGATAATTCTATTTTAATTTTATAAATTCAGATCCTGTCCTTTTAAAATCAATAGATGAATGTTATACGAGCATTTTTCAATAACAATCGAACGCTTAATGCCAGGACTTAAATATCAATAATTTATAAAAAAACAATACATATTTTTATAAAATCAGGAAATATTCAATGAAGTGGGTGGGTAACGGAATTCTATACTGGTAACCAATTTGTTTTCCTGTCTTTTCACTTTGGTAGAAATAAAGCTTATGGATATCATGCGTTTTCGTCAGTATTAAATATGAAACTAATGCTTATTGAAATATCTCCTTGATTTGATTCTACAGAAATTTAGAAATGTTACCTTTCAGAACTTTTTCTCTTCTCTTCACTCTTAGAGGTGCGTCTGGTTTTAGATCATCTGAGACATTGGGAAAGGAAAAAAACACTTAATGTAACATTAATAACACAAAAATCCGTAAATTATTTTAGAACAAGTAATAAAATTTTTTTTTAAAAGTCGATTCCTAACTAGATCAACAAAGATAAATTTTATTTTAGTACATTTTATTAAATAGTTACAATTAATATAAATATGTATATATATAGGACAGAATTACAACATTAAGTGGTCATTAATTTTAACTATCATTAAAGTATCGTATTGTCATTTAAAACAATCGTGTATATAAAATTTCACTTCAACTGAATGCTTTAAAACGTAAACAAAAAAAATCTTTTAAAGTTTTGACCCAAGTCGCTAAAAATGAAACCAGCGTGCGGTATCTGTAATTCTTTAAATTATCGTATTTATACCCAAAATAATAGTGTATGGAAAATTTCAGCTCAACTGAGTGCTTTAAAACATGAGAAAAAAACCTTTTCAAGGTTTGACTCACAAGTAGCCAAAAGTGATGCCAACGTGGCTGTATTTGTACTTCTTTGAATAATTAGTTTTAATCAATTAATTTTTATTAATTATAATTAAAAATTACGGTATTGTCATCCAAAATAATCATGTACATAAAATTTCAGCTCAATTGAACGCTTTAAAATGTATTTTATTAATGATTGAAAATTCCACGAAGATAAATATATAGAGAGCGTGAGCTAACAGTATGATTGAAAAAGGAGATAACTATAAAGTAATTTGAGTTTACATTGTTTAATTTATAAGTGTTTATAAAAGTAGAGAGTGAGAGAGTTTTATTAACGTCGCACTATATAAAGCAACACGCGGGCTATTGGTGATTGACCCCGCCATTTTGAACCTTGGCCATGTGATGACGACACCTGAGCCAGCACCCCCTCTCCTAACTACACCACACCATTGGGAGAACATTGAGCCTGGACTAATAGTAGTCTGGTGTGACGGGTTAAGAAAATCGATTTTTTTTCAACATTTTTCGGAAGAAAAAGGTCCTAAAAATGTACTCTAAAATTTCAGATATAAATTTTTAATATTTTCAAAGTTATAGCCAAAAGAAGAGAGCGCGCCGTAGTGTGTGTGAAAGTGTGTTAACACGCCAACGGTAGCTGCTCTGCCCGTTCCCTCTTTTATTGTCCTTCCGTCACTATTATTCTAGGATAGATAAGCGTATTATAGCAAACCTTTGCGATTGAAAAAGACGAAAGTATAAGAATTTTGCATGGAATACAAAACCCTCAGCACTTTTACTGCCAAGATTCTTGGTGCAAATATCAACAATTGAAAGCGGAAAATCTAGAAAGCACTTATGAGCACCAACGTTTGACGAGCAATTTATAAATCCTATAAAACCAGTTTACGAGACTTACGCATCTGACGATTTGATGAAAAGATGTTTGGGGGGAAGCACCTAAAATAATAACGAAAGTTGCAATCACTGTGTAGGGAATTTCTCTCCGAAGCATACTTTACTGGGTAAAGCGTTTTGGAAATTGCTACCTGCATCTTTAACAGTGGCGTAACGTATCCCCCCTCCATCACGATATGGTCCAGGATTATAGGGGGCCCAAAACCTGACTTTGCAGGGAGACCCTAACATTCTCCGTTATGCCACTGATCTTTAATGATGGTTTTCTACCTGTAATTAAAGTTATGGAGGTGATGGGCTTCACAATAGGTCAAACAGGCAGGGACTACCCTGACACTATTTACAATGCACGGATTTTGAGGACAGAGGAAACTGTAGAAGCCAACTGTAAAGAAGCCAGAACCCTACGCAGGGCTCTCAAAGCCACTGAAATTGATAACAATGAGGAAACTGAAGGATTGCTTTATGCATCAGGCATAACTGTGGTTAATTGTAAGTATTGTCAAGACTTAACGCGTTTTTCTTGAAACCATGTTTTTGAAATTTCGGGGGAGCAATGACTCAAAACTGTTTAACCGATTTTGCTAGAAATTTAACCTGTTATTCTAGACACACATAGCTAAATACTTAACCTTCAAAAAATTCAATTTTTTATAATAAGTTGATTTTTTCAAACAATTTATCAACGAAAAAAATTAGATTTTGAGAAATTTTTCTTCACAAGTTCACTGTTTTGTTTCTTTTTCTAACACTCTCTATATATTTATTTATTTATCTTGGTGGAATTTTCAATCGTTAATAAAATACATTTTAAAGCGTTCAATTGAGCTGAAATTTTATATACATGATTATTTTGGATGGCAATACAATAATTTAATTATAATTAATAAAAACTAATTATTTAAAGAATTACAAATACAGCCACGTTGGCATCATTTTTGGCGACTTGCGTCAAAACTTAAAAAGGTTTTTTTTTTCACGTTTTAAAGCATTCAGTTGAACTGAAATTTTATATATACGATTATTTTGGATGACTATACAATACTTTAATGATAGTTAATAAAAATTCATTACCACTTAATGTCGTGATTCTGCCCTATGTATATACATATTTATATTAATTTTAACTATTTAATAAAAAGTAGCTAAATTTTTCTTTGTTGATCTAAGCAGAGGAACTGACTTAAATTTTTTATATATATATATTATTTGTTTTCTTTTTAATATGCATATTATTGGTTAGTTCATTAGAATAAAGTCTACAGAACACTAATCTCTTTGATTTTTTTTTATTTTAGATGACTAAGGAAGGCTATGTGCTTTCCTAAAACAGCTCACCTTTTTTTGAGAACTCCACTTTGACATAAAAAATATACACAAATTAATGTAAAACTGTGAAAAAAATTTTTTGTACACTTTAAAATATTAATAAAATCATGTAAAAATTACTAAATGATGGCATTTAAATTTCTTGTTAAAAAAATGTACGAAAAAACGTCGTTATTTTGGCCGTTACACCGAACTATTTCTTAACGGGCACCGACTCCCTCTATACGGGGACTTATGTGGCACAGGGCGTGATACGTCGGCCTGGACCACTAGGTCACGGGATCTGTAACCATAACCACTAGGCTACTATGGTCATTTAAAAATGAAGGTAAATTTATAAAACGGTGGTGTGGGCTAGGAAACATAGAATTTATTGCTCTTAATCTGGGAGTAGGGGAAAAAATTAAGCATGAAGGAGGATTCGATCTGGGCATCTTCCAAACGGAAAACGAGTATCTCAGCCATCCCGCCAAAATTATCGTCGTCACGTGGAGGCTATTGCTGGTATACATCGATATCACACCGCCACACTACTTCTATGCTAGTGATTCGGTGAATAGGTGAACGAACAATACCATATTCGTGGCGAGCGTGTGAGAAGTTGCGTCACTTTGAGTGTGATGGCTTTGTGGGTAGCGTCATTCGTGCGTGACGGCTTTGGGGATTGCGTCATTCGTGTGTGACGGCTTTGTGGGTTGCATTGTCATGTGACGGCTTAATTGCGTCTGGTGGCTTGGTTGCATTTGCGGTGGATAAATGGTACCATGACTGCTGCGCGTGAAGGGTGTGATTCTCTTTGCACGGTCAGGGTCACCAATAAAGGAGAATTCGATCTGCGTACCTTCCGTTCCAAAAACGAGTTTCTTAGCCACCACGCCAAAACGATCGTCTTAGCATGGAGGCTATTTCTGGTTTATATTGATATCACACCGCCACAAGCAAAATGTTAATCTATTAAGATGAGAGCAAGTTGTAAGAATTCATTACTAAAGGTTCCTTGTGTTTGCCTCATAGTTTCCAACCAGTGATTAGAGGAGAAACCAGGCCCGCTAGGCACATGCCTAAGGCGCAAAAATTGGAGGACCAAAAAGAGAGAAAAAAATTTAAATTAAAGCGAAGGTACCACCGACTAACGAATCATGCGAGAAGCATTCCTGCCCTAAAGAGAGTAAAGACTGAAATGAGATCTACTATGGAAAAAGAAACGATTAAGAGTTTGATGTTGCTATGCATTCAAAATGATATTACAATGGATATTAATTACAATGATGTTATTAACGATTTTGCAATGATCAAAATTCGGAGAAAAACTTTGTTTGTACCAGTATAATGACGGAGACTCAACAAAGAATAAGGATGTGTAAAAGTAAAATATAGTGAAACGATAAACGAAAAAAAAAGAAAAAAAAAAACTAGAATAAACAAGTTGAAAACATTTCATACAATATAACGTGTTCTCTCTTGTAATTGAAAATGATTTCATTAATTTACTGTACTAATTTACAAAAGAGGGTACGTGATGCCGTAAGGCAAGAAATGAACTAGAGTGGCCAAAACATGCCACTACCTGTTCCTTACGGTTGCCAGTCCAAGACACAGGGGGTCCATAGGTGGTGGATAAAGGAAAGGCTCTCGAAAGAGCAAAAACAAATAAAAGAGTTTGAGTAAAGGGAAAATCCCTCCCGAACAAAAACTGAAGGAGGGAGAGGTGTTCTGGAAATTGTGGGAAGGGGAGGACTTAGGGAGCCGGGGAGGTTAAAACGGCCCTGGGGGTAATCAAAAGGTGGACCTCATCTCGAGAGAAATTGTCCGATGCATTAATAGTAAGAAGTAGAAGCCCTTTTCTTGTTTTCCGTATCATCAATTACTTCATCAAGTTAGGAATGGATCCGTATCACAAGCCACTCAATCAACGTCAAGTGTCTCTTACCTGAGGCGTAACGTACACCCCTCCCCTCAGGGTGCCCATATTCTGACTGACATCAAGTACGTTTTAATCAATTTAAAAATATTAAAGTCAACACGTGGGGGTCTTAATATTATGCCATTGTCTCTTGCTATAATAGACCCATTTTAATTATAGTGCGTGGGTTACCGTTAAAGAGCAGAAATCAGTTAATCTACAGATTGGCTAAATAATTTGTATATTAACTTGGGGGATCCATTTAAGCGCAAGAAAATTGGATTCTCCTCTAACTTCCACACCACACCGAGGACGGTTGAGCCACGACATATTCAACGTACATCGGCCCTCTGCACGGTTTGTTTTCAGCGGTACTAAGCTCCAACTCATAATATGCCAACAACGAGTCCGTCACCTTGACCACTAGGCTACCGTAGCCACCTGCACTTTAACGGAGCTAACCAGTTAACCTGAAGATTAGCTGGGTAATCTGAACATTAATGTCTATCTAGCTTCATCGGTAACATATGTAAGATTTACTTTGCATCTAGATAAAATTGCTGGGTAATCTCTTATACCTGTCTTCCACTAGTTTTTCTGATTTTCTTCAAATATATGTGAATCTTAGTAAAATCTTATTTTTGTTCACATTTTTATGGCAATGGAGAATTTTCTATATATTTTTATTTAAATTTTATTTTATTATTATTATTTTTTTTTTGCCAAATTACGCCAATGGTTGGTTTTTCTGAATTGGAATTCTATCCAACATGATGATAATAATTTACCAATTAAATGGTCGCTTTCCAGTTGGTATCTTGTAAACTAAAAATCGGTTTTTAATGGTAGGGACAATGGATATCTAAGGAAAACATGCATTTCTATAAAAGAGGTTTATTGTACTTTTTTTGTTCGATAAAAATTGCTAACAATGTACTTAATTTTTCAGCTGACGAAAAACTTCCGGGCATATGAAAAGTTTTCGGTTTTGTAAATTCAAGATAAGCGTGTTCAGATGCGTTTCAATTTGCCATTTTTACCATGCTTTTATTAACTCGCTTTCTTGTTTTTCCGGGTGGAATTTTGTAATTGATTTTAAACTAACTTCCCGATGAGCTAGAGATTTAAAATTTGAACCATAGCTCAGAAGTGGATGACGATGCCTGAAAATGTAAAAAAAAGTTCTAGTCTTGAACCCCGACCCCCAAACAGGCTTGTATGTATGTCCTGATGGAATTTTGCAATTGATTTTAAACTAACTTCCCGAAGAGTTAGACTTGAAATTTGGTCCATAGCTCAGAAGTGGTTGACAATGCATGGCAATGTGAAAAAACAAAAAAGAAACGAAAAGGAGGAGAGAAAGATGAAGAACACGAAAAAGACGAAAACAAAAATTATGCTTTTTTAGTCCGTTATAAAAACATGGTGCATTAAATTTTTTTTAGATAATATACTAATTGATTCATAAAATTCTTAGTTACCACTGATAAATAAGATTATACGGAAAATTCACAAGAAACCCACTGCATTTTTTCTTGTTATGTGGGTAAAAGTCTCCCTGCATCCCGCATAAAATAAATATTAGCTTTGGCAATGAAATAAATGGAATCAGTCTCACCCATGCAGTGCCATTTGGCTCTATCGTTAAAGCAACCCAAAAGTTGCTGCCAGGATAGGATGGTTTCCAACCAATCAGGACGATGGAAGTCTCGGAAACCCCACATACCGCACAAGCCAACTGCAACGAGAACAGTCTTTTATCAATTGTCGAATCAAAATTCTTGTTTTGATTCAAATTTTAAAAAATACTAAATTATTATTATTATATATGAAAGATAATCGAAAATGTCACTTTAAAAGTTAGTACCATAGCTACAGTTCTTTTTAGTACATCAGGTCACATTTTAATAAGATGTTGACTAAAGTACACGCGTGGCTCACTTACATCTAATAATATGTAACACTAAACACAGGAATGACTCTGAAAAGATTTTTCGAAAATTTAATTTTAATTAACACAGAGTAAAACTACATTTTATTAAGCTAGGATTATTCTTATACTTGTTGGGAATTTTTAAGTGAGAGAGAGAGAGAGAGTGGTTCAGTTATTGAATATTGAAAATTATCAACTTAACTTTAATATATATACATATTTGACTATTTAATATTGTAAATATATTTTAATATTATTATATTTCTATTTGTTTCTTTAATATTACATTTTAATAATATTTTTACTGTTTATATTCGTATAATATTTGCTTGTAATATTTCGAATTGTTTCGATATTGATTTTCATATTGCCAAACGATATTTTGTATTAAGATTGTGGCAACATGTTAAAATAGTTTATAGAATAGATTGTGTTCCGGTGTCAGCTCGGTGTTTGTTTACCTAGCTGGCAGACATGCACGTGATTTAGGAATCGGCTGAGGGACATGCGCGAGCAGCAGAAATATTGTACCGCGAAAGATACACAAAGAAAGATGCATTGGATCACCGGATGTTTGCTAATTTGCATCACAATTTATGTGAATATGGATCATTACGAGGTAATAGGCATAGTGTGGGTGGGCCACGGATGACTTCAACTCCCAACATGGTGCTTGGATTCCCTCGAACATTATCCAACACAATTTGTTCCATGCATGGAACAAAATGTGTTGGATACCGTGGCTTGTTGGAATGCGTGGACTGGCTTCACTATGCCTCTTACATTGGTAATGATTCTTATTTACACAAACTGTGATGCAACTTAGCAAACATCCGGATTTCCGGTGGATCTTCATTGGGTACCTTTCGTGATACAATGTTTCTGCTGCTCGTGCATTTCCTTCTGTCAAACCGTCAATCAGGTGCACATCTGCCAGCTTGGTGTTTGTAAAAAGTTCCATATTCCTCTGAGGAGCCGACTGGGTGGCGTAGTTGGTTTGTCGCTGGCCTTCTGTACCCAAGGTTGCGGGTTCGACCCCGGCCTAAGTCGGTGGATTTTCATGGCACAGAAAATTGACAGCGGCCATGTCGTATGACTATGCGGCATGTTAAAAATCCCTTGGAGTGCCCGTTTGGCTTAGGTGCCCTCGGCAAAACTAAATTCCTAAGTTCATTTTCGCATCGTCAGAGTTCAGCTACCTCCCTCTGGGGAGGAAAACTGGGCGTCAAAATTACCTGCGGTAATTGGTATCGCCTATAGGGTGCCGAAATAAAAATTGATACCAGCTCATGCGGAATGAACTAGGTCTGCAAAGGTAAAAATACCAATACGAAGCCCCATTGGAGAAAAAAAAAGTCCTCTAAGGGCGATGACTGCGGTAATGCATGTCTGCTCTTGTGAACAACGCCACCTAGCGCCGAACAAAAACGTTTCCGACCTTGGGTTGTGTAGGTCCCCTTGGACCTCACTTTGAGAACGAGAATAAGTTGGAGCCATATAAGAGCCAGTAGCCATTTTTATAAATAACTTCTTTATTTGGTTATCTTTTCCAAATAGAATCAAAGACTTATTAACAAATATATCTAAATAGTTATATGAGGTTTAAAAAGGGACTTTCCTTTAAATAAACTTAAATATTTAATGATCCAATTAATTGACAATTAGAATATCGATCACGCAGAGATTACCGCGATAAGAGATCCCAGATTTATATTCAATAATGTTCCTATTGAACATTTAACTTTAATCTCACTCCTAATATAAAAATGAGACTTTAATCAATATTTACCACACTGCAGTTCAGCTCAGCTTTTTCGGAGATTTTATCCTCCTAGAAATCTCCAATATATTTCTATAATTTCACTATTATAACTTCTTACTTCAACCTCTCTCTCCTACTGCTCTTTGCTTTACTATTCCGTTTGACTTAAATACTTTATCTAATCTGCATAACAAGGAATCCTGTCCTCTCTTTGGAGCTGATTGGAAATAGGTAGGGGAATTAAATTTCCCTAAAAGAGACGACTCAGAAGGTTAGTGATAAAGTTCCGTATAGGTTTGTCACAGGGTTAATATGAAAATCTGAATCCTTGTGTGTGTGATGTCTCCTACCTTTCTTTAAAGTTTATCCCAATGATCCTATGACACCTTGTATAGGATATTTATGTACGGTACATTCAGGACTTATTATGTATGTGCGCCTGTTTGCAGTGTCGGTTTGAGCCCATTTCGGGACCTATGCACAGAAGATCTACGGGCCCCCTACGCACTGGTGGATCGAAATTTATCACCAGGAAACCTGGTTAAGTCCAGCTTATTCGGGCCCTTTAGTGCCCTTCCGGGTCCTTCGGCGCCTGCCCCAAGTACCCAATGGATAAACCGGCACTGCGTATTTGACAAAGAGTAAAACTACACTTTTTGTGTTAGAATCGTTCTTTTACTTGGCAAGTCAATCCTATATTTTGGGTTTTGAATGTCTTCCACGTATTTTCAGCATCAGGAATACTTTTCAATCACGTTTAAAATAATCGATACAGCACCTATAATAATTGATAGGTCCTTAGCTTTCGACCAAAGCAGAAAAAAAGTACACCGCACGCCCCTCTACTTTCAAGCTGCAATTTTTAATTTTTAGGTCTATTCACCGTAAAGCGCGCAGCCCCTGTCTTACGAAGAAACCTGAAATATGCGCGCGCATTGCTCTTATGTTTTGAAATAATTTTCACGACGTATTATTCCAAGCGTTAGAAAAAAAATAGTACACTTCTACAGCTACAGCCATTTAAGTTGATAAGGAATGTCATTCCTTTTAAGTAAACAGTATTTCGATCTATGTAGAAGTCCGATTCTTTTCTATGCTCGTCTTTCTTTATTTTTATTTTGTCCATGTTGACCATCGCATCCTTATTCTGACCTCTTCTGTGTAAAAAAGACCGAAGCAGCTTACTTTGTTCCATGAAGAGATCCCTATGAGTCCTAGGGAATCGGACACGCGCAATTCGTTCTGCATCTCTGAAGACATTGGAGCACAACGAGACTTGAAGGGATTCGGACACGTTTCTCACACAGTCATGCTGAAAAAAGATATTGTTACGAATTTTAGGTGCTACATTTCATCTTAAAAGAATGTAAATAATTTAAAGCTGCATATTTAATAAGTTAATATGTATTATTTTTTTGCATTTATCTATGATAAAAACTGTAATATTTGAAAGCACCGCCAT
Source organism: Trichonephila clavipes (assembly GCA_019973935.1). NCBI lineage: Eukaryota > Metazoa > Arthropoda > Arachnida > Araneae > Nephilidae > Trichonephila > Trichonephila clavipes. The sequence continues at coordinate 1,114,721 of BMAU01001397.1, read as the reverse complement.
CTCTCTTATATTATAATGGCGTTTCAACGGGAAACTGGCGAACTATTAGAGATGCAGCCAAGTTGGCATAATTTTTGGTGACCCTATGGAGACTTCTCGAAATTACAGGACTATGCCAACATGACCTATGATGAAAAGGGATTGTGTACGAGAAAGCAATGGAAGGTAGCCACGCGATCGCTTCCTGAAGCTGAGTTTGATTAAGGTTTAACCCCTTTTATTTTAAACTGTAACTTTTATATACTATATGTATACGATTCCATAAATATGTTGGTGCATGCATTGCTAGTGCAGTCATCTATTCAGCCCCTAGAGATATTTTTTAGGTATGGGTGACGTCATAAGTGCACTAAAAAAATAGGTGGTATAGTGGTTAGCGACGCTGACTGCTGTGCCTCAGGGCCTGGGTTCGAATCCCGAAAAAGAAATGGATGTTTGTAAATGTATAGTGCCTTCGCGACATGGGTGTACTCTAAACATCCATCTAGCCGCAAGTCCTCTCGTAAGATTGGTGGCAGGGAATGAGAGGTGGGAGGCCCCTGACACTCCCCCAGGGTGTTCTACCTCAAAATTGGGGTGGAACCGAACTAAGTCGTACTGTCACCTGTATAGTGCTCAAGGCTATGACGAACGACAGGCGTAGATCTAGCCCTTGCCATGATGAATTTTTTGGGCCTCGATCTGACTACGTCAGACAGGTGGCATTAACAACAACAACAGAAAAATAAAAATAAGAACATTTTTGTTTTGAAAATATCAGAAGGTAACTGATACCTAACACAAGTGAGCTTACTGCATGAGAGGGGTTCTTTAACTTTCAATCACCGTGGCCGGACCCACAAGATTTTGAACATCCCTTTCCGGTTTAATAATCTTTTTAAATAAACACGGTCTAGTAATACTTTTTCATTGGGGATAATTTGGTGATCTGGTCGAGTACAGCAAGTTCTTTCGCGAGGCCTTCCAGAGTCTGTAAAAGAGGGAAATCTCAATGTTACATGAGAGACTCCGCAGACTTTTTCAGGTATCCGTGGACCAAATTTTAAGAACCGCTTCTGTATAGCATTGATCGAAGAGAGGTTCATAAAAGAACCCTCTCCCCCTTGCGTCGTGACGTTTGAGATAAATAACGGTAGCGTGATATTGATTAATTTAAGTATTTCTTTACGTCACAGATATTTACTGATCATACATTGAAGTTATTAAAAATATTAAAAGATTATTTGAGTTCAAACAATGGTTTGTGAGAGGAGGGTTCCCTTTCGGTGACCGCTCAATTGAAGGTTCAAACCCTGGTTCTCCCTCTCTCTGTCGGCGCCTTTTAGCATCTCATTACATCCTGCTAGTGGCGGAAAAAGGGTCCCTCGTGATGTCAAAGGTTGACGGGCGATCCAAGATGGTAATACGCAATAATTCAAAGTTGCACAGGTGTCTTTGCATGCGTGGAGATTATTTCCACAAAGACGCCGATCACAGCTGCGTGGCGGAAACGTCTTCTGTTTCATTTCTTGGCCGTTGTAGCTGGGTTATCGTGGCCTCGAACTCGTCACCGGCTGTTGTCGGTGGGGCATAAAGGAGCCTCTTATCCTCGTTAAAGAGGGTCTTATCCGCAGTAAATCTAGCCAAAGTCCTCCTGTCGGCGAGGTGTAGCAGTTTGGAGAGTAAGGTGCCCCGGCAGGTGTCGTTACTTGACTGAGGCTCAAAATTTCAAGGTCTGTCATCGTCTTATTATAGCTTGAAAGCGCAATTTAATAAACAATCAAATCCACTTGATTTCATGGCAAAGTGACCATGGTTTTACCTTTTGTAAAGGATATTGATAATACAGTAGAGCTGATGTTGCTGCAGTATGACAGTTAATATTGAAACCCAAGAAGTACGCTGTTTTTTTTAGAATGATATACTGATTGTGGGAAGAGTATTTTCCTTGCAGAATTTTTCTCTCAAGTAGTCATTGCAATTCTACTACTTCTGACACAAAATGTTGCAACTTTGCATGTGTGTGTGGTGGCGGACGAGCAGCTGAAGACTGCAATTAATTTTGATAACAAGTTTATTAATGGAAGAGGGTGAAGAAATTGAAAAATCGGCGAAAATTCTCAAATGAATATTAAAAGAGATTATTTACAGGGATGGAAAAACGCACTCGTTATAAACAAGCTTTACAGTGCTCCAAAAACAACTCGCAAGAACAGTTCCCCTATTAGAGAACTCAGGCAGATACGGTCTCCTTGTTTTATCGCCGATAACATACAAGCAGATTCTGAACTTCACCGATCTTTATATAACTTCAGGGAAATTTCCAGAATGCAGAGAAGAGTGCTTTCCCTGTAAAACCATTTTTTCCACAATAAAGCTATTAATGCAAGGAAAACAACATACTTGATATGTTTCACTATTAATGTTTGATTTATAAAGCTAGAATGCTAATTTGAATGACTTTGTGAACAAAAGTACTATATAAAGAAAATATACCATTTGAAGCATTTGCCAGTAGAGAACTTGGTGCGTGAGGATATATCCCTGTTGACGTCGGGCCGACATTCCTTCCAAGCAGCGGTCGCTCATGTGGCAAAGATTCCGGGTCTCGGTTCTGAAGGAGAAAAGATTATTTTTAAGAGGAACAAGCACATGTTTTAGGGCTTCACACAACCCTAAGCACAATAATCCAAATATCCACATGTACAGCGTAAATGGAAACTACCCCACTGGAGTTTGGAATTGAGGAAAAATTCCCCGGGCGATGGATGGAAAAAGAGAAGCCATCTAGATTTCTAGACACAATATCTTCGGACGTTTTCTTGGAAGAATATGTGTAAAACATCGTTTACCAATCTCCAATTCGTAACACTGATGGATCGGAAAGTGGAACTACAGAGCTCACTCAGATTGTTAATCTTGTAATGCTTCATAAAATGTGGCTATAAATCTCGTACAGACTCGACGCGTTGCGCGCAACCAATTGTGCGCCGATTGAAATCGTGCAATTGAAAAAGAACTTTTATGTATTCTTTAAGGAAAAAAAATAGAACCGTAAGTGAATATTTTTATCCCTTTCTTGTTTTTTGAAATTACAAGTAATCTTTTTTGGACATCCGGTATAATCCAAGAAATACAAGAATATTAAAAACTGAGTATTTTATAGAAATTAAGAAAAAATTTAAAAAATTTAGTTTTCAAAGTTCTGTCTCTAAATAGGATTATTTAAATTGTTTTTTTAAGAAGCTATTAAATAATACATTCTGGCTAAAAAAGAAAGAAACCTGTATTAATTTCTAATATTACTCTTTCCAAAGAGGTTTTTTGAACACTAAAATACAAAAGGGATTTTAAGAAGGGAAATTTTAAGATAAGGATCTTACCCTCGTCCAACTACCTCTTGCAGGCATTGGTCCGAGTCTGTCTCATTGAAAGTGGACAGGGCGCAAGGAACAGGGTGCTGCAGAAGACCGCGGTCCACGGAGCGGCTCTTGTGCCACAACAGCTTCGGGCTAGGATCCATCACGTGACCTATGGCTTGAAATAAACGTATGGAAGTGAAAACACAAAAGTTTGATGCTGCATGCGTAACCAAACAGTTAAAATATGTTTCATCGTATATTTCTGTAAGTTAAAATTAACTAGTTCGATTAAGGTACTTATGTGCTGTCGCAATCCTATTGGAGACATTGAACAAAATCACTCGAATTCTAAAATTGGAACTCACTGGAACGTGTAGTCGAAAATACCGTAGTTAATTCCTTGCTACAGCATTAAAAGAATTCTACTGATGTTAATTACGGGATACAGCTTCAACCAACAGGTTTTATTCCAGTATGTTGATTTCAGGTGGCAACATTGAACTTGCAAAAAATTTGTTTTCCAAAATAAAGCTCCATTGGAAGATAAATTGGTATATTCTCTGACGACTGGTAAAATGTTATATTTTTGTAAGAATACAACGGCTTCTTTTTCAGAATTCGGTAATACCCAGATTTGTATTTTAGTATTCGAGATTGCCATATCAAATAACGGTTATTTTTAAGGCCTTTTCACACGTCTACGTATTTGGAGCAATTTTTCTTTCAAGCAACCCTTTCGAGCAATTTTCCTTCAGTTGCAATGGCAATGACTTCGAGCAACTTCTCCTAGTGATCTGAAGGAATTTCTCGAAATTAAGACTGCTCGTGATTCCAGCCAATGAAGTTCTTCGTCTTCCTACGTCATAAATATCAGCCTTAGATTCATCAAACGCATCAGAAATGGCGTATAGTAATTTAAGCAGAGTGGCATTCCATTTCTGCTTGTGACCGTCAATAAAAACGCGAGAGGAATAAAAGAAATAATTCTGGATGTTCGTTTTCCGAAGCAGAAAAATCGGGGAGAAATTTTTCAATGTGAAGATAGAGCGCGGCTGACGTCTGAGCATATGGGCTTGCTTACAGCAACCCTTTAACTGCACAGCTGCTCGAAAACTTTCCCGAAACGGTTGTTTGAAAAAGACTCGAGTTGTTCGAGACATGCGTGTGTGATGAGGCCTTTAGAATGGTGGCAAGCGGAGAAATATGAAACGTAGCACATGGTAGCCAATTTTGTGCCTACGATACGTACGAAATCGGGGTTGCCAATTCGGTATGTAGGCATGGTTGCGATAGAACGTAAGTATCCAGATGAATTTTTTATTTAGGACGAAAATTTCTGTATTTAACTATTTGCTCATTGAGTTAATTTGATATAAATATTTTTAAATACTGTATTTTAAGAAAATTTCGTGTGAATTAATCCAAATGACATGCTTGGATGGAACTGAATTAAAGGTGGGTAAAAACAGAACTGTTATCAATTCTTCGAAAACAAAAAGGGGGGGGGGGTATCTTTCCTTATGCCTGTGGAAGGGGTTGGCACACTTTTGAGAAGGAAGAGCCAAGCTGTAATTGAAACAAGGTAACTGAGACTCAAAGGACCAATGTAGGAGCACACATACAGACGAGAGGAGGGGAACTATGGTGTCGATCATAATCAGATATCCAGATATAAAATTTTTACCCTATTTTAAGCACTCATTACACAAAATTCCTATTACTGTTTACATTTATACGTGAAAAGAAGAATTTATATTAAACTTGAGGAGTTCTGTTTTTAAATTTAATTGCTGTTTTGGCAATTTTAATTTCCCATATTCAATCAGAGTTATTAAAACTAGAGTTATTATTTTTTCCCTGGGAATCTCATTTGAATTTTCGACTTCATTCTCAATAATACTGCAAAAATCACACATTGTTGTAACATATTGACAAAATCAATTTGCTCTTCCATAAACAGCACGCTACCAGAAACTTTTGCGCAGATGGGTTCTTTAAAGGATTTGATTATGCATATTTATCAATTGCAATGTATATAATTTTGATTCACTCCCTTAAATTTTCTTTCGAATCTTAAAGAATTATTGCATCTTTACCCCAAATTTTGAAACTTCAAGTTATTGTTTTGTCAAATATTTGAACTCGTGCCTGTTTGTACATCTGGACATCACCGGTAAGAAATTTTTGCTTTTGAAGTACCAGTTTTTCTCTTAATTCTTATCATGATGTACTTAAAAGTTTTGAAAGTTAAATGTAACTTTTAAATAAAAAAATACCTTAGGAAGCAAAATTTCTAATAATGAAACATCTTTTCTAGTGTTTTTTATACAGGGGGATTTGCTACTATACCGACAACCTTGCAGGAGGTACAGAGATGATTCAGAATCACATAGGAATGTAGGGTCGCAAATGCCGTTGCGAGTTTTGGAACAAAGAAGCAGAGAAAAAGAACAGAAAAAAGCGACACATTAATGGGACAGAAAATATTTTATTGAAAGGTACTATGAACAGGATTCGAAATTACGATTAAAAGTCGTCTGGTAGACCTAACAGTGAGGCTGCACGGAATTTCTTACGAAGATTCCTCCAGGCAGTCTTGTGGTAGATGGCCCTGATAAGAAAGCTTCGTGAGCGCTCATGCTGGAAATATACATTTTCGATCCGTTTCCCGAAGTTTCATGGATGAACTCATATTCAAATGAGGAACTACCGACATGCTTATAGTGTACGAAATTGCCGATTGTAAAGGGTGCACCGCTAGGTGGTTGTACCAGGAAAATTACCCAAACAGGCGTGTCCCACATCACACGATCTTCGCAACGAACAGAAGGTTACGTGAGATTGGTTCTTTAACCAGAGCTACAATGAATCGACAGCGTACGACGAGGGCACCTGGCAATGAGGAAGTTTTGTGTCTGGTTAAAGACAATCCAAGTACGAGTACTCAAGCGATAGCCCAACAAGTGTATTTATCTGAATCCTTTGTCTGGAGGGTACTCGCAACTAACCTAATGAGAGCATACCATCTTTATCGCGTCAAATTAGTACAGCCTGAAGATTATCCACTCAGGAGAACGTTCACTACCTGGTTCCTGCAACAAAATACTACAAACAGCGCGTTTTCTGCTTCTGTATTGTTCATGGATTAACCCTATTTCACACATGAGGGAGCTTTCTATTATAATAGCGCCCATATGTGGTCTTTGGACAACCCTCATCGCGCAACCCCGTGCATCTCAACTGCGTTTCTCAGTCAATGTGTGACGAATCTGTATGGCACTTTTATCACAAATACTCTTAGGCGTCTTTGGGGATTATAAATTCGCGTATATTTCCAACCAGCTCTAAAAAAGAAGAAACAAAGATATGCAAACTAGGTAAAGTATTTAAGGAGAGTGTTGTAAGTTAGCAGGGAGGTTAGGATATTGAACCAAGAGATAGGTTGACGGAGTTTTATATATATAAGAACATTCAAGTTGATTGTGTGATTAGCGTCTTGCTGATTATTAGGCAGCTGTCTACAATTGGAAGGATTGATCCAAGTGACAAGTATCGAAGGTGATATTTAAATTTAGATTATCGGATCATAAAGGTAAATATATAATAAAGTTAGTGTAAAGTTAATGAATGCTAGTAATTCAAATTGCGTATATCTCTCGGTCCTCTTATTCCAGTAAACCCGTTCGATATTGAGTTTAACAGTTGATTAGTATTATATTTCGTGATTTAATTTAATAATAAAAGTCAATCCCATTGACGTAGACATATTGAATAATCTTTGTAATTAGATGGTTGATAATTGATTCAAGTAAATAAATATAATTTATTATTGTAAAAATGTCGTCTGGTAATTCTTTGCCTCAATTCAATCTTGGTGTCCAGGATGGAATCCAGGAGGGTTCTCACAAATGTCTGGTCTGGCATTCGTGGAGACCGTATCTTCTACCCAGTCCTTTGGACAGCAGGGCGTATCTGAACTTCTTCAGCAAACCTTGTCGAACTTGACGCAGCTCATGTTTCTCCGTCCTTGCGCCGGTCCATCATCATGGAATTTACGTCCGCCCCCATCTCAATACAGCCTTTGGACAGTGGTCGGCTTGCAGTCTTCTGGGGTGGCCCATTCCTTCAATTCGCTCGAGCTGCCGGGAGGGATACGCGGCGTTCCAGGAAACTTTCACAACGTAAGAAATTCCATGCAGCCCCTTGTCAGATAACTTCTCGTCAAGATTTTGAACATTGTTGTAGTACAACCTTTCAATAAAATGCTTTCTGTCTCATTAATGAGCTGCGGTTTTTGTTCTTTTTCACTGCTTCATTGCATCATAGATCGCAACTACGACAATTGCGACCTTGCATTCTTACATGATTCTGAGTCGTATCCCCCTACACACCCTGCAAGCTTGTCGGTCTGGTAGCGAATCACCCTGTACAGAAAGATCTGTAGTTTGTTGTTACCATAGCTGTACTCAGGGTCGTTTTGTCTCACGTTCTCTGATCCCACATTCGAAACGCGTCGTGCCATGTCTCGAAGAGTCACCAGACGACCGAAGATGCTTCTCATCTCCTTGGACTCGAACTCTAGAAAAGCACTCAACTGCTCTGGAAAGGGAAAAAAATCATTATTTTGACTAAATATGCAACAGGGCAGTGGCTTCTTTTTTATCTAACTTTTCTATGGCCTCATACGAGGGACGTTCCTATCGTAAGTTTCGTCATTGTCTTTCACATGGAAACTTTATGAACAAAACGAAATTCACTATGGCTTCATGAACTATGCTCCTTGCACTATTTTTCAATTCCTACTAATAGCTCACTCTCTCTCTATATTTATTTATTTATCTTGGTGGGATTTTCTACCGTTAATAAAATACATTTTAAAGCACTCAATTGAGCTGAAATTTATATACATGATTATTTTGGATGACAATATAATAATTTAATTATAATTAATAAAAATTAATTGATTAAAACTAATTATTTAAAGAATTACAAATACAGCCGACTTATGTCAAACCTTGAAAAGGTTTTTTTTCACGTTTTAAAGCATTTATTTGAACTGAAATTTTATATATACGATTGTTTTGGATGACAATACGATACTATAATGATAGTTAATAAAAATTCATTACCACTTAATGTTGTGATTCTGTCCTATGTATATACATATTTATATTAATTGTAACTATTTAATAAAAAGTAGCTAAAATAAAAATTTTCTTTGTTGATCTAAGTGTAGGAATTGACTTAATTTTTTTTTATATTACTTGTTTGACATAATCTTCACCAACATTCAGATATTTCTCGTTACATGCAATCTGTCTGAAGAAACCGATCTGGTTTCTTTAAACCCAGTGATGTAAAGAAGTGTTACACAATATTCTCCATCTCGATATTGTCCTGCAAGGATTATTTGCTTACTGGCAAACTTGGATGCTTCCTCGCCAATAAGGTGTCTCATGGCCTGTGAGGGTTCTGGACTGAGACACATTTCCTTCGGTACATCTCTCTCACATTTCAATAATCCATAACATGGACAGTGGCGTAACGTACCAGTTGATTCAAAATAAGTGTGACCAATTTTAAAAGTAAATAACTATTTATGACGAATTTCCATCGTTTTACTACTGGTTTTATTTGAAAAATGAAACACATTTAAATTACCAATCTAGCCAACTTTATTAGTGGGAGTAAATTCCAGTACTTAAATTGGATTCTCAAACCCGGAACGAAATTTTACAGCTTTTGAAGGATGGTTGTTCAAATTCTGTAAATAATAAAGCATTTAAAAATCGAAAAAGCCATTTTTCTACTGTATTACTATCTAAAATTCAAAAAGAAATAAAATTTGGTTCGCAATCAAAAGCTCCAGGGAAAAAATAAAATGAATGAAAGGAAGTCCTTAATAAAAGAGAAAGAAAGAAGTTGAAAAGAGTTATCGCTGTAGAAAATTTCTTGCCTCAAAAATCTATGGCAAAGAAACTATAGATATGACAATCGACAATTTATCATCAAATAAAGAAAATTGGCTATAAAAAAGTAGATTTTCCAGTCTGTCACCATATGTCTTTTAACACCGTAGAAAAATAAAGAAAACATTCTTGGTCTCTATATTTCATTTTACACAAAGGTAGATACAAGGTAAGGATAACTTCTGATGATGCACAGTTTCATCTGTCATTCACAACTGACGAAACGAAGATTTTTTAGCAAAAAACGTCGCAAAAACGCAACTGTTTTGAAAAATGCAAGTTGGCCGTCAGGTGCTATGGTGTAGACGAAAGTGTCGTCTCAATGCTTAACAAAACCATTTTTTTCTAAACCAAACTTTAAAATTGATGCTAAATATTATCAGAGCAAAGTTTTGAAACACTTGATAAAAAAAAGTAAAAGTCTTTACCTTCAAAGAAAATTTGTTTTTCACCAAGATTCTGCACCGAAATCATACTGTAAAAATCAATTATAAAATGGCTGAAAGATTAAAAAAATAAATTTTCTGCCTCCTGATAAATGACTATCCCTATCCCCTGTCTGTGTTCCTTGCGATTATTTCTTTATGGGGATATTTAAAAAACAATTAAATAGATGCAAAGTAAGAGCATTTGAAGGGCTTCAAAAAGCAATTTAAGAAGCAGTTGGAAAAATACCCCCAAAATGATCGAAAATCTCTTTTAGCTTATTCAAAACGCTTACGAAAAATGTACTGTGCTAGAGAGAACCACATTGAAAATTCCATGTAAATAACTTTATTCAATAAAAATTTATGATCCTCTGGAATTGATTACACTATTTATGAATCAACCGGTACTCCCTCGCATTGCGGCGGGGGGAGACTCTAGGAGGCACAAAATCTGAATCAAGCTCTTTGTAGGATCCGACTTGGGCCACAAAACCTGACTTTGCAGGGGGGGGGCGAATATTTTCCGTTACATCACTGATCATGGATCATAGACTTGAGCCCGAGTAATGCGCAATATGGACGCCACTCGGACACCGTTATGAACCTGTCTGCTAACACTATGTCATGTACTCTTACAAAATTGTTTTTATTATTGTTTATTTTGTTGCGGAGGGGACGTGAAGCCCACTTTGACCTTCATCCTCGAGATCCTGCCTTCTTTTACTGAACATGCAACACCATCGACCAACCATTTGACGAAACATGACCTCTTCACAATACAGGGTCAGCAGACATCCATGGATGACGGACACACTACTCTTATTCCTACCTGATAACAAACCACTCGCACTTCCATTGGTGGACACATTGTCAGTATACATATTCTTGTCATTGGGATCTGTACTCAAATAACCCGAGGCACGCCGGACCACTGCTACTCTCTCTTCTTAGGCGTTCTGCTCATACGTCATTCCTCCTTCCGTGTTACTACTTCCGTCGTTTATTCAGTAAAGAATTTTGTTTCTTACGGTGATTGTTCATTTCACCCATTGTTTTATCTTTCAAAAATGAGGACGAAACTTACTTTTGGAACGTTCCTCGTAATTTCCTATCTTCGATCTAAAACTATTTCTAATGACTTGCTAAATGACCTTAAAATATACATTTGGCAACATCCATACTCAACCACGTAATTTATAGTTCAAAAATTTTAATTTTAATTTTTCATCTCTTTAGCAGATAAGCACAAACAATGCTTCCTTATACAAGCAAAGTTACAAGAGTTCCTCATGACGCCGTAACAGCTTAAAATTCGATACAAATTCCTAGGGTTTGCAATCCTGTGTCATATTTTCAATTTCGGGATTACATTACCCAAACACCGGAAAGAAAAACCAAAATTTAATTCATCATAAAAAAAAACAAATAAAAATAGAACATAATAAAACTAAACAAGTAATATAAAAAAAATTTAGTCTACTTAGATCAGGGGTGGGCAGACTTTTACATGGCACGGTCTACTTTTAATTTTTTCAAGGTGTCGCGGTCCAACATGTGACGTAGTTGTGATAAGCAAAAGAAAAAAAGCTCAACAATGTTTGTAAGACTTACCTACATAACTACTGCAGAAAAACAAAACTTACTCTTTTAAAACTACGTTTTAAGTAAAACACAAAATACAAACATAATTATACCAATAAATTTAATACCAAATGATGCATTTTCAAACAATTCACAATACATCACAAATTAAGTAATTTTCCCTTAAAATTAGAATTTATAGCTATAGTCTCAATAGACGACTTAGTCTTCGTATTATCTGCCCCAATCTTGAATACCTCGGTATATTATTACTAACTGCTAATCTTACACTGGATTCTAAGTGGTCGTCTGTGAAACGGGAATATGTTGTCTTAATTATATTCTTCGTTGAAAATGTAGATTCTCACAGGTAGGTAGAGTGAAAGAACGATGTTAAATGAATTGCAGCTATTTTAAAATTGGGATACTTTGCTTCGACCAATAGATTCCAAAAGTTATTCTTTACAAATTATCTCCTTTTGAAAGAGAAAAGCTTCATGAGAGATAAAGAAAACATGTAACACTTATACACTTACACGTAACACACATACACTTGCTAGAAAAAGTCTACGTTCACCCATAAGAAATCATATAGCAAAGGTAAAATTTAATAGAAATATAATTTTTTTCTAACAAAATTTCACGAATTTGTCTACTATTATTTAAATATTGAGCATGCAAGAATTCGTTAATTTTGAATTAAAACTACTTAGGATAACGGGAGTTTTGTTACAAAACACACAAACAGTTGGCAGAAAAAGTCTGCGTTAACTATTTGAATATTCTTGGTTCTTGGAATTTGTATCAACAGGCAAGAGAGTTTTTGCATTTAGTTATCAAGTAAAATAGCCTACTATTTAGTTATCAAGAAAATAAAAAGAAGGGAATTTTTTAGTACCAGTGAGCGTAAAATCAATGAGAAAATGTGAAAAGATGGAAAGCCAGATCCGTTGGACGGCAGTATTCATATATCCAGCATGTTATTTATAACTTTAAATCTATAAGAGTTCACACATCCAAACCTCTTTTAAGTCGTCCATCTAAACTCACTATCAGAGAAAAACGAAGTATGATATCAATGGCGAAAAAAAAACCGTGTTTGTCTGCAACTTAAATAGCAACAGACATTCACGAACAGTTTAACAAATATATATATATATATATATATATATATATATATATATATATATATATTTGGGCGGATACTGCAAGAAAAATCTTGAAAAGGCCGGATACCATAATCGAGTGGTTCGCAGAAAAAGCCTTATATTTCATTGACTTAAGCGGAAAGCTTTTGAAAAAGATCATGTACATAAGACTCTTGAGTTCTGGAGGACTGTGATATTCTCTGACGAGGGTAAATTTTGTATCTTCTGTATAAAAGGTTGTAAATTAGTCTGGAGAAAACCTGGCACAGCGCTTCAAAAAAAACATTTAGTACCAACGGTAAAGCACGGTGGCGGTGGAGTCATGGCGTCGGGGTGCATGGTGAGCAATGATGTTGGCAAGTTGGAGTATATATAATCAATTGTGAACAAATATGATACTTTGGTGTCCTAAAAACAATTTAAACGAAAGTGCCACCAAACTCGGCTTAGAATAATCGTTTTGTTTTCAACACGACAACGATCCTAGGCACACCGCTGAGATTGTGAAACTTTGGCTCTTGTACAATGTCCCAAATCAACTGCACACGGCCCCACAGTCATCTGATCTGAATCCTACAGAACACCTATGAGATTTGTTGGAACGCAGGATTCGTCAAACAATGTATCTAGCAAGGATATACTGAACAGTGTTCTTAAGGACCAACGGGAAAAGTTAAGTGCTGAAAAAACTCCAAGATTTGTTAGTTCAATGCCGAAACGACTTCAAGAGGTTCACAAATGATGAGATTAACCAACCAGCTACTAAATAGCTCATTATTCTCTTTTTAAATAATTTTTATAGTTACTACTAAAACAGTGAACGCAGACTTTTTCTACTTGATTTTTGTTATTATCGTTACAAACCTGTCTTTATTTTAAAATCTATGAAGGCAAACCAAATTTACTTTTGTTATTCTGAATACTTAAAATGAATTAAATAAAATCTAATTAAAATTTGTTTTTTAAATTCCGGTTTTTAAACTTTTTTTCATTGTTCATGTAAGTAATAGTACGTGAACGCAGAGTTTTCTAGCTAGTTTTCACATCAACATTGCCAAATGAATAACCCATGAATGCATCTTTTGTGGGATTCTAGTCTAGTAAATTTTTGAAAACGTATCTCAAATTTGGTTTGGAGTTTTATTAACGGATGTTTTCATTATCTTGGTAATCATCTGTGTTTATTTTAGTATGCGCGTCTAAGATTTTATGTGAAGAGGTCACCCCAAAATGTCTTTGCGGTCCACCGGTCGATCGCGATCGACTTAATGCCCACCCCGGACTTAGATCAACAAAGAAAATTTTTTATTTTAGCTACTTTTTATTAAATAGTTACAATTAATAAAATATGTATATACATAGGAAAGAATCAAAACCTTAAGCGTTCATTAATTTTTATTATATATCATTAAAGTATCGCATTGTCATCCAAAACAATCGTGCATATAAAATATCATTTCAACTGAATGCTTTAACACGTGAGAAAAAAAATCTCTTAAAGTTTTGACCCAAATCACTAAAAATGAAACCATCGTGGCTGTATCTGTAATTCTTTAAATAATTAGTTTCCCTCAATTAATATTAATTAATTATAATTAAATTATCGTATTTTTACCCAAAACATTAGCGTATAGAAAATTGCAGCTCAAACGAGCGCTTTAAAACGTCAGAAAAAAACTTTTTCATATTTTGACACAAGTCGCCAAAAATGATGCCAACTTGGCTGTAATTGTAATTTTTTTAATAATTAGTTTTAATCAATTAATTTTGAATAATTATAATTAAATTACCGTATTGTCATCCAAAATAATCATGTATATTAAATTTCAGCTCGATTGAGCGCTTTAAAATGTATTTTATTAACGATTGAAAATTTCACGAAGATAAATAAATAAATATATAGAGTGTGAGCTAATAATAGGAATTGAAAAAAAAAAACATTTTTTGTATTTCTTTAAATAATCTTTTAAAAAAACTCTTCTGGTCCATCGTTTAAACGGCGTCTTATTTTGATACTGCCGAAGAAAATGCTTGTTCCGACTACACTAGTAGGTCTGTTATCCTCTCTCATTCAATGTTTTTTCCAGATTGCCACCACGTGTACCTGTCTTTTCAAAAAGAGACATTTCATTTTGAATATTTGATGACAGTGTAATAAGCTGCATACCCTCTTTGATAACGTTATCTAATTCTTCTGCTACACTTAATGGTTATTGTGTACAAATTGATTCATTTATTGAATAAGAATGTGGATCAATTTCAAGTGTTACCTCATTTGATCCAGTTTTTTGAGCTGTTAGTAATGCACTGGAATTTGAAACGTCAGAACTATTAATTTACGGCATTTAATTGAAGAATAAACTGTGACAAAATCTATTACTGAGACGTTGCTTTTTCATTGTGTAAGCATTTCAGTAAAACACTTAGATCTGTGCCACAAGAAACAAGAACTGCACATAATTTTTTACTTGTGGCTCTTATGATTGCACAAAAAATTTTACATACATATTTCATAAAAAAAATGTAAATTATCGGAAAATTAAATTCTTTGAAAATTTTGACGAGAAGAATTTTTAAAATATAATTTAGACAAAAGTTGAATCCCGGGATTAGATATTTTAATCCTGGGATTTCGGAATTCCGGGGCTGTAAACCTTACATATTCGCAACATTGTTTTAAAGCAAAAGAAATAAGAGAAACGCATACATTTCTTTGTAGGTGAGCAATATAAAGTATCGAAACTCAATTTATTTCATATTACTTTGCTTTTTGTGTCCCTCCTTAGAATACTGTTAAATCTGGATAATCTTGCTCATTATAGAAAGAGCTTTAGGGCTGTTTCTTATGCGGAGATCACTTCCACTTTTCTGTGGCCCATGCTACAAAAGATTACCTCAAATAAATGACTTGAGGGGAAAAGGGAATTGTAACCCAGGGTAGAAAATCCCCCAGAATTGAACCGATTCCCTTGAGCAAATATGCAATGTAAATAATCCATTGGAGCTTAAATACTTTGACTATATGCCGGCTCCAAAGGCATTTTAAAAATCAAAATCTCTCAATTTTTTTTTCAAAACCAATTACGTTATTTTGAAATAATGATATTTGTTTCTTTCTGGATAATTTTTATATTATAATAGATTACATTCAGATATCAGAATTCGTTGGAAATTATCGGTGCCACCGAATTTAGCTATGTTCAGAAACAGACTTATATTGTTCTTTGAAAGTTTTTTTTTTTTTTTATTAATCGCTGAAGAAGGGCATTTAATGAGAGTGAGAGTGATAGTTATATGAACGTCGCATATAAAACAACACGTGGGCTTTTGGCGACAGATCTTGTCATTTTAAAACTGGGTCAAGTAACGAGAATGACACCGAGTGGCATCCCCTCTCCAAACTACCACACTACGCCAATGGGAGAACTTTGAGCTAGAGGGATTTCTTATGTATTAGTTGCCAATACACGGTAGTAGCGTTTTATGTGACTGGGATTGTTTCAGCATCTTTTCGCATAACTTAATTTCTTTATTTTGTAAGGGATCGACAAGAATGGATTTTTTACTAGAATTTCACCCTCAATAAACTTTCCTTAATTGAAATTTATTAAGCTTTAACACACACACACACACACACACACACACACACACACACACACACACACACACACACACACACACACACACACACACACACACACACACACACACACACACACACACACACACACACACACACACACACACACACACACACACACACACACACACACACACACACACACACACACACACACACACACACACACACACACACACACACACACACACACACACACACACACACACACACACACACACACACACACACACACACACACACACACACACACACACACACACACACACACACACACACACACACACACACACACACACACACACACACACACACACACACACACACACAGTTGTTCGAAATATATAGTTGGAATGATTCATTGAAATTAATTTTCTCATTAGGATATTTGCCATTTAAGTTGATTTTTATATTTCAAATACAGTCGGACATCTATATAACGAAGTCGCTAAATTCCTGAAAAAAGTTCGTTATATGGAAAATTCGTTATATAGAGCTTCATCTTTCAATATACTTTATAAACCCCACAAAGCAAATTTCAAATTCATGAATACTATATATTAAAAAAAGTAATTTTTATTCGCATCTTTTTTAAAATTAATATACTTTTATTTTATGTATCTTACCCATCAACGAAAGAAAGAAAAACTGCAAGAAAAACAAGAAAAAAGAATGTTGAAGAATTCACTGTATTTTAAATATTAAGAGAATAATTTTATGTTAAAATTAAGGAGTCTTAAGAACATTTTCTAATTTAAAGCATACAAATAATATTAAACATACATTATTGTATAATTAGAATACGGGGACACGGGACAACTCCACTAAGTGTGAAAGGGGATATCGAAGATATTTCTAGTGAACAGGACAATGGGTTTAAAGGTTGCACTTCTCGGATGAAACGTCCAGAACTCTATTGCTCTCGGCGAGTAAGGATCTAATAAAACCAGTTTAAGGTTTATGTCCACCCTAAAATGTGTTAAAGAGAGAGTAACTTGAAATGTTCAAAAATACTTTAAAAATAGGGAGGAAAAAAATTGAATCACAGAAGAAAAAGTTCATTATATAGAAAATGCGCTTCACTATAGAGAGGTTATTTTACGAAGAAAATCGTGAAATGTTCAAGGTTCCAGGAAAATGTTCTCTATGTAGAAAAATTCGCAATGTAGAGGTTCGACCGTATAATAAGTACTGTATAATAACATGAGTATTTCATACAATGTAAATGTTTCAGAAATATATGCTTAAAACATACCCTCTGATATTTTAAAATTTTAAATGAGAAACTGACATTCGGGAAATGCATAAGAAACTGTACACGCCGTATTTATACGAATCTAAGCAGAACTTCTTTCCCCCGATGTCAATGCTCGACAATCGGGTGCACCTCAGAATCGAAGGCGGGAAAAATTCATTGGATGGGGGAAATTAAACATGATTAGAGCAATTATAGGTTTAAGTATGTATCTAAAGTTTTTAATACTGGTGAAATAAATTAATTATTGACTTCTTTTTAGTTTTCATTATATATGTAATTTTAAATTTTGTAGATATCGGTTATCGATAAACCCCATTTTACACTACTTTTCAATTTTTCACATAAAAGTCATGATAAGTTAGAGTGCGACACAGAGTGGACGGCGTCTGAGATTCAAATAAATGCTGTATTTTTTTCCCCATTTAGTTTGATCCAAACAAGAAGATAAAGTAAAATTTAATCTCACAGTCGAAATTGTATTCGAGAATGGTTAATGAGAAATGAACTTCTTATCACATTTAGTTCATGTACATTTTATCACATACATTAGGATTTTTGAAGTATTTGCAAGGAGATGGCTAAACCTCAAGCCCTTTGACGCAGTCATTTTGTTTTTCAACTTGATTGCAATTCAAATTTTTAAGCAAAAAAGATTTTTTTTTTTCGTTTTTGTAAAAAACGATTTTTATAATTTTGTGTCTGTTCTAAAAAAATCACTGCAGTTGGAAAAAGTCTTCCTTGTGTGATGTTTTAATTTGAATCCATAATTCAAATGCAAAAATATTTTTGTGAACCGGGATCAATATAGTTTTTTTTCTTGATTAAAAATTAATTTTAGAATTATTAAAATAAAGAAAAATAAATAGACAAAGACTTTAGAAATGAAATGCGTATTTACTTTAACTAAGCCTCTTATATATAATAGTGTTTTCGCCACAGATCCGGGGTTCAAACTATGGGCTGGGTGAGGCTGACTCAGCCTTTCATCCCTTCAGTGGATCGATAAATCCCTTCAGTGGGTCTAGGCTTGCTTGGGAACTAAACACTTGGGTTTTTGCGTCAGACTGACCACCTGACCGGAATATCAGCTGATGCACCTCAGTTCCCAAGGTCATGAAAAAACTGAGAAGGACACAGTAAGTCATAGGCAGTTGCGTCACTGAATTTAGCTTAGTATTACAAAACTTTCTATTTCATTTTGCTGTTTTTTCAAATCTTGAATATTCATTTAGTAGGCGTGTAACAATAGGCTATCCGTGAGGTCTATCCTCTCTAACTCGAATTTTTTCCATTCAGTCAAATTGGTATTTTGAGTTAGAACAATTCAACGCCGCAAATGAATATCGCTACAAAACAGCATATCATTATTGCACTCAATGAGATAGAAGAGTACATATTTTATGTAAAAAATATACCCACGATAGTACTCCCGGAATTATAGTCGCTTGTTGCTGAATTGTAATCGCTATTAGAAGATACCTTGTAAACGAAGTTCTAAGGTTGCACCTCACTAATGATGAGCAACCATGACTTATCACTAGGTTATTATCTTATCGACACGTCGTGTAATCAGGTTTAGTGAAGTCGCCCATCCGGTAGAGTGGTCAGTGACGCTGACTGCTGTGCCGTAGGGCTAGTGGGTTTCATTCCTGTAGAAGGCATGGATGTTTGTAAATTTATAATGTCCTTGCGGCATGGGGTAGCCGCAAGTCCTCTCGTGTGGTTGGTAGAAAGGGAAGAGAAGTAGGAGGCCCCTGACCATCCCTACGGTATTCTCGATCAAAATTGGGGTGGAACTCAGCTAAATCGTACTGCCACCTGAATGGTGCTCAATGTTACGGATAACGACAGGCATAGCCCTTTCTTGTGACGAATTTCGTGGGCTGGATCTGACAAAAGTCAAGATCAGGTGCCATAAGAAACCTCAACAACACAACAGGTTTAGTGTTAAATTAATAAAGGTGAATATATATATATCTACTGGTCGTCCTTTCGTGTCTGACTTGACGGCTGCTCAATATCAATTGCGTTCCAATCTCCTGAATATCTCTTAAATGACCGCGACTTTCACCTCATCCAACACGAGAAGGAGGTACCACGACATGCTTTTAAAAACTTTATAAACATTATATGGTGTCCTGTACACAAAATGTGTCACACATATTAAGTCCTCCTATCTTTCAATCAACCTCTTGTATTTCTTGATTATTTGACCCAACTAGTATCTGACGAAGACAATTATTGTTTTTCTTTTTAATGTGTTCTAAAAGCCTTAAGAAACCCATGAAGGATTGATACATTCTTGTACAGATATCTAGAATTTTTATTTTGGGTGGGGGGATCTTTTTAAATATAAAAAGTAAAATAAATATATACATTTTGAAAAATGTTTCATCAATAGATAAATTTTAAAAAGAAATGCTTATCGTTTTAAAGATTAACATAACACATTTTTTCTAACGCAAGTATAAAAGTGTTGTAACGTTTTACAAAATTTAAGGAATTACTTCTTTTTAAGTGCATCATATGAAGCCTTATGAAGATGGGTTTAATTACCGCTTACAAAAGTAAATATAAATTTCTGATCTAGGTAAACGACACTTTTTCATTTTCGTTTTTAACACAATGCAACCATCCATTAAAGTTCTACCGTATAAAAAATTGATGCTTTTTCAGTGTTTTTTTTTAAAAAAATACAATAAGCTTTTTACAAAGTTTCTGGTATTTCTGACTACGTAATTTAGTTTGTACAATTAAGTGCAGTGACAAACATTCATTTATTGTTGCAATATGTGAAACTGAAATACATTTGTACCTCAAACTGGGAATTAAAACAAGTTTAACTTTTTTTACAGCACGTTATTTATTTCAATAGCGTTTCTACAATTTTTTACAAATGAATAAATTCTCTAAACATGTTAAAACCATAGATGAAGCTGAACAAAGGAGTGAATATTAACGCCGCACTATTTAGCTATACTTGAGAGTTTTTGTCGACGGACCTCGTCATTCTGAACCATAGTCAAGTGACGAGGACGGCACTTGAGTTGGCATTCCCCTCTCCTAACTCCCTCACCCCATAGATAAAGCTAAAATAATCAATACAAGCATAACACATTCGTAAATATTTTCTTGAAGAGAACATAATTTTTCAATTCCTATATTATTAGATCACAACTCTCCCTATATATATATATATATATATATATATATATATATATATATATATATATATATATATATATACTGTTCAAACTTTCAATCGTTAATAAAATACTCTTTATTCATTCACTCAAGTTGAAATACATTTTATTAAACTTATAGTGAATGACACTTGATGTTAATACAATTTTTTTAAATATCAATTCATTAGTTAAATTTTATTAATGAACAATTAGAAATAAACAAAAATAATAGTCCAGCACCCTATATATAAAGGAAAATTAGTCGTTGTATCCCTATAACGCAATGGATAGCGCGTTGGAGTTCAAATCCGAAGGTCGTGGGTTCGAATCCCATCTGGGATGGCCTAGTTTCTGAGAATGTAGTTTTTCTTTACTATGCTATTTTATTAGAATAATAAAATTTAATTGATGAATAAATAGTAACAAATAAAAAAATAGCCTAGCACACCCTATAGAGAAAGGAAAATAGAAAACCGCTTTCTATTTTGCCACTGAATGTTATGATTCTGTCATATGTATATACATATTTTTAATAATTGTACCTATATATATAATAAAAAGTAACTGAATAAATTTTTTTCTTTGTGGACCTAAGTAGGGGAATTGACTTAAATTTTTTTTATTACTTGTTTCTCCTATTTTTATTATTATTATGTATAAAAAAATTCCTTCTATTTATAAAGCAATAACCAAAAATTCGAAAATTTTAGTCCATAATTTCTTAAAAGTTTAAGTTTCTAAATTTTTATCTACTTTTACATTTTCATTTAATATATATTTTTAAAAAATTGATTTTTTTACCTTCTATCAATCTTGTTCCTAAGACTCCATCCAAGTTGATATCCGCAATCCTGTCTTCCATAAACTCCAGACCTTTCTCCAGGGCGTCGAGAGCCTGTCCCAAGCGGGAGGCCCCTAGGGCAGCCACCACCCAGGACGACAATAGGACGCAGGAAAGTATCATGTTTCGGGCAAGACGTGTGGTTTGGGATAAAATAGCTCTTAAAAATATAAGTTAACTTGTGCTGGAGTGCAATGAGCATGCGCAGAATCATCCAATAAGAGCTTCCCCTTGGGAAGGTTCGAGGCACGACAAAAATATTTGTTTGGATTAGAGGAAATAAAAATCGCTCGCTATCTGAAATATTTACGTCAGCGTGGGAGAACCGAAATGCACTAAAACCTGTTTTTGTGCGGTAGATAGGGACCGCATAAAAAAAACCCTGCACAAACAATATGAGAAAATATTTCATAAATACTTGCATATTACTAACACAACTTTGCAGACATTCTACAGAAATTTTTTTTATGTAGTGGAGAAGGACCACATAAAAAATACGTGGGACCTCATAATTTTGAGCCATGGTCAAGTGACGAAGACGATATCTGAGCTAGCACTTCCTCTACTAACTTCCACACCCCACCTTTGGGAGGACGTTTGAGCCTAGACATATTTAACGTGCATCGGTCCTCTATGCACGGCGGGTCTTCTGCGGTATGACGCTCAAACTCATGACACGTCGATCACGAGTCTGTTACATTGACCAGTAGGCTACTGCGACCGCACCTTCATTGGAAGCGCCCGATGATGTTAGGGCTGTTTTCGGCTAATGTTAAAGAATAGTACACAAATTCGGAATAAAAGATATAAAAGTACTCAAACATTAATATTATATTCTGGCTTCACTATCCTGTAGAGAATCACTTATTTTATGATACTACTATTTTTATTCGAGTGGACACATTTTTGATTTTATAAAATATGTTTCGCACTTTTTCTCCTATAACGTAATGCTAAATGACTTATTCCGTTACATGTTAAAAGGAAAAACTAATTATTAATGAAATGTTTTGAAATTTTAAAAACACTATACATGAAAAAGAAATGCACGAGTTACAATGTCACAAATTTTTATAAAAATTAAGGCATTTTTTTTGTTTGAAAATGTGCTCCGCGTTAAGTTGATGCTCTTGTGTATGTGGCAAAATGCGCTTTTTTTTTCCACACGCCGATTGGAGGGAAGAATAAATTCTGATGTTCTCGCTATAGCACTAGATTGACTATTGAGACATCATTCAACACTCCACGCTTTCATGGGATTGGGTTCTTGTGTTGATGTCGTGTCCCGCGATGGCACGGGAGGACTCGCCAGTGAACAAATTAAGTACATGCATCGGGTTCAAATTCATCGGTTCAGACATGTTTTTGCTCGTTGCATTGAATACGTCCACGCTCCACGTTCTGCAATGGTTCATAGTTGCTCAAGCATCCAACTTGACAACTTTATAGTTGTGCAGTTTAACATAGTAATTTGACATATTTCACAAGATCAGTATCCTCAGAAATCCCGGATTTCTGGAGATACTAGAATGTGCAGTCTGGAACTCAAGGGGTTAAGCCTCGGAACTTAATTTGCTTTTAAACATACTTTCTAATGGCATTAAAATGCTTATCATATTGAACGACCTCGTGAACGTCAACGTGATCTACCCAAATACATGGCTGGGCGTTTTCCGGACAAGCAAATGAACAGTAGCGGATGCTGTTGGTGTAGCAATAAATATCCTTGTAAGACTGTAGAATAGAAGTTAAGAAACAAGGTATGCTATCACAGCAAATAACGATCGATATATCCTGTAAATAGCTCATCGGGACAGACAGACAGACAGACAGACAGACAGACAGACAGACAGACAGACAGACAGACAGACAGACAGACAGACACACACACACACACACACACACACACACACACACACACACACACACACACACACACACACACACACACACACACACACACACACACACACACACACACACACACACACACACACACACACACACACACACACACACACACACACACACACACACACACACACACACACACACACACACACACACACACACACACACACACACACACACACACACACACACACACACACACACACACACACACACACACACACACACACACACACACACACACACACACACACACACACACACACACACACACACACACACACACACACACACACACACACACCTAGATTTCTAATCGTATTTTTAAGGGGAGTTGGAAACCTCTCTCTCTCTCTGTATAGTGACAATGTTAAATTGGCTGTTTTCGATGTACCTTTTCTCAAAATCTATTTTATGTACATGCTTGAAATTTTTCATACTATTAAAGTACACCTCTCTCATTATACTAAAATGAGCTTTGAGCTAATTTTTAATTTTTTAATAAATTATGAAATATTTTATCAAACATTGCGAAATTTGACCCATTTTTTACTTAAAAAATTTGTAAAAATTAAATTTTTGAGTTTTTTACAAAAAGCTCATTTTAGTATATATTAGACATGATTATAAATAATTCATAAAAAATGTACATACCTGTGAACAGTAGTTTCTCAGAAAAGGTACATCGCACATTAAAATTTACATTTTGAGATAAATTGATTTTAATGTATACAGTGAGACTTCTAATCGGCTAGGAAATTAAAAAATAAAATGCTCAATTTAAAATAAAAGATACATGTTTTGGTTTATATCAGTCGTTACACTTTTAATCAAAAACAAAGTAATTTGTTTACAATTTTCGCCATTAAAATGGGCGTGGCCAAAATTCAACGATTATATAAAAATACGTTTTAAGGGCTTCTAAATACACTAGAGGTTAAAGTAAGGTATTTTTAGAAAGGTTAAAATCTATACAATTTGAAAATGTAAAAATCTTAAATTATCAAAAAAATAAGATTTTAGCTTTCCGACACCCCTTAAGGAATTTTCGTTTCACAACTGTATAAAAAAGTGATGTAAAAGATATGTTGAAGCATTAGTCATTATCTCGAAAGCTTCATCTACGGTTCTCGTGTGAACGTCGCATACAAAGGAATGAATGCAGACAAAGAGATTCGTGTGAGCCATAGGTTCTGAAAGCTCTTCTGACTTTTACGGAAGTGTTTTTCCGAAAAAAATGTAAAGTAAGTGGTAGATTGAGTAGGACCAAATTGATATCTTGGTGCAAATACCCTCATGCTCGAGCGTGGAGGGTATAATAATAATTATCGAATACCTCCTTATTTCTAATTTAGACAATTTCAAGCATATGCGTAACGGATATCATCAGTTGCGTGGATGACCAATAATTATTAGCTCATGAAGCATATTGATTGATAGCATATCTTCACTTCAACTTGTGATACTTTTTAATTATTATCCAGAGATATATATTTCAAGAAGTCTGGATATTCAACTTACCGCTCAAAATAAGTAGCATTTGTAAAAATGCTTGGCCTTGGTGAAGGCTCAACTGAGCTTGGTGAGATGTGAGGTCTGTGAAATTATTCCATTCCTTTGATAGGGTTTTTTTAGAGTAATGACAACTGCTTATCAATCGTCTTCGATGGTAATGGTGGGTCAGATACAAATAAAATTCACGACTTACATAATGGCTAATTGACGCACATGATCCGAGCCACCATCACTGGCAGATTGTATGTGGTGAAGCACATTTTCCAATCTTTCTATTATTTCTCTGCTCCTCCATTTGTTGTCTTAGTAATGTCAATTTGGTTCGCCAATTATACTTTAATTCTTTTTGTGCTGAAAATTTAGAACAAAAAACTGTTAGAATGTGTGTGTGTGTGATTTCCTGTTTTCAATATTTAACATTATACTTAAATCTTAGTTAATACACTGCTGGCCACCGTAAATGCAACACTCTGAAGGAAGCATGCAAATAACATGAAATTTACAACATGAATCAGTGGAGATGAGATATGCAAATGATTAGAATTTTAGCGCAGACACACATCACACACGCCTGTGGCGCCACCTCAAAGCGCTATTTAAGGCTTGGAGATTTCGACGATTTCAAGTTCAGCAATTGTGTTTTTCCTGTGGTTTTTTCAAAAAACGATCAGTTATGTTTCATAGAAAACATCGATCAGCTTTCGATCAAGTATCCGAGTTCGACAGAGGAAGGATAGGGGCCTACGGAGAATGAGGATTATCTTTCATAGAAATCAGCAGTCGTGTTGGACGAAACCAAACAACTGTAATGCGGATATGTGACCGTTGGATGCAGGAGGGTACGACGGACCGACGTGGTCGATCACATCCACCTCAGTGCACCATTTCACGTGTGGACAGGCAAATTGTGCGCATGGCAGTGACGAATCGCTCAGTCCCATCACGTCTGTAACGTATCGCTCAGCACATTGAGTCTGTAACACATCATTTAGTGTCTACATGAACCATTCGACACCGTTTACAGCAGAGTGGTCTGTCCGAAAGACGTTCATTGCTTGGTCTACCCTTGACGCAGAACCACAGACATCTCCGCCGCCAATAGTGCGATGAAAGAAGGATGTGGGTGGCAGAATGGAATGAAGTTGTCTTTACTGACGAGTCACGCATCCGTCTGCAACACCACGATGGTCGGATTCGAGTTTGGAGACACGGTGGAGAGATGATGCTGAACAGCTGAGTTGTGCACCGCCGCACTGGTCCTGCACCAGGTATTATGGTATGGGAGATATTGGATATCACTCTCGCACTCCTTTAGTATGCATTGCCGGTACTTTAAACAGCCAGCGCTACATCTCCGAGGTGTTGGAGCCAGTTGTCCTTCCTTACCTTCATGTCTTGGCCACAGCCATATTTCAACAGGATAATGCGCGACCACACGTGGCACGCGTTGTCCAAAAGTTCTTCGTCAATCACCAGATTAAATTGCTTCCCTGGCCGGCTTGTTCCCCGGATCTTTTACCGATAGAAAACATGTGGTCCATGTTGGATCAATGATTGACCCAGATTACACCCCCAGCTGCCACACCAGATCAACTTTGGCAACGTGTGGAAGCTGCTTGATCACAAGAACACATCCAAAGTCTCTTTGAATCAATGCCGAGGCATGTGGCAGCGGTGGTCTCGAACAATGGCGGCTACTCTGGCTACTGATTCTGGCAGGAACCGTACTTCACAGAAGTCTATAAATTTAATCATTCGATACTTGGTCAACATGTTATCTACAAAATAAAATATTTTGTTGTTCTATCTCTTGTCTTTCTCGGTGTTGCATTTACGGTGGCCAGCAGTGTAGCTAAGATACTCTCTACAAAAAGCTTGGAGAAATTCCCATATTTTCAGATTTACGATCAATACCGGTGTTCTTTTTTGTTAAAATTTCCAACTGTGATATATTACATTGTGATCAAATCAACTCCTTAACAATATGTCTCAAAAGCTTTAGTCCAGACCTTGTAAAACAGTCTTAACTATATATAGGCAAAACATTTTTTATTGAAGAAGCATTTTTCATAAAAGGAGAACGTTTTGAAAATAAATCATTCTTTCTTTATTTTTTGCCAAAAAAATTGCATTTAAATAAATTTTTCTCGTGATAATATACATTCTTAAAAAAACTTAATATAAATATTCTAATTCACACAATTGACACTAAATATCAAAAAATTATTCATTTATATTGCTTCTTCAAAATCACGGTTCCGAACGTAGCCACAAGGATAAAAAACAGTACTGTTACTTTGAGATTTCATATGTATTTTATCCAGAGAAATTTAGCATTTATTTATTTTATTAGAATATTTAAGCAATAATAATAATTAATCTTGAATCTTGGCTCCACACTTAACGCATCCATCACTTTGTTGTTTGTTTTAAACAAAATGGTTTGACAATCTAATTATTGATGGTGTTAACCCATTATTTCCCCGTCAACCGCATCCTAAATTAGATTGCAATCAGGAAAACAACTATTTTTAAAGATGTAATCCTATATATAATTCTGTCATGCATAATGTTGTCTGATATACGCAGCCACCTTCAATCGAACATTCAATCCACATGATGCAGCATAACTAATCACCATCAAAAATAAATCCAAGAAAGTAACAGATAACAAAATCTAGATAAGGTTAGATAAAAAACTAGATATCTTCTACTTCAGAGTGATGACTCATGCTTCCCCATGAGATATTTCCATCTGACCTAAGCCAAACATTCTAATGGTTAAGTAAGGCCTGCATTAATACCATTGGCCAACCGTGACGAAACCGTCTGTCATATGCATTTAAAGTTTCTTAAAAAATAAGTAAACAACCCCTTCTTCTTTTTTACTTATTTGAATCTGGAATAATAATAATAATAAAGTTGAAATGATGACTGCTCTGGTGTATTGTCACGTCTAAGCCTCTTAAAGGAAGTTTGAGAAATCTTTTAGCAAATATTCAACGAGACTACAAGTAATTACAAGTTTGCTTTTGATGCAGAAAAATAAAAATTGTGATTCTAATTAGGTGCTTTATGCTGTTTGGATTTTGAAAGAGGCGTGAGAATTGGTAAGGCTAGTTCTTTCGCTTGGCTAACTGTATGTGTAGTCTGCATGGGAGTGGTTTTGTTGCTGATTAGATAACAGTTCTTTCTTATTTTCCGCTTTCTGGGAATCGATGACAGTGTTGAAAACCAGCGATGACCAAACTGTCGATAGAGAGCTACTGGTAGCTCACGGGGACATTCCGACAACCCCCTAGTCCAGGGGTGGCGAACTTTTGTGGGCCAACGTGCCATTTTTTCTTAAAAAATGTTTAATGAGGTACAAACGTGCCGTCAAACAATTTTGACTGCGCTTCTTCAATGGCTCGACAGCCCTGAGTAGGTCCTGATCGTCTCCAGAAGTCTTTTCCAGGCATCCCTACCTTTGGCAACTGCTTTCCAATTTTTGACCTTTAAAATTTTTAGGTCTTCCTCAACACAGTCAACCCATCTTAACGGGGTAATTTTGACTGGTGATTATTGGAAAAATAAAAAACGCAAATGCTAACGACTCAAAACTCTTAATTTACTACAAAAAAACCCCACTTTTGTGTACTGTATAGTTGTAAATGTTTTAGTTATACGTGTAATTCAAATTAAAGCATCGTTAGTGTGACTTCTGTTGTTAATTAGATAACAAATAACTTTTGTTAGGACAGTAAGACAATAATAAACAAATGTGCTCCCCGCCGTCTCGTTCACCACGACCCATCGCTCAGTCCCATCACGTCTGTAACGCATCGCTCAGCACATTGAGTCTGTAACACATCATTCAGTGTCTACACGAACCATTCGACGCCATTTACAGCAGAGTGGTCTGTCCGCAAGACGTTCATTGCTTGGTCTACCCTTGACGCAGAACCACAGACGTCTCCGCCGCCAATGGTGCGATGAAAGAAGGATGTGGGTGGCAGAATGGAATGAAGTTGTCTTTACTGACGAGTCACGCATCCGTCTGCAACACCACAATGGTTGGATTCGAGCCTGGAGACACCGTGGGGAGAGGATGCTGAACAGCTGCGTTATGCACCGCCACACTGGTCCTGCACCGGGTATTATGGTATGGGTCGGTATTGGATATCACTCTCGCACTCCTCTAGTACGCATTGCCGGTACTTTAAATAGCCAGCGCCACATCTCCGAAGTGTTAGAGTCAGTTGTCCTTCCTTACCTTCAGGGCTTGGTCACAGCCATATTTCAGCAGAATAATGCGCGACCACACGTGGCACGCATTGTCCAAAGGTTCTTCGTCAATCACCAGATTGAATTGTTTCCCTGGCCGGCTCGCTTTCCGGATTTTTTGCCGATAGAAAATATGTGATTCATGGTTGCTCAACGATTGACCCAGATTACACCCCCAGCTGCCACACCAGATCAATTTCGGCAACGTGTGGAAGCTGCTTGGTCTGCTGTACCCCAAGAATACATCCAAAGTCTCTTTGAATCAATGCCGAGGCGTGTGGCAGCGGTGATCTCCAACAATGGTGGCTACTCTGGCTACTGATTCTGGCAGGAACCACACTTCACAGAAGTCTTTAAATTTAACCATTTGATACTTGGTCAACATGTTATCTACAAAATAAATTTTGTTGTGCTATCTCTTGTCTTTCTTTTGATGTTGCATTTACGGTGGCCAACAGTGTACATGATAAGACCAAAAAGTACCGAAAAGGTGACTAATGTCATAGTAATCACTTTATTATATATCGGAAGATAAATGCCTCACTGTCGTTCAAAGTAGTTCCCGCCGTCTAAAATACACTTCTAACTACGTTTATAGAAGTGCTGGAAACTTCTGAAAAAGTCATCTTTTGAGAGTCCTCTTTTAAGTTCCTTGGTAACAGCAGCTTGAAAACCGGTTTTTCTTCAGTGCCAATTTCAGTCGGGTAAAGAGGAAAAATATTTCTGGTGCCAGATCAGAGGAATAAGGAGGGTGAAAAAGTACGTTTCCTCTTGCTGCGCAATGAAACCGTCTAACACACATTGCAGTATGAGGGCGAAATTTCAGTTTCGTTTTCCACTCCATTACGCATTGCACTAATACCGTTTAAGTTTAAGCGATCACACGAACAAACACGAACCAAGAAACGTTGCAAATGACTCAGACTTTTAAAGTTGCATACAGAAGCTCTTAACACGCATGTGTCAGGTCGTCGCGCTGTTTTCATTTTTGAAAGGAGGGATGAGTCACCTTACTTTTCGGGCTTACCTTGTATAATAATACATTGATTACTTAGCACTCAAAGGTTTAGTTCAGTGGTTCTCAAACTTTCACTACTGGCGACCCAATTTTCCATCATAATTTTTATCGTGCTCACCCTAAAAATAATAATGTATTGAATGCAATAATGATGCACTTTTGGGCACTAAAGCTACAATATGATCAAAATTATAAACCGTACAAATTAACAAAATAAGTATTAAATTTTGTATATGTGTTACTTTTAAGTAATATATATTTTTGTTTATTATTTTTTTTTACTTTTTAGTTCTATTCACTATAAAAAAGCGTTTTTTAGCTTGTTTTAAAGCTATAATTTATTTTATAATTATTTTTACTATACACAATAAAAATCACAATTACAATGAATAATTTAAGAGAAAATATACTTACCTACTTTCAAGGACTTTTCAATTTTTCTTTGATAATTTGAGAAAAAATCCAATAAAACTAAAGAAAATGTTCTAAATGTGCGTGTCCTTAGTAAAGCACATAAATCACAGACTTTTTTCGCTAACAATACAGGAACGTTATTTTCCTGCAAAACTTCATATTTTGTTTTACGTATTTGCATCTTTGCTGTCGTTTGGTGATCTACAAATAGTATTTTGAACTTTTTCTTCCTTGTGTCTTTTTGACAAGGTGGGGTTCTGCATTATGGCTTCATAGTTTTCTTCATAGAGATCTTTAGGCAGCATTTGAAAATTTGAAATCAACTCAAACGTTTCATGTCTAACGCTTTTCTCTTTCACTATCATGATAAATATGCATTATTTCCGCAGGTTCTTCAATTGCTTTATCAGTTTCAACTTCCTACAATAGGGATCACAAAAGCCCATTTTTTTTATATTCTGCTCAATTACATTTATAAACCATAATAAGTCGTAAAACACAGCAATCAAAACCACAAAATTGTTGATGGGGAAAGTGTAGCATGTTCTAAAAAATAATTGTGTAAAACGTTTTTAATTTTCATTATATGTTTCATAATACTCATAAAAATAAATCTTGGCCAACTAATCCTTCAAAGTGCTCAATATGCTTATCCATATATCATAAAACTCATTTACTTGGGAAAAAAGCAACAGAATATATTATTTACAACTTTCCTAAAAGAAAAAGAGACGGAGTGTGACATACCAGTAAATTTGAAGGTCAAATATATGATAATAAAAAGTAGTATTTTAGGGGCTAAAATAAACGTAATAAAAAATATCTCATCGTGGGATTACAGTAAAGCAAACAAAATGTCTTTTTTTCAAAGATGGCCAAGGAGCGTTTGAAGTGGATCTTATATATATTTTTGATGATCACCAGATGATATATATAAATTATATCAGTGTAAATGTGCATTTTTTATTAAGTCAGAAAAGCATTTGTTTTATTTCATTGCAAAAAATTATTTTTTTAAACCTTTTATTTTCAATATGCTCGCTCCCCCTGTGCCCTGCACTGTGTCATTTCTTTTCTGGAAACGTTCCAACCATTCTGGATTATCAGAAAGTGTAATACCCATTTGCTTAAAAAGTTCATTGTTTCTTTCTAGAATTAAAGATCCTGATAAAGGAGAATTCTGAGATCTCACTTGTTTGAACCAAACAAGTGAAGTCGTCTCTGAAATCTCATGCTTGGCCGTTCTCGTCCTTTTCCGCTCTGGCTAAAAAAAAGTACTCCATTCAGACACTTCCGTAATTTGCTCTCATTTTTAATTATTGTTAATTGTGGGGAATCCCCTGACCTTCATCGAATCGAAAGTCTTTGGACGCTCAATTGCAGCTCGAAGACCAGCTCCAATGACCATCGATGAGCTCAAGTGTGCCTTGAGGCAAGAGTGAG
The DNA here is from genome assembly GCA_019973935.1 of Trichonephila clavipes. Taxonomy (NCBI): domain Eukaryota; kingdom Metazoa; phylum Arthropoda; class Arachnida; order Araneae; family Nephilidae; genus Trichonephila; species Trichonephila clavipes. Next base: position 1,082,763 of record BMAU01001397.1, on the reverse strand, counting down.
AGCGGTTGCCACAGGGCTTGATGAGGATTATGACAAACAGTATGAAACACCGATGCGAGAGTTATGTAGCTGCTAGATGTGATCATACACCCTATTAGACATATTTTTTCTGGCTGACATGCTGTCGGTCAGTTGCTGTGCTGGGCAAGTGACCAGTTTCTTTATTTAGAGTGCATGTTGCGTTCATTTTTTTTCCTAACACATTGGTCTTATATCGGATTGTATTTTGGATAAGCTTGGTTTTATTTGATTTGTTAGTTTTTGTTTTATTACAAAAAACCATTTATTTTCTTAATTGTTTACCAGTGTAATTAAATAATTGTAAATTTTACAAGGTGCCATTTAATTGCTTCTATTCAAATGTTTTGCTCCTGTATTCAGTTTCATAATTATACTTTTTTATTAATCGAAGAAACATTTTACACATATGATTGAAAGTAGTATTCCCTGAGCATGTAAAATATGACCAGTTACCTTAACCTTTCCATCCTCCTCCAAAGTCCCTTGATGAAATATTTTCATGACTAAGACTGTCACTTTTTGTAGGAAAATGTTCGTCTTTAAATTTCCTATATTTTTCCGGGTTGCATCCACTTTTTACAGAAGCAAGTTCGCCTGTTAAACAAGTTGTGTTGGTATGGAACTATAATGCAATTTATTACAACAAATACAGTTATATTTTCTTCGATATTGTATGTATTTATTTCTTGCTTTTTCGCGAGATGTATTGGCATCATTTCGATTTCTTTACATTTAATTAACAATCATAGATAATAGTATTTAGAATTTTAATTACATAGTGGCTCTCTGACCGCAAATAACCGGTGAATTTAAGGTATTCGACTACGTTCGGAACCGTGATTTTGCAAAAGCGTTTAAATGGATAATATTTATGATATTTAGTGTCACTTAGATTGGAATACATGTATACAATTGTTTTAAAAATATTATAATAACAAAAATTATTTAAATACAATATTTTGACAAAAAATGAACATATAATGAAAAATTTTCAAAACATTGTCCTTTTATGGAAAATGCTTCTATATAATAATATTTTGCCTGCATATAGCTCAGACCTGTGTACAGAGCCAGAACTAAAATTTTTGAAATGCATAACTTAGAAGTGGATTCATACATATTTTAATGCAACAGAGGGGAGAAATTTTAAGAAAAAAAAAACGCTGATAATATTATTTCACTGGGTAGTAACGGTGAAAATAATGTTAATTTTTCAAAAATCCTGTTTCATGCCATATGGAGAAGTCTTTACTTCATATAAGCTCTGAACATTATTATTATCGAAGCATTTTTCATAAAAGGAGAACGTTTTGAAAATATGTCATCCTTTGTTGATAAAATATAGTATTATAATAATATCTTTAAAACAATTTTATACATGTATTCTAGTCTAAGTGACATTAAATATCATGAATATTATCCATTTATGCGGATACCTTAATGTAAGTATTTCGAGAAATTTTAAATTCCTGGATTCTTTTCGATATTGCTAAGTGTTTTACTTTAGAATAGAATAAATACTAAAACAGCATTTTATTTTCATCCTGAAACGAACATTCAAGTTTGTGGCTAATGTCACCGGTCTGACATAGTCAGAACGAGGCCCACGAAATTCATCGTGACAAGATGCTTAAAGTACACCTGTCATTGGCCTAGGCCTTGAGCACCCTACGGGTGACAGTACGAATTAGCTCGGCGAAATTCCCCGAAGGGACGATAGATGGCGACACCACCTCATAATTTTGGCATGAAACTGAATGGGAGGGAAATATTCTCCAGTCCTCTGCACTCGCAATTCAGACCACAATACTTGCAGACCCACTTATTTAACGAGCACGTACTCCGTGTGTACTGGGATGGTATTTGGTGGATTGGGCATCGAACCCAGGCCTTCCGGTATGCAGTCCTCTGCTCTAACCACTAGGCTATCCACGGCCCAAAAATTCAAGTCTTACAATGTAGTTTACGAAATTCTCGACTTCGGAATTGAATTCCTAAAATAAAGGGAAAGAAGAATTCCCTGTTGTTATATACTGGGAATTTTAGTATTGAGTAACTAAGAAAGAGCAGCAGCCTTCTAAGACTGGAGAAACACTTAAAAAAAACAACGCAGTTTTATCGGTTTTTAAGGACTCCCCAAAATTCGCCTTTTTAGTGAAAACTTTCGAACTTCCTTTTATAGCCTATACATTTAAGATTCCAATAACACTCTCTATTTGTTTCTTCGATATCTGGGAGTGAGTGAAGATTAACGTCCCACTGTTCAACTACACAAGGGCTTTTGGTGACGGATCACGTCATTTTGAACCATGGTCAAGTGACGTGGACGGCACCTGAGCTGGCACACCCTTCTCCTAACTACCGCACCACACCCACGGGAGGACGTTTCAGCTCTCGATAGATTTAACGTGCATCGCTGCCCTACATGGCGGGTCTTTAGAGGTACTGGGCTCGAGCTCATGATATGATACTTTGACCACTGGGTTACCACCGTCCTTTTTACGATATCTGGAAGCAAAGTTATAGCATCATTAGTAAATCAGAAATGGAGTTTACAAAACCAGAAGTAGATCCCTACACAAAATATTTTTAAGATGCTGAATTGAAATTTTCAGAACATGTTTTTATTTAGTTCTATCTGTGTTCTGAATCAAAATTTAATCTCTGTGTATATATTTATGTACTTAATTGCTTTTTTTTTTGTGAAAAAAAATCATTAATTTTTTAAACAATTGTGTTCTGCATAATACACTCAGGAGCATTGAAAATAGCGACCCAAGAAGGAAGCTAAGTACAATCGCGAAACTTTGCAAATAAGTACAGCGTAATGTAATATGCAAATGATCCAAGTTTTGTGCCAATACGCATGCTCATACACGCCGAGGTGGCGCTACAGTCAGGAAGAGGGTGCTATATAAACCAGTGCAAATTCGAAGATTCATAAACGTGACAATTATCCGCCGATTGTAGGAAGACTTTGGTAAGGGAAACATGCCAGGTAAACGTGCTGAAGAAGATATTTCTCACAGTTAAGCGAGTTTGAAAGAGGCCTGATCATCGGGATGAAAACTGCAGGCTGGTCGACGCGCCGTGTTGCTGGCCAGGTGGATCATTCGGAGTGTGCCGTTAGAAATTGTTGGGGGCAGTGGACACGACAAGGTACCCACGCGCGGAAAACCGGGTCTGGAGCGACCAGGAAGACCACGAGGAGAGAGGATCGAAGGATCGTGCGGCAAGCACTTGTGGACCCCACAGTGACTCGTTCAACGATACGAGCAGACGTAGGCGTAGCAATTGTTCAACAAACAATTTCCAGACACCTTGCAGAAGCAAATCCCGAGCGCCCTTTCCGCTCACTCCCTTTAACACCGGAACATCGGCAACTGCGTCTACAGTGGTGCCAAGCCAGATCAATGTGGAATGTCACAGATTGGCAAAAGGTTGTGTTTAGTGATGAATCCCGTTTTTTTGGGGGACAGATGATAACCGTGCACGGGTGTGGAGGCATCCTGGTGAGCGGTACAATTCCCCCCTCACTGTTCTACGTCACACTGGCCGCACAGCTAGTGTAATGGTCTGAGGGGCCATAGCCTATGATAGCCGATCCACTTTAATTGTGATGCGTGGAGCCTTAACGGGCCAACATTACGTTGATGATATTCTTCGACCCCATGTAGGATCTTTCCTAAATGGTCTCCCAGGGGCAATTTTCCAGCAAAATAATGCTCGTCCGCATACAGCAAGAGTTGCTCAAGATTTCCTACGTCATTTTCAGACTCTTCCATGGCCGGCCCGCTCCCTGATTTGTCCCCTGTAGAGCACGTGTGGGATCAGCTAAAATGGCAGATGCCATCGTGTCACTCTGTACATGATTTAGAGTTAACTGTTCAAGATTTGTGGGCCCATCTGCTTCAGAACAACATAAGGTGTCTAATCAACTCAATGCCGGACCGTGTGGTGGCATGTATTGCAGCTGGAGGTGGTCCAACGCGCTATTGAAGTTGCCCAGTATTTGTGTCGTTGGACACCCTGTATTCTTTTAATTGTCTTGTTTTTGAGATCAAGTGAATCTCTCATCTGTGTCATTGTGTGTATTAAATTTCATTTAAATCCGATGCTTTCTTCTTGGGTCGCTATTTTCAATGTTCCTGAGTGTATTTGGCATATTTAAAAAAACTTTCACACTTTGAAACTTCTAATTCCTAACACATACAAAGATGTTATTCACGAACTGTATAAATATTATTTGAATACATTTATTAGAATTTAGTGTAATGGAAATTTTTCACCAAAATTTCAATAAAAATGACAATCGTCTCATTTATGTCTATAAAATGTCTATAAAACTCTCCAGAAAACAGAAAAAGGTTAAAAAAAAGTCCGAATTAGTTAAACATGAAGCTAAATATTGCCTTACCTATAAATGTGAGTTTAAAAAATGTCCAATTTGTAGAAATCTTTTATACTCTATTAAAATCTTTAAATACATTTTCTGAGAAACTATGTTTTTCAATTTTTTGCTTCACGACAGTGTTCACTGCAAAATTTATTTTAAGATATTGAATTGAAATTTGTAAATGTTTTATTTAGTTTTATCTCCAGTCTAGACTATAATCTAATTTCTGTGAATATATTTATGTATTTTATTGCACTTTTTATGAGAAAATAACATTTGGTTTTTGTAAAAATTGAGTTCTTGCATAAAAAATGACATACTTTTAAAATGTTCAAAAGTATTACAAATCTTGTAGCTCTAAACATAGATTATGATGTTATTTATGTACTGTATATATATTATTTTAATATATATATTAGAATTTTCAATACAAGGTTTACCGTAACTGCAACTTTTAACTAAAATTTCACTCAAAAAAAATTCTCAATATATCAAAAATTATTTTTAATTTTGTGGAAATTGTATTCGAATTCCTAGTTTTATGCCCCATTTCAAATAAGAAAGTGTTTATTTAGTTGAAACTTTATATATTTCAAAAAAATGTGCTGCGAAGGTAGTCACATACCTTAAGCGTTATTTGTTCCAGTTCACCAGTTAAAAGATTTACAAACACATGCATCATTAGTTATGCGCATGAAAAAATAGATAATAACAGAAGAGGATTTTGTTCATGGGGATTTATGTGGAGTTTACTCTATTGGGCTCGTTTCTTATTCCTCCTTTATGAACCTGTGATATTTAACTGTTTATCTTATTCACTCTGCTATTTTTATCCTATTGAGTCTATTGGTTCAAACAAATAACAAGACAGATAAAAACAATTGTAATAAGTTTTTATTTAACCAGAAACATTTCCTTAGAATAAATTCTAGAACATAATTAACGATTCTACTATCATGTCCATAAATTAAGGATAATTTTTCAACAAAGGTTGTCTTCCATTGGGTACCTTCCCATTGTGGTCTTTGAGGGAAATGAAATGGTGGATCTTTTGGCAAAAAGAGGCACGGATAGTCTCCAAACATCTACCAGAGACCTACTCCTTCACTCAGCAAAACTTGAAATCAGTAGAATTAAAAAAAAATGTTTTCGAGATACCGCTACCAGTGTTGCCAAAAATAAATCATGGAGGATGCTAATAAAACCTAACTGTATCTCGGACTCTCCTCGTGCTGCTGCTGTGGTTGAGTTTAGATTTTTGACTGGACATTTGTTTCGTTTTAATCTGACTGACTCCCCCTTTTGTGTGCTTCTGGATGGACGCTTCTCCTCCAGACGTGAGCTCTGCACTTAAGAGTTTGGACCGTATTGGGAAGAAGTATTGGAGAGCTCGTTGCCTAATGACCTGGCATTTGATGAATAATTAAGGATAATTCATTGTTACGTGGAAACCGAACTCTAAAATGTGTAAATAATATATCACCCGTAAAATGACAACAGACATTTTCAAGAATCACATGCAAATTACAGGAAGCCACCAGACGACACCGATAGTACGTCACAATGACGAGGGTGTAAGAGGGAGATATATAAGGAATGCAGGCAAAGAAGTAAAATGCGTTTTATAAGCCTTTCAGTGCAATAACCACATATTTATGACACAAAAGACGCATTTGGATGATTTTTTACGTGTTAGAATTATCGGCAGTTTGCAATGTGTGAGTGTACCCAGCTGGAAGTATCCGAGGGAATCACCCAGAGTGTCACCCGCAGGCGATTCCAAGATGTTAGCAATGTGAGATGACGTCACAGCATAGGTCGCTTCCGAGTTACAACAATGAATGAGGACAGGTATATATATTTGGCAGTTACTACCAAAAGAAACAAACGGAGTACAGAATCAAACCTGTCTCGTCAGTTTCAAGGCAGACCGTGTACCGACGCTTGGTCTATACGCTCGTAGACCTGTAGATCAGAGATTGGTCTATATGCTCGTAGACCTGTCAGATGTGTTCCACTTACTGCAACTCACTGTCACCAGCAGTCAGCTTAGAGTAGAGAGCGTGCGTTGTCGACACCGCAACAGTGAGCTTGTGTGATGTTTTCCGACAAGTCCAGGTTTAGCTTGCAGTCTGATTCTCGTCGGACGTTCGTACGGAGAGCTCCAGGTATCCATTACCACCAAGAGAACATCATCGAAAGAAACTTTTTTGGTGGCGCAGGATTGCTCGTTCTACGAAGGGGAGAATTATTATGAGTTCCACACAGAACTGACCTGCATGCTCAAATTGGAACCATGTCAGGCCAAATCTATCGGGACGTCATTCTGGGATAACATGTATGTTTGTTTTGGGGTGCCATGGGTGCAGAATTTGTGTTTATGGATGACAATGCCCTTTTTCACCGTGCAAACATCGCAAGCGAATGCTTTACATAGGAGGATATCACCCGTATGGACTGGCCAGCATTCTCACCGGATTTGAATCCAGTAGATCATGTGTAGGACGTGCTTGGCATTCGAGTTGCAACCACCTCCTACATGTCTACCGGAACTTCGGAGAGCATTGCTTGATGAGTGGTGTAATATTCCCCAAGGTCAGATCGATAATTTGATACTCAGAATGCCTAGGCGTTGTACGGCCTGTATTACATCGTGTGGGAGGCATATTATGTATTAACCACCATCACCATCATATTTTGTATTAGTCAATTTTTTTTGTAATTTGCTCCAGGGAGCAAAACTCGCAATTTTTATTAATGATATCAAACATATAGCATCTTTTTTGCTCTTTACCTTTTGTTCAATAAAAAGGCTTTACAAATAAGTCACATTTGTTTTGTTATTTCATAGGAAAAGTTTCCAGGCTTATATTTTATTGTAGTGTCTCAAGAATAATTTTTCATGCCTATATTCTACTTTCACTTTATGAAAATGTTTAATACCTATTTCTAAAATGAGTATAATATTTTGCCTATTCTTATAAATAAGAGAACAACTGGAAAAAATCCGAAGTTTGATGAAAACATTTTGGAAATATGTAGTCGTTGGTTACTGGAATTATTTATTCGAATACAATTATGATAAACGCAGTTTCATATCTGGAAATACAGTGATTTTTTATTTTGCTATCACTTTTAGTTTTTAAATTATTAGTACAATTTTAAGAAGTTCAAGCCTTTAAATTTCTTTTTTGAGCGTAGATTAATTTTAATTTGATATTTAAATCCTGTCAAAATCAAAGACACTAGTACATTAAAATCATATAATAATATTATTTTTTCAATTTCTACTATTAGCTCACACTCTCTATATATTTATTTATCATCGTGGAGTTTTTTCAATCGTTAATAAAATACATTTTAAAGCACTCAATTGAGCTGAAAATTTATATACATGATTATTTTGGATGGTAATACAGTAATTTAAATATAATTAATAAAAATTAATTGATTAAAATTAATTATTTAAAGAATTACAAATACAGCCGATTTATGTCAAAACTTGAAAAGGTTTTTTTTTCACATTTTAAAGCGCTCATTTGAGCTGAAATTTTCCATACACTATATTGTTTTGGGTAAAAATACGGTAATTTAATTATAATTAATTAAGATGAATTGACTGAAACGAATTATTTAAAGAATTACAGATACAGCCACGATGGTTTCATCTTTAGCGACTTGGGTCAAAACTTTAAAAGATTTTTTTTCTCACATTTTAAAGTATTCAGTTGAACTAAAACTTTATACACACGATTGTTTTGGATGACAATACGATACTTTAATGATAATTTTAAAAAATTAATTACCACTTAACGTTGTGATCCTGTCCTATTTATATACATATTTATATTAATTTTAACTATTTAATAGAAAGTAGCTAAAATAAAATTTTTCTTTCTTGATCTAAGTAGGAATTGACTTAATTTTTTTTATATTACTTGTTTTGAATAGGATTATAGGAGATTAGTTACAATTTTGCTAGAAAATTGCTAATTTCAACTTTGGACCTAGAATAAAAATTCAAATGCATTTTGCTCAGTTACGTTACATTGTAGTTTCGAACGACACTGTAACTTTGTCCTTAAAATATTCTAAACGGTAACAGGAAAAGGAAATGTTCGAAAAACAGATCTCAATTTCAGTCTTGAAGGATTTCTTCCACAGTTTGTTGCGCAGTTTCCACCCACTTCGTGGAAATTACACTGGTTCTTAAAGGGCTTCAGCGCCGGAAATTAGCAGTCATGATACGCAAGGCTCTTTTCTGGTATAAAAGGTTCCAAGAGTCCGTTCCAGGACAGATCCAACATTTCCACAGCCACAGCGCAGTCAACTGTTTCTTTGGTAAGTCTCGAGATTCTCTCGCTTCACTTAGAGTGCGCTTCATCTTCCGATTTGATTTATTGCTTGGTTCTTACAATGCAAAATACTGCTTCCTAAGATATTGCTTCATTCAAATGATCTAGTGGCAAGCCAGTTCCTGTTTTAAAAAGTGTCTTCATTTATTTACCATTAAAAAATTTCGTTTCTCTATTATATTTACGTTAAAATCCGGCGTATAGCGAGCACCGCCGTACAACGCGCACCTCTACTTTCAAGATGCATTTTTTAACTTTTAGGTATATTCGTCGTGTAACCCATTTTAACTTAAAAGCTTGAAATGCACATGTGTAACTTTATTATGTTTCGCAGTCATTTATTCGAGGTATTATCTTAAGCATTTGAAACATTTGGTATACTTCTAGAGCTACAAGCCTTTAAGTTCAAAAAGAAAAAAATCATTTCCTTTAAATAAACAGTATTTTTATGTTATTAGAAGAAAATTTTTTTATGCTTATCTCTTTTTTTCCTTCTTTTTTTTAAGCTATCATTTTTATACCCGGCGTATAACGCGAACACGTAAATTTCGATCTTAATTTTTGTGTTAAAAGTGCATGTTATACGCCGGATTTTACGGTTAATTAGAATTCCATACGTATAATCTTAATGTATTTATTATTTTAGTACTATATTTATCATTTATTCGAACTGAAGTAAAATTCTAAGATTTTTGTAAGTGTTAGGAGCTAAATTCAATTAGCATGCATAAACGCGCAAAATATATCGAAGGAGTACAATTTTCTTGAAATTCTATTCTATTGATTTTTGGAGCGCCTTATTTCTTTAAGATTTTGATTTAATTTCTCACAATTCTTATCAATTTAAAAATACCCTTCAAAGTATAGATAGCTTTTTAATAATCTTTGGTAACAAGTAGAGATTATATTTTAGGTATTTTGAATGACTATAAACCATAAAGTATAGAAATGTACATATATATTTTCTAATGGTTTTCTCAACGTTAGCTATAAAAAAAGGGCACATTTGAAGTTCCATTCAAAAAAAGTCTAGATAATTCATTTATAATCAGAGGCAATAACTTTTAAAAGTTGCTTAATAAACGCACATATATTTGAATTAATAAGATAGATGGAAATTAAATATTCCTCTTCCACCTGTCAATTCTTTAAGATACTCAAGGGTTTGAATTATAAAGTAGGATGATTTCATCATGTGATAGAGTTAAAAAATGTACAGTTGCACTAAATAAATTAAGAAATCCCTATGCAACATTTTTCTTAATAACTGACGCGAAAATTATTAAAAATGATTAAAAAATAAAAATACATGTCTACTAATTATATATGTATATATATATATATATTCTCAGTTTCAATTTATCATTGAAGTCACTTACTATTATTGACTCGATTCAATTAAAAATCCCTTTTCCCCAAACAAAAAAGGCACGAAAAAAGAATCAAATGATTTCCACCTTTCATTATTTGGTTTCAAAATTTGGGAACGAGTGCTTAAGAAAGCCGCACAGAGAAGTTAAAAATATATTAGAGTATTTTTGACTTATGATATCTTTTCTGAGAAGGACGAAGAAAATGTTTTGAGAAGTGTTATTAATGTTTTTAAAAATGTTTCGAGAATCATCATCTAATTCCCGCAAGTTGTTAAGGTTTCTAGACATCATAAAAACTTAGCAAAGGAAGAATAGTTGTCAGAATTTTTCTCTTTTCGAATTTCATTTGAACATGTTATTCTCTATACCATTTCCAAAATAAAAAAAATAAATATATAAAAGCACTTATTCTATAACTAGTATTTTTATCAGTTTTTTGCAGAAGGCATCAGTTAAAGATAATTTTAAAAGAGAAATAATTTTAAATGAGAGAAAACTCGGAGGGAATCATATTGGTACATTGGTTTGGCGTATAACATTTCGTAGATATCAAGTTGCTGATTCCTTCTCTAAACCATAATGTCAAATATCCATCTCATTTGAAGAAATAAATAAATACAGAGATGCAAGAATACATATAAATTAAAAATAAATATTGGAAGCGTTTTTCTCAATTCCTACTATTAGTTCACAATATCCCTATACACATATTTATTTAAAAATATCTTGTTCAAATTTTCAATCGTTAATGAAATATTTTTTATTCATCCACTCAAACTCAAATACATTTTTTTAAACTTGTAGTGGATGACACTTGATGTTAATATAGTCTTTTTCAAATATTAATTAATTAATTAAATTAATAAATAAATAGAAATAAGCAAAAATAATATAAAAAGGAAAATTGTTCTTTTTGTCCCTGTAGCACAAGGGATAGAGGGTTGGACTTCTAATGCAGAGGTCGTGAGTTCGAATCCCTTCTGAGACGGCCTAATTTCTGAGAATTAGGTTTATTTTTACTATACTATTTTATCGGAATAATTAAATTTAAATAATGAATAAATAGTAACAAACAAAATAATAGTCCAACACCCTACATAGAAAGAAAATGGAAAATTGCAAGGAAAATCGCTTTCTGTTTTGCCCTTTAATATTGTGATTCTGTCCTATGCACATACATATTTATATTAATTGTAATTATTTAATAAAAATCAAATCAAATAAAATTTTCTTTGTTGACCAATATAAGTAGGAATTGACTTATTTTTTAAAAAAATATTACTTGTTTATTGTATAATCACACCCTTAAGTGTACACTTATGCGCACTATAGTGTATGAAAAGTGGCATTCTGACATTTGCTCCCTCTACTGCTTGTTGGGCAATTCTTCAAATTCAACTTCAGGCACTGATTACGAAATTTAGAATTTTATATAATACATTTTTTTCTCCTTAATTCATGCGAGTTATATCATCGAAACGAACTAAACGTTTCATCTGATTTCCTTGCTAAACTATTGAAACAAAATAATCGAAATATTATCCTTGCAAAAATTAAGTAAATTAGAAAGATTTAAGTACTCGTATTGTTCCAATTAAAAGAGAATTGAAAGAAAGTCGAACGAATTATAATTTTCTAAAGTCGAAATTTTTTGTATAGATTATAAAGTGTTGTTTTATATTATCCTATTGTGAAATTCTTATATCATCCAGTGCACAATATCCCTTGCTAAAAAAATATTTGAATTTTTCACAGAAACAGTAGATAACTTTTCGTATCGATGAAGATTGAACGTCATATATATAACTAAATAAAGAAGAAAAATATATGCATATTTCAAGTATTGCAATAATAAACTTCTTCTTTATGATTCGTATTGAATGCACTGTCACCCCTTCATTTATTTTTCAGTTTCATATTCAATAAACGATATTTGAAGGCAGCAAATGTTCGAAACCTTTGGCGGGAACATTTACGATCTTTCTTCGAAACTAAAATTTCACTGCACAATGATGTTTTTCTTAAGACACATTTATTTTACAGTATTATTATTTTCTTAAGAAATACAGCACCGAATAATTAATATATGCTTGTCGTATGCTTGTTTTGTATTTTTTTGTTCTAAGCCATACATTTCCTTCCGGCTGCAAAAAACTACCATTACCAAGTTATAGATGAAATATTTTTATCGTGAATGATAAATATAAAGCGCTTGCGGCAGTTGTGCAATTTTCATTCCCGTGACTTTTAAAGTTTTCGAAGAATGTATTTTTCAATTTACAGCTAAACCAAAGTTTAAAAACACTTTATCGTCAAAGTATTTATATTTCGGTAAACATTTTCATACGCTAGACAGCTGATAAATAAATACAGTCGGGAAAAGTGAGCAGTGGAAATCTGGCCACTGAAGCAAAAACAGCAGAATCGGCTCTTGCTTGCTCTAAAGGTGAGTTTCCCTTTCTTTTTCCTCTCAGAATTTGGATTCTAACAAAATATATGTTACCGTAAAATCCGGCGTATAACGCGCCCCTATACTTTCAAGCTGATTTTTTAAATTTTTAGGTACATTCGCCGTATAACGCGCACTCACTTTTTAACGTAGAAATCTGAAATATTAGTATACATTGCTTTTATGTTTTGAAGTCATTTATTCGAGGTATTATCCCAGAATTTTGAAAAAGTAGTATACTTTTAGAACTACAACTCTTTTAATGTAACTCATTTCTTTAAAACAAACGGTATTTCGATGCATATAGAAGTAATGCTCAATTCTTTTGTTATTTTTAAAGCTCTCATTTTTATACCCGGCGAGCCCCTCAGTTTCGATCTTATTCTTTGTGTTCCTAGTGCGCGTTATACGCCAGATTTTACAGTATAAACCGTTAAAGATCGATAGCCGTTAATGCATAAATTCCCTATCTAAGCCGCAGATTGATTGGCTCCCCTTCAAAGTGTGGAATCTTCCACGTTTTAACTAGGTTTCCGTATCGTTAAGGGAACGATTTACGCAGAAATGTTTAACTTAAGGATTTTCAAAATTTTTTGGTTGCTTCTTATGTGTATATACTATGTAAAACAGAATTTGTGCTCAAAATTTCATAAAAAGCTAGCGATTTAATTTTTTAAGGAAACAACTTAAAATTCGGGAAGTGACTTTAAAATGTTACTCCTCCTACAAAAATTTGCATACACGCATCAAATTTGATTTACAAGTACTTCAAACAATGTAAAACAAAAGTTGATATGGGTTTTGCGATAACATGATTGGTATTCCTATAATACTTCTTTTTATGAATGCTTATTGAAAATTCCTTAAAAAATGTATAAATTCTGAGTTCAATTATTTTTAAAAAATAAGTATTGCTTTGAAAAATGCATACCAACTTTTGTTACATGTACTATTAGCAATAAGCAAAAAAATCATTCAAAGCATTAGGCATGATAGAAAAAAAGCCTCAGCATTTTAAATGAAGATAAACTAGTTATTTTATTTTTCTGATATAAGCAAGTTTAAAGTTTGGATTTGCCATAGGGATGTGAATATAAAAACGAACATAAAAGCTAGCATAATTCTGCGTTTTTTAAGGTTAGAGCAGTGTTTCTCAAACTGTGGGGCATGCCTCCCTTGGGGGGTGACGACTCTACGAGGGGGGGCGAGAATATTGAAAAGTCAAAAACAAAAGATTGTTTAAAAAATTATTAATTTCCTGAAAGTTAACAACAAAATATATTCTGACCATAATATAAAATAAAATACACATTTACAGTGATGTATTACACTTATAAATGTATCAGAACTACACATTGCATTTTATAATTAATTTAACAATCTTGAGTTAAGAACAAGTTTAATAATTAACAGTGACCCCATGGGATTGTCATATATGAAATTATATACAAACATTAACACTTATCTATATAATTTGTACGGCTTATAATTAATCCGTTAAATGTCGATTAAAATTTACGAGATATGTTTTCCACGTAAGGATGCGTATGTGGTGTTTTTCTTGCGGGGGGGAGAATAAGAAGAGCAAATAATCGGAAATAGTAAATCTTTGACAAACATTGTCAAGGTCATTTTATTGCATTCCAAATCCTTTGGAAAAATTATATGGATAGCAGTGCAGAGAAAATATCGCACTTCGGAGAGACGTATATATACGTCCGGGGAAATTAACGCTTTGACTGAGCGAGACGTTTATATACGCCGGTAGAACTTAAGAGATTATGGTCGTATTGTAGTTTTAGCGTCGTGTTATTGAATTCAGTACATTGTTATTGTATGAGGGGGGTGCGATGAAAATTATGATTGAATATTGGGTCGCGACTATGGAAACTTTGAGAAGCACTGGGTTAGAGCTTTCAAATTTTGTGAGGTTATAGAAAAGTATATAAAGAACAATTTAGGTTTAAAAAAATTTAGATTTGATTTTTTTGACCGATTTTTGTCAATTGAATCGTACTGTGTCCTATATTAAAATTGGTAAATTTGTTTCTTTCATTTCCATTTGTTGAATTTTGATTGAATTATCTCAGAAAATTTTTTATTCTGAACATTTAGAAACAGAGTGGCAGAGACATTATGTGTATTCAATTCCTTGAATTAATTTATTAAAAATTTAGTGACGACGACCATTATCTTCTGCGAACAAATTAAATGTTAAAAGTTCCAATATTACAAAATATAGTTGCACATGCTGATATAGCAATCGCAACCTACCTTTAGCATAAGTAAGCATAATTTTATCATATGTTTCGCAAACTCATTTCCTTAATTGTAATCATATGTTAAACCGTTCGATTCTTTGTATTATGGTTCTTCAATTGATTGATGACTGATTCGATCAACTAATTTGCAGTTTGCTAATTTTAATTGCTAATTTAGCGGTTGTTGTCAACTAATTCTTTAAATATCGAAAAATAAAATAATATTGCGTCAATTTTTTTCAGTTGCAATCGTATTTTAAACCACGTGATTCTCTGTAGTGCAGTTTTTCAAATGATTGCATCTATCAATTAATGTGTTGATTGTTCGATTGTTTAACTTGATTCTTTAGATATCAAAAATAAATAAACCGCATTAAATTTAAGCGTACAAATACATTGTTTTGTTTCATCAATGATCTTAATTTCATTCTAATGAGTGCTTAGTAGTTGATGTGTAGATTAACGCGTGCCGGGTAGTTAATGAGCAGATTAACGAGTGCCTAGTTGGTGATATGCAGATTAACGAATGCCTAGTATCTAATGTGCAACTTGCTTAGGTTACTAGCTAATTACCTAGATAGTTTGAGAAATTAAATAATGTCCTGTACTTTAACGGATCACCCTAGTTAATATGCAGATTAAATGATTTCTGCACTTCAGCGGTAGATTTCACGTCTCTGTACCTTTGGTTGCTTTAATTTTTACCCACACACGTATTCGAATTTTTAAAAGAAAATAATTATCATCTAACAATACGGTCAATGGCATTCTATTTTCTAAGATTAAACAATTTTGTTGCCTAAAATTATGAAATTCTCTCTTAAATGCATAAGTTGCCCTTGACGTTGAAGTATAAGGTAGTCGATAGATTTAGCTTAAATAAGAAGCATTATGAGTGATAAAATAAACAAAAAAAAGACCCCTTAAGCGGTACATTTTTTGCCCAGAATGTTCCAAAAAAGGGTACATTTTTATTGCATACTTAATAACGTAATTCTAAGTGTTAATTCTAATCGTAATATTTAACAGAATGGGAAAATAGAATTTTATTTTCATTTTATATTTTAAAGTTATTTTATAATTGTGGGAAACACAAACCCCCCTAAATATTTGCTTTTCATAAGTACACTCTGCATGGTATGAAGAATGTTTCAAATACCTTAAAAAAGAATTTCTCTCTCATACTTTAAAAAAAATGGTTTATCTTTTTCTAACGGTTGAGGATTGATGCACACACAATTTGAATCATGTTGCGCAAAACTCAATCTTACATTGCGATGGGCATAGAGATCGGCCTTTTAGATTATCTTTCAATTTTCATTTCTTCTCGAGCAACAAATTACACATTTCCTTACCAATCCCTGTTCCTTATCAAATATTTTCAAGAATCTAAATTCCTGCATTCATTGAAAAACCTCTCCATCTTCACCTCAAAGAAAACCCCGGATGAGAAATATTTCAATGCCATGGACAAATTACACCTCTTAAAAACACAAGTACTAATTACTTTTTTATAAACTAAACACAGTGGCGTAACAGCCCATGAGGGCCAAGCCGTATTGTGCTCAAACGGTTTTCGTGAACTGAGGTGATGAGCGGATGTTCCTATCGGGTGGTCAGTTTGACGCGAAACTCCCAGTGTTTAGTTCACAAGTAAGCTTGGTAACCATTTGTTGACAGACTGAAGGTTTGAAAGGTTAGTATATCAATAATGTGAAAGTATATCAATAATGTGAAAATCATTTAAATCAAGATTATTCTTCCAAGTACGAAATTAAAAGTAATGAAGTTTTACAGTTACTATGTGCGGTATTTTGCAACATTTATATTGTGATTTCAGTTTCATCTACATTCAACATACGAATTAAAAATTTATTTTTGTTTAAATAATTATATAATTCCTGGAAAATCAGTCCAGTGTTGCATGACTTAATTTTTTGGATAAATATGTTAAATATTAGTTTTATTTCATAACATTGGATGAGAACACAAATTTCATCAGGAATTTTATCAACAGTTGAAATATTAAATCGAAAATCACAAATATCATAAATGAATTTAAAAATGACTCGGTGAGCCATTTTCTAAGGTTAATTTTTGTATTTTTTTATTTCTCTGTTCCTTTTTAAACAGTTCTATTTTGCTCTGATGTTTTGGAGAGTTATTTTAAAATCTGTAGATGATTTCCCATGTGTCAAAGGAAGTAACTTTTAGAAGCGCTGATGACATTTTAACTGGTCATTTTTTAACCTAAAATGGTACAAATTAAGGCATGGTTTTTTATTGCGTATAATTAAACACCGTTTTTAATAGAATGGGAAAATAGAACAATTTAATTTTAATTTTAAAGTTTTTACTCGATATTTTATTTTACATTTTTGGAACACAACAACTTTTTAAAATGTGCGCTTTCCGTAAGTACATTTTGCATGCTCTATTAAGAATTTTTCTTACATCTTAAAAACATTTTTATGTTTGTACTATTTCAAACACTTGAGGGCTTCGCTTGTGTATGTGAAGAAGTTTGTGCTCGTGTGTTCCTATGAAGAATAATGCAAATAATGAGCAGACAGTTATGAATCTGTATCCAAATTTAATTCATCTTTCCAGAATATTTTTTTTGTTCTTTGAGTTATCTATATAATTTCAATAGTCACCGGCCTGAATTTAAAAGCATTACTTACAGTAAGGCACACATTTTAAAATTCCTGCCATCATCAAAGAAAAATTCAAGGAAAATGCCGAATGAAAAGTATTTCATTACCATAGAGCAGTGTTTCTCAAACTTTCAACATTCCTACCATATGCTTCATCGCGTCCCCCCACCACGCATGCATTGAATGCAATAACAATGTACTTTGAAGTGAAGTCTACCATTCCATTTGAATGACAAGCCGCCGCATGAATGATCAAGCTAAGCATTAGATTTTGTACATCAGAAGCCAATGGGGGGAGTCACTTGTAATAATTAAACATGTACTTCACTTAGTATTCAGAAACTAATTATCAAATACACTGGGACTCATCTATAAGTATCAGCGTGGATATGTATTTTACTTTTTTATTATGCCAGAATGCATTTTGTTTGGCTGCCTTTCAGTAAATTTGTAATTTTTTAAATCTTTTATTTTCGACTTTTCGATATGCTTGCGTCCCCCCCTCCTAGGAGGGTGATCCCCACAGTTTGAGAAATGCTGACATACAGTCAAACTGCATCCTTTTTTTAAAACACTTCTACTAAATAAATATCTCCAAAAGAATTATAAATACGCGCAAATCAGAGAAAGAAAGAAATTTTCAGGGCACGTATAGTGTACGAGTAAACAGGTCTTTTAGTTCGGTCAAGGGATGAGGACGACATTTGAGCAGGCATATCCTTCTTCAACTTACATACTTATAACTTCCTTAGTTGTAAAATATATTATATTAATTACCAGATTTAGTAGTCAATCAGGATGTGGCACTGCCATGGAAGGAATTAAGAATTATGTCGGCAATTTCATTTGAGCATCGTCGGACACAAAATTCACGATTTTAAACATGGGGCAACTACATACCCTAAAACAGGGATGGGCATTAAGTCGATTGCGATTGGCTGTTAGAGACATTTTGCGTGATCGCCTTTTCTAAAACCTAAGATGCTCACACTAAAAGAAACCTATTTATGGAGCACCGACGTCAGCCAAACTGGAAAATCTTCTTTTCACAATCAAAGAAATTGTGCTCACTCAGCATATGATTCGATAAATGTGTCAACGACATATGCATCTTTATTGGACGCTCACAATGAATCTTAGCACGTTCACTGCCACTGTAGCGAGAAAAAAAGCAATAACTGCGATGGCAGCCGTATCAATGAAATTTTCTCTACTCGCCGACTTATGGGGAGTATGAACTTAACTCTTCCCGTGACAGCATGGGATTGACTATTGAGACATCATTCTACACTCCGGGCTTTCGTGGGATAGGATTCTCGTGTTGATGTCGTGTCCCGCGATGGCACGGAACTTGGCCGAGAACAAATTAAGTACCTACGTTGGTTTCAGATTCATAGGTTCACGTATGTTATCTGCTAGCTTCCTTGAATACATTTAGGCTCCATAGATTAGTACTAAGACATATTAGTCTAGTGCTAATCTATGGAGTATCTATCTAGTACTAATTTATGGAGTATCTATCTAGTACTAATCTATGACTCTAAAGCTTATCTATCTAGTACTAATCTGTGACATTAGTAGTATGAAAGATTAGACTAGTACTAATCTGTCATAGCTTAAAAGAGGTGTACAATGTCGAAAACAAGTGTTAAGAAAAGAAAATATACATATTTAATACATAATGGCCACACCTACACCACTGGGCGAGGCCACGGTAGTCTAGTGGTCAAGGTATCTGATAGTGGCTGGCTTGTCACGAGTTTGAGTCCAGTACCACTAAGGATCCACCGTGTAGAGGAGAGATGTACGTTAAATCTGTCGAGAGCTCAAACGGCCTCCTGTTGGTGTGGTAGTTAGGAGAGGGGTGCCATCTCAGGTGTCGTTCTCGCCACTTGACCATGGTTCAAAAGGACGAGGTCCGTCGCCAAAAGCCCTCGTGTGGCTAAACAGTGCGACGTTAATATTCACTCACTAACTAAAAACTAAATAAAATGATGAATTTCAATAATTTTAAAGCACAGTTATTTATACACAAGACCCATTTTTTTGTTTATAAGTTATTATAGTGGTCCACTTGTGTGGGAGCCTAAGATCGTGGCTGAGTGTCATGAGTTCCACCCTAGTACAGCTGAACACACACCGTGTAGGGTAGTGATGCACGATACTCAAACGTCCACCCATTAATGTGGTGTGGAAGTTAGGAAAGGAGATTGTCAGCTCAGATGTCATCGTCGTCACTGTTCAAAAGGACGAGGTCCGTCGCCAAAAAAGCCCTCGTGTGGCTGAACAATTAATCTTCACTCCCTCGCTCTGCGCCCCTGGGTGGACCGCAACAGCTTAAAAACATTAGAAGTAGCTCCTACATTGGAAAAGTCTGCTCCCATCCTGCCCCAAAGCATTTGTCAATTTGATTTATTCTTTTAAATGAATAATAAATAAGGCAATGATGTTAAAGTATTTCTTCTCTCTTTCAGTCGGCGCCATGCAGACTATGTTTTCTTTCCTCCTACTATGCATTGTAGCCGGAGCCACAGTCCCGGAAGCCATGAGGAGCTTCCTATTTCCGGGGAACGTCAACAATGAGGACCGACCAACTGTCCTCCAGGTATGAGCCTATTTCACGTAGGGAGTAAAGTAATAATCATCTATTGCTTGGGACAACAAGTCAATTGATCTTATTGACTCGTATACCCATTCGTAGATGCGGAGCGAGGTCGCGGTAAAATCCTAGGACAGCGACAAAAGTTTATCGCCAAACGGCGCCAAGAGACGAAAAACGTCGAAAAAATGTGGTTTCTAAAATGGACAACAAAGGAAACATCAAATCAAAAATAAGAAATTAAATGCAAAGTCTCCGAATTTCGGACATCCATACCAAGATTCCTTCATTCATACAATCATTACTTTCTTACCCTTTATTCGGAAGAAAATCCGTTCGTCATGTTTTTACGAAGAAAACGCGATTTTTGAAGCTGCTTCTACAAGAAAAACTGAAAAATCGTCGCTTCTAAAGTGCAACAGTGGGGAATCCGATGTGAATGCTTTAGGCTGATGAAATAACGATATCTATATATATTTCTCTCAAACAAAGTATTTTCATATTTCGGACAATCCTATCGAGATATTTTTAATCGTTCACTCATTCATAAAGCAATCATATATTTCTTATAACTTTCATTCAAAAGGTAAAATATCCATTCGTCGAGCTTCAAAACTGAAAAACTTGGTAAAATGAAAACGGTGGTCGTCCCATATGCTGAAGCAAGCAAGGTCAGAGGTGGACTGTTCGAAACAGGGGGATTTTGTGCTCGGCCGGTTTTTTGGTTACCATTTTACTTAGCCTAAAATTGGATAATTTGGCAGGGTTGCCATATTGTAAACTTCACATCCAAATTTTTTGTCGCCAAGAAGTGTGCCCTCCTAGGATCTAATTAGGCAATATATATAGTTCGAAATCACGAAGCGAAATGTTTACAGAATACTTATAAAATAGTAGAGAAAAAACTGTAGATAAAAATTTTGTTTTCTTTTTTATTGTATTCATATTGCAACCTAGATCTAAGAATGTAATATTATAAATTAATTTTATGAGCAATATGAAGCATATGATACCGTTAGGAAAAAGATGGGAATTTTATTATATACCAGAATTTTCATTGAGTGAGATTCATCATGTCAGGTAATATCCAAAGCGAAATCTTAATACCCGACATCGTGGAGTTATAAGGGGTTGTGTATAATAGTTTACAAAAATTAATTGTATGTCAATAATCATTAGAATGAAAAGCAATGGAAGAATCAATAGGAATTGGCCTGTTGGGTGGCGTAGTTGGTTTGTCGCTGACCTTGCTCGCCCATTTTTGCGGGTTCGAACCCGGCTCTAGTCGGTAGATTTTCATGATGCAGCAATTGACTGCGTCCATGTCGTATGATTATGTGACATGTTAAAGATCCCTAGAGTGCCTGTTTGGCTTGAGTGCTCTCTTCAAAATTTCATTCCTTTTTCCATTTTGCATATTCAGAGTTCGGGTATAGGAAGGGAGTCAAAATTTCATTACGACAATTAGTAATCCACCTATGTAAAAGGTGATACCATCTCCCGAGGATTGTACTAGGTCTGAAATATTAAGTACCAATCCACAGCCTCATTGGAAATAAAAAATCAATAGGAATTGCTTACATGAAAGAAGTACAGTTTTATATAAGATCAGTATTCTGCAAAGCAGCATTAAAAAAATATATAACTCTTTGAAATTAAAATTAAGTAATTCGAATTTCTTACACATTATTTATAACGGAATGAGGCTTGAGAAAAGAATAAAATGTTTAAAATATAATCATAATTTTGAGAATTATAAGCACACAACATATCTATAAGAAATATTAAGTTGCGCATGCTATTTTCAACAATAGTAGCTTTAATTACTAGCTATAAGTTGATTTATAAAGTTAAATGTATCCTTATTACATTGTAGTAATTTTATATTAGTGGAATATTAAATTATATTTTTTAAAAAATAAAAAAAATTACATTTTCAAATTAAAAAAAATTTCAATATTTCACAAATATTTTGAAATACAAAAGATACATTATTCTTAAATGATATATGGCTTAAAGAGTAGGATACATTTTATAATTCTATAAAGTTTTATACATCAGAGGCTACTATTTTAGAAAATAGCGTACGCGCAACGCAAATATTATTTAATATTTATTACATATTTTCATATGCTTATAATTTTTAAAATTATTATTATGTTTCAAATATTTGTACTTTTTCGAAGACTTCCTTTGTAAAAAATGTGTAAAAGATTCGAATTATTTAATTTAAATTTAAAAGAGTTATACCTGTTTGAAAATTGTTTATATTTTCATCCCTCGAGATAACATCCTTGATAATAGTTTATTCTGTTTCCAGAGCCGCGAGGAAGAAGTAGCAGTGGCCGAAGATCCTCTGTCCCGACTCCAGTCGTCCATCGAAGAGGCTCAGCGCAACTACGACCAGGGAGATGTTTCACGGTACATGTTGTCACAGCCCATTCAGCAGGCTCAATGCCACGTCGAAATCCAGGTGGTGAGTAATTTCAATAACTTCTACAAAGGAGAGCACTCAATTTGGGAACACTTTTTCACGATGAAAAAAAATTCATTGCAAATTTGTGTTATAATATCCTATATGTATGTTGTTATTTCTTATATTCTTGAAAGATCTGATATGTGTCGGATGAGCTCCAGAAGGTTGTTGACCTCTCCGAAAAATCTATGATAATAAGGAGATCGGATGTTACATCCCCTTAGAAAGTCCGATGATGCTGGATGATCGCAGTATTCCTTACAAGAGGGGGGATTTTCTGCCAATTTCAAAGGAAAGGCATTTCAAGTGGCCACTTGTTAGCCAAGCCAGATCATTATGGGAGCCTCGGTCACATTTGATTTCCAGCTGACTGCCAGGCCACAGTTTCTGTATGCCATTCCCCTCAAGTCGTCTCAAAGTGTACTCATTGCAGGCAAGAGGGTGTACCTGGCGGAATGGGCTAAGTACGTCGGCCTGGAAGGGTCACCCAAGGTGTGAAGGCCGTTCCATTATACTCAGCTAAGGTCTGCAGGCAAAGGAACAACGCTTGGACTTTGGCCAAGGGTTCCATTCTTTTTGACCATCAGAAGCTGTTTACTTCCACCTCCTTAAGGTTTTGTTGACCTATATGTATAAAAGCTAGAAACACCATAAAAAGTTTTTTTTTACCTTTGACATAAAAAATTTGAAATTCACTTTGCATTAGAGTATAAGAGGAGAAAAAAATGCAAATAAATTATTAGGTTGGTTACTTTCAATGAACATGGAACTAAAGCAATACGATGGCTTTTGGCAATATCCCTCGTAGTTTTAAATTACCCTAATACCCAACGTTGGGTTTCAGTTCAGTTGGGTACTACTAAAAACACGCCGCGTAGCGAGATTTTATATATATATAAGCGTTGAAAACCTAAAATCTTCTTAATGTGGCAATTTGGAGCTTTTTACGTTTTCTCTAATTGTATAGATTACAACCTTTCTAAAATTAACTTACTTTAACCTCTAGGGTAATCTGAAGCTCTTTAAACCTATTTTTGAAACTAGGTCACACCCATTTAAATGGCGAAAAATGTAAACAAAGTACTTTGTTTTTGTTTAAAAGTTGAATAAATGATGGAAATTAGAACTTTCAATCCAGAATTTCAAAGAAAGTGTTTACATGGAGGTATACAAAATCCCAAATGAAAATGTAAACAACGTAATATGGTATAGTGTACTAAAGAAAATATTTGTACAAATAAAAGTATTATCATTGGGTACATATGATGCAATTTCATCATTTAATATGAGAAATGTATCAAAATCAGAAATTTTGAGAAAACTTAATATTGAGCCTGATGATTACACGGTACAGGCAATGAAGCGCCGCAACAAACAGAGGCTGTTAAAGGCTAAATACTCATTTTTACAAAAAATGAAGGAAGTTAAGAATGAAAAAAGACTTAAAAGGAAGAGAGATGATGATGAGATTAAAAAAAAATGTAGATCATTTGGAGTATGGAGAGGAATGTTTTTTTTAAAAAAGAGTAATTATACATTGAACTTCATTTATCTCAAAATGTAAAATTTTGATGTTCGACGTACCTTTTCTAGGAAAATAATGTTCACAGGTATGCAAATTTTTTGAGACATATTTATAATGATAGCTAATTTTTACTGAAATGAGCTTTTTGTAAAAAACTCAAAATTTTATTTTTTACAAATTTTTTATGTGAAAAATATATCAAATTTCGCTATGTTTGATAAAATATTTAATAAATTATTAAAAAATTTCTCAAAATTAGCTAAAAGTTCATTACTGTATAATGAGAAAGGTGTGCTTTAACAGTATGAAAAATTTCAAGCATGTAAATATAACAAATTTTGAGAAAAGAACGGAAAACAGCCTATTTAACATTGACATTATAGAGGTATTCAACTCCTCTTAATGCAACTTAAGCAGCCGAGGTTGAAAGTCCTCCCGTTGGCGTGAAATAAAATTCTGGAGAATGAGATGCCGGTGTAAGTGTCGTTTTCATAATTTGATCGTGGTTTAAAATTATGAGGTTAATCTTCAATAATCGTCGTGTTGCCTCAGAGTCAAACGTTCGATCTCCCCGAGATGTTCCTTTAGATAAGTACAGCGCTTCTCAAACTTTCAACATTTGCGACCCAATATTCAACACCCCTCCCCCTTCCTTACAATAACAATGTGTTGAATTCAATAATACTATACTTTGACGCTAAACTTACAATATACGACTTGAACCATTTAAATGTCACCGGCGTGTATAAACGTCTCGATCGCCCAAATCGTTACAAAGGTACATACACGTCTTTACGAAGTACGATCTGCTATCCATAAAATTATTCCAAAGGTTTTGGAATGCAAAAAAAGGACCTTGGCAGTGTTTGAGAAGGATTTACTTATTTCAGAGGATTTGCTTATTTATTAATTTTCTTCATCCCCCCATACACCTCATACGGTCGCTTACATGTTAAACGATGTCATTGGATAGGGAATTGCGTAATTTATAATCGACATTTAAAGGATTAGTTATAAGCCGTACAAATTATTAAGATAAGTGTTAATTTATGTATGTAATTTTATATATGGCAAACTCATAGTTGCACTGGTATATAATTATTAAACTTGTTCTTATATTATTGTTAAATTAATTATGACATAGATTGTGCAGTACTGATGCATTTATAAGGTTATTATATCAGTGTATAAATTGCATTTTATTTTTAATTATGTCAAAACGTATTTTGTGTGTTTGTTTGCTTTCAGTAAATTAATGTATTCTTAAAATAAAATCTTTTGCTTACGACTTTTTAATATGCTCCTGCTCCCCTCTTAGAATTATCACGCCCCTCTAGGGGGCACGCCTCACAGTTTGAGAAACGCTGGATAAGTAAGAATTTACCTGATAAATTTTTTCTTTCTCCCATGGGGCTTACTTTATTGCTAAGCACGGGGGACACGTCCTCAGCGCTCCGATTTCCTCCTACTTTGGACCCCGTTTTTTTGTTTTGGCAATTCACCCCCTGGAAATCTGCAATAACAGATTCGATGTCAATAAAGAATGTTATATCGGCTTTTTTTTTTGCAGACCCATCGCCAGCCTGGCCGTTGCATCCGTCTTGGAGGCCAAATGCCTGCGTGCCAGAGCAACGACTACGTTTACATCAATTACAAGGAGTGCAGCTAGTTACTTACATGATCTACGAAAACGGACGCGGAGCGCCTCCTCTGGTAGTTTCGACATGGTCTTTTCTCTTGATTCATTTATTTCCTCATCAGCAACGGCACAGAGTACGTTAAACCGATGTCGTATTGTATCTTTTTCGTTGTAAATAAAATAAGTTCATGCCTGCATCCCTTTGGTCTTTTTTTTTCTGTTTCTTGATTTATATCTTGTGCAGTAGAATTGTAAGGGGCTTGCGCCTCTCTCGCGGGCACCTAGATATGTGGTAGGTAGGTAAGA
Organism: Trichonephila clavipes; assembly: GCA_019973935.1. NCBI lineage: Eukaryota > Metazoa > Arthropoda > Arachnida > Araneae > Nephilidae > Trichonephila > Trichonephila clavipes. The sequence goes on along the minus strand of BMAU01001397.1, from coordinate 1,056,706 downwards.
AACACTCGACATGATCCAACTGATCTGTTTATTGCCACACTAAGAACAGACACAATTTCAACTAATGATAGAAAAAGAATCTCTCAATGATAACCGTGGAAGTGGGACAACGATAGTAAAACGTGAGTGATTAGGAGACTAACAAACTTGATCCTTATCTTAACTAAGGATCTAACCTATTCCCGATTTAATCTAATCTTAATTCAATCTTAGGGAACAATCGTCACCTTAAGGTTTCCTTCTAATAATAATCAAATCACTATAATTCTATTATACCTTCAGTAGCAATCTCAACTGGCTCGAGTATATCTTCGCTCCTTCTCTCCTTCAAACGAGAAAATCTCGCCTATTTAGAGTAAGTTAATTTAAATATCACCATTCTCTTCTTCCGAAGGGTTGGTTATGAATAACGCGAATTAATTGCCCAAAGATTTCCCAAGAGGATTAATTAGAAAATCGCGTATAGATTCGTCCCAGAATCTCATTCATTACGACAAAAAAATCTAAAGCATTAAGCCTTAGAAAACAAGAATAAAATATTGCACAGTACGGTATTTTTGAAATTTTTATTATTTAGGCACTGAGATGTGAGACATACGTTGTACGATCTAAAAGTTCGGAGAACGGTGTAGTAAAGTTTACCTTGAGTAGTTCCCAGCACCGAAGTACATCCACCTTGAAAGTAGTCCCTTTGGCCGACGATACCCTTCTGCCAATACAGTTGGAAGTCATTTTTTGCAATCATCCGTAGGGACGCTGCTTTCTCTTCATTTGATGAGACTAAACGGCGTCTCAATAGAAGTTTTTTCATCGATAGAAGCAGGTAAATGTCACATGGGGTTAAGTCAGGTGAATAGAGAGGAGGTAAATGGGGAATCACATCAGTGCGAGTTTTGGTGAGGAACTCTTTTACCTATTGGGATAAATGTGTTGTTACGTTGTCATGCTAAAGATACCAGTTGTCCCTTTGCCAGAGCGGAGGCCATGTACAACGAATGGTTTCGCTCAAACGATGTCTTCAAGAACTGTGTACCCTCAGCGATTTGTGCAAGTGTTTGGGGACGATCTTTTCGAACACATTCAAACACCAAAGCAACTTTTTCTGCCTTCTGTGAAGTTGGTCGTCCAACGTGTTCATCGTCTTCGATGGATTATCGATCCTCTTTAAACCCCAATGTCATTCGTAAACCTTGGATCTCGCTATGGTAGATTCACCATACACCTTACTTAGAATTTCCAAAGTCTCCATTAGTGCACATTAGAATTTGATGTTCAATGTTGTTCAAGAAAAGCCATCTTTCTTACATCGTGGATCAAAGCCAAGTAGTTTTGGAAGGTAACAACTGCGCGTGCGGTTTGGTCACATGGCATGGACTAAAACAACCTGGCCATGTAGAGGAGGGTTGGGAGCACCCATTTCAAGTGGTTTAATTTTAGGTACTTGCTTTCGTCGTCAGTAATGGCAGCAGTCCCCGAATTTTTGTATTGTACAACGTATTTTAAATTTTTTTTAATGTTTTTTCAAAATATAAGGAATTAATTCTTTTAAATTGTTCACTCCGCTGACTTAGAGGTAGTGTGCCCACTTCGAAAGCCCAAGTTTGCGGATTCGAACCCGGTTGCAGTCAATAGATTTTCTGGATGTGAAAATCCTATGCATGCATGCCATATGATTATGTGGCATGTAAAAGATCCCTTGAGTATCCGTTTGGCTCTGGTACTCTCGGCAAAATTAAATCACTGCAATGCTTAGCATCCGGTGAGATCTTGAATAAAAATTAATCCAAGGATCCAAATTTGGTAGCGAGGTCGCCACTAGATGGTGCCACTATGAAATGGCTTTCCCATTTGGGGACTTGTTGCGTCTGCAAATGCTAAGCTGCTAAAATGCAGCCCAGTTTTTTTTAAAAAAAGTAGCATCTCATTAATTACGACAAAATGTAAAATATTAAAAAGCCTTAGTAAACAAGAATAAAAATTTGCTCAGTACGATAGTTTTTAAAATTTTATTATTTAGGCTACAGACATTCCTCTATCTCTGATGAGACTTATTTAAAAACATTTTTATGGTTTTTCCAAAATACAAGGAACCAATTCTTTTAAATTCTAAAATTTTTAACAGAAGTCACGTGAAAATCTAAAAGTACTTAGCTATGTTCTTTTGTGAAAATCGTTTGTGAGATACATTTGAATGCATCCAACTTTTTTCCCCTTCTACTTTCTGAGTAACTCATTTGTGTGAGTTGCCTCACCTTCAATAAAATTCTCACTATTATGTAAAAAGAAATATCAACTTATTAAAAAAAATATTTTATTTTCACATAAATCATTTACAAATATTTTTTTTTTCTGAAACAAACATAGAAGATAAGATTATAATTGCTCTGAATATTTAATTAATACTTGCTCATAAAATATTCAATTTAAATATACAAATTCATAACACTTAGGGACGATATCCTTTCGCCTTTTCTTCTCTATACCCCACATAGCCCCCAATCAGTCAATCATAAAAATATATTGTTTTTCTTCAAATTTTATCCTTTAAATAAGAAAAGATTGAGACAGTTTATGATGCTTAGATACTTATTCTATTTCTTTTTTAGTGAACACAATTTATATCAGCATTTATTCTCAATGATTGTCAAGTTCACATTAAAAATCCTTCTTCCGTTACATGACATAAATCCAGCAAAATGTAAAAGTTTTCGAAATGGCGACTCTTTTCAGCCTAGCAGTCCACTTAGAAGACCACCCCCTCTTCCTCCAGTTCCGAGAGAGATGCCAGCGGCCCCTATTTCCAAGAATAAGCAATTTGATTATATATGCAGAACCGATAGGATATACAGGGTGAACCAAAAGTCTTGCCAATTTTAAATATTTATTGTTCTCAAACAGTTACAACTTAACTCATGTCCAAAATTAAGGTTACAAACACAAAATCTCTGATGAACCTGTGTGGCCACGAAATTTGGTACAGAGATGTATGGAGAAATATAACCATATAGAAAAGATTTTAGTTTTGAAAAAAGATAAAGAATAAATGAAAAGGTGTGGAATCTGGAATAAATCATTTAACTCGTTAAAGATCTGTCTAATTTGAAGTGTGACACCGTTCACATGCTTCCTAACGAGCTGTTATGCTGTTTATGAGATTGTCAATAAATATTTGTGACATTCTTCTAAAAGCATGACTTTTGACTCCTGGAAGTTGTGGTACGCTGAGAAATGGCTTTTTCTAGGCCATCCCAGATATGTTCAATAGGGTTTAGATCCGGAGACCTCGATGGCCAATCCATATGGCAAATATCCCCTCCCTAATGAAATTGATCAGCAATGTGAGCTCTGTGGGATCGCACATTTTTGTCTATAAAACTGTAGTCCGGGCATGGGCCGGACTCAGAAAAACTTTATACAGGCTTCCACAATCTCACCCGTATTGCATCTCACCTCGCATCGAAAACGTACAGGTGAGTACGACTACCCTACATTATACAGCCAAACACAAGGATTCCTTTACCCCGAAATCTGTCTATTTTTGTTATGTAAGAAGGATGAAAACGAGTTCCATTTTCTCTCCAGATGAAGACTCGACAAAAATCACTTTGTCTAGAGAATTTCAACTAATCACTGAAAAGAACACACCCCCATTCTTGTGATGTCCACAACTGATGTTTTCAGCTCCACAATATCCTGTGTGTCATGCTGGGGGCAGTCAAAGAAACACATAAAACTGAATGCCCGGCATAAATGCTGGTCTCTGCAAGGCGGCTGTAGAGTGTTTGCCTGAAAATGTTTCTTCCAGAAACAGCAGCAACGTTACGACCAAGCTGAAGAGCCAAAGTCGTCGTGAGCTAAATACCTCGTGGTGTTCTTGTGCGTAGGTCGTTGCTCTGTGGTGGCCTTTGCCGACCCTCCTGGTGAAATGGATTCTACAGCCTTCCTCTTGACACTGGCTACCTTCAAGCCTGTCAATGGCTCTCTCTCAAGCAATTATTTAAATGATTATGAGAAGACATTCTCACCCAAAACTGACTAACTTGTTTGGTTTACGCCATATTCATAAAACTAGAGGCAAAAATCTCATATGCTGAAACGGTCTTAATCCAATAATTATGCAAAAACTAACATTCAAGGTATCCGAGTACGTTCGGAACCGTGATTTTAAAAAAGCACATAAATAGATAATTTTCATAATATTTAGTGTCACTTAGATTAGAATACATGTATAAAATTGTTTTAACGACATTTTGACAAAAAAAATTATTTAAGTACAATATTTCGGCAAAAAATTAACTTAGAATTACCTTTTTTCAAAATGTTCTCCTTTTGTGAAAAAGCTTCTATTATAAAAATATTTTGCCTGTATCTAACTCAGACCTCTGTACAGAGGCTTCACTATGATTTTTGAAAAATTCAAATTATTTTCAGAGTTACAACCAATTGAAATAATTATCGGCCTTTTTTTCTTAAAATTTCTCCCCTCTGTTGTCGTAAAACATGGATAAACCCACTTCTAAGCTATATATTTCAAAAATTCTACTTGAGCCTTTTTACAGAGGACTGTGCTACATAAAAGCAAAATATTATTATAATAGAAGCATTTTTCACAAAAGGAGAATATTTTAAAGAAAAGGTTATTCTAAGTTAAATTTTAGCTGAAATATTGTATTCATATAAATTTTTTTGTCAAAATGTTCTTAAAACAACTTTATGCATGTATTCTAATCTAAGTGTCACTAAATATCATGAAAATTATCCATTTATGCGCCTTTTTAAATTGACGGTTCCGAACGTAGTCGGATGCCTTAACATCTTTTTCTGAACTGAAAGTTGATATTGTTCTTCAAAATATATAAAATACGAATTTTACCAGTTTTTCTGGAGGAAATTAAAAATTATGTCGAAAAACGTGTTTGTGACCTTAAATTTAGACATGAGCGTAGATATATGTCGGTTGATTATATATATATATATCTATATACACTGGTGTGCAAAAATTAAGGACGAGACGGTTTTTTCAATATAACTTTGTACAAAAGCTTTCCAAATCAACACATTTAATACCGTAAGATACGACATGTGTAATGTAAGCAACACTTACTAAAAGAGAAATCAGAGGGATGAAAAGAAGCTTGATTGAAAAAGTAGCATGGAGCGCAATGCAACTGAAGACCGAAACACCCCTGTGATGGGTGTCCAGCAAGAAACATCAGGTCTTTAGTAGGGGATATGATCTCCCCAGACTGCTAGGCAGGTTTCACAGCGTCTGCCCATGCTGAGAATGAGGGTGTCAATGAGTTGTTGAGGCATTGCTGCCCATTCGTCTTGCAGCGCCAATCGAAGCTCCCGAATCGTTACTGGTGGTGAGGTACGAGCTGCCAAGCGTCTGCCTAGAAAATCCCATAATGCTCGATGGGATTGAGATCCGGAGATCGTGCCGGCCAATCCATACGTTCAATATCCTCACTCTCTAAGAGGTGTTCGGCAGCTACTGTGTGATGACATGGTGCATTGTCGTCCATGAAAAGGAAGTGCAGACCCATAGCGCCTCTAAAAAGACGCACATATGGAAGAAGAATCCCGTTACAATAACGGGTCCCGTTGACTGAACCTGCGTCGAAGATGTGAAGGTCTGTACGACTACCAAGCAGGATGCCTCCCCAAACGAGAACACCGCGACCTCCATACCTGTCCCTTTGAATGATGTTCGAGGGATGATTGCGGCTTCCCCGCTCTCTCCAGATGAGTATGCGATGAGAATCGCTACTCAAACTGAATCTGCTCTCATCTGTAAAGAGTATTCGTCCCTATTCATTGTTTCTCCAATTCCGATGTTCCCGGCACCACAGAGAACGCCTTCTCCGATGGGCAGGCGTTAAAGGTACACACCGTACAGGGCGTCGTGCAAACAGACCACCACCGTGCAGTCTTTTGGCCACGGTAAAACGCGATATCGGTCGTCCGGTCGCCTGTGTCGTGTGTCTAGCGATTTCTCCGGCTGTCTGCCGCCTGTTTCTTCTGGCCTGTAAGACAATGTGTACCGGTCATCTGCGGGTGTGGTTCCTCGTGGACAACCACTACTGAACCTCTGGATAGCTGTTCCTGTAGTTTGAAATTGTCTCCAAAGTCGTGAAACGATGCTGTGAGCAATTCCGAACTCTGCAGCCACACTTGTCACACTGCGGCCTTCCTCCTACTTCCCAATGATTCGACCTCGGGTAAAAGCATCCAGATGTCGTCTAACAGATTGATTATTCGCCATTTCTCGCTGAGGCAGCAACTCGGTGTGATTTTAGCTGCTATACGGCGTGCAATCTCTTTGCCAGAAATACTGATCTTACACCGACAACATGCTTTATACTACTCAGACACTCCCCCATTACGTCTACCTGCATATCTGCGCATGTGCTACCGTACATCACCTTACTTAATCTCCTGATTGGTCTTTCCTGTCCGCTTTGCCTCTTCGTTCAGCTGATATGCTAATTTTTCGACTTCGTCCGTAATTTTTGCACACCAGTTTATATTGCTATTATTATTATTAATTTTTTATAAAATTATTAACCTCAACAAATTGAAACGTGTGACCTTCTTGGTATTTCGGAGAATGTTTAAGTGGTATTCCAATTCCTGCAAAGTTTTCTTCAACGTGTCTTGCACTTTATAAGCCTGAAGACTAAGCCTTTTATAAAGAATGTTTACCGAACTTTTTTGTTATACTTGAAGCTCACGTGATCCCTCACAAGTTGATTTGGGACTCCGTTGAAACGATTGCCGCACGTGTTCAATAATTGCATCCTTCATACCAGACCTGACACTTCTAGGAAGATCCTTAAAGTTGCCTGTTTTTATAAACATTTCATAGCATCGTCTTGTTGATTTTTCCCCAGAAGCTTTACTTATTTATAGAAGGAATAACAACATTAAAATTTATGCTTAACATTAATAGAACTAGAACACACAAAAGGCATTTTATTGGCGTAACTTACCCTCCGCAAATCCCGTATCTCGGAGGGGGGCAGGATTTTAGGGGGCCCAAAGCGTTATTGACGCCAAGTACGTAAACTTAGTAAGATTCAGTTTTAGACCCTAAGCTTGACTTTGCTGGGGAGTCCTACTATTCTCTATTACGCCACTGGAGCTTTCTCTTGAATCTCCATTCCTGCAAAAATTGGTGTCTTTCTTACAATTGTTCCCTGGAGTCACTTTTTGAAAGAGCACTCCTGCCATCTATTGGACTAAAAAACTGCTAAAACTGACCTATCCATTGATATAAAAGTTGCATTATTTTATTAAGTGTTTATTTTATAATGAATTTGTATAATCAGGGCAAAACATTTGGTTCACCTCATTTTTCAAGAAAGAAGGTACAAAATGTGTAAAAGTGAAGCAATACTCACCACCGGGACACTGCGAGGGATGTAAGCATCTGGGGGAGTCAAAGCTCTCAATGAGAAGTCCATCTGGGCAGAAGCAGCCCGAAATGCAGCCTTTATTACAGGACAAGGGGTCAGCTTCGAAATTGCAGTATTTAGGACATGTGCTGGAGCAGGAGCGGAAGATCAGTCCTGGTGCACAGGCTGTAAAAGAATCATGAAGAAGTGGATTCATTGATCATTTATTCATGTCACAGTTGTCATTATCCTTTTATATGACAGTCTTTATGAGAACTAAAATGTATTTGCCGCATATCTCTCCCTTTTTTGGGAATGGCAAACGATATTTACAAACTTAAGGTACTTGGAGTGACTTAAGTTCCCCTCACGACCTCTTTTGTTTCGAATAATTTTTTATGAACTGGTGACATTTTCCCCCTGTGAACGAATTAGTAGTTTTGATAGCAGTGTTGTACAATCGAGCAACATTACGGTACATAAATGTAAATGAACAGAGTATAAAAGGAAAAAAAGGGTAACTGTAATCTCCATTGGATGAAGTTGAACTTAATCAAGCAAGGGAAGAACTTGATGAAATAAGGGATATTAATCATGATAACGAAAGTAAATTTGAGAAAAGTGATGACCATAAAACTTTTCAGTAGAAAGAAAAATGTTCAAATGCTATTCAAAAAACTCCATCAAGAAAGATATGAAATCACAAGTGTACCAGAAGATGCACTGTACCCTGTCTAAAAGACACAAGCAAGAAAAGGTTTAACATACTCTTTGTCTATTTTCAAAGAACCATAAAATGAGATTTTTACCTAAAAATATCATTCCTGTAATGCTAGTGAGTCTGTCATTTGTGTTCTTTATTAAAGTAGTGCCCAGTTGTAACAGTTTAGTTCAATTTGCTTTGATTTTATCAGAGAAAAATTGAAAAGTTTAAAAGTACAGTTAAGTATACTTTTCCTTACAAGGAGAGGGCACGACTAAGAAAATTCATTTGGGAACGAGACTTTGTGTAATAGCAGTACTTTTTTGTTCAACCCTCGATGTAATTCCGCCGAATGTCCTGTCAATTCGGAGAAAATAACCTTCGAAATTCATGCTCAGCTTTTATACAATAAAATTTTAATTAGCGTCAGAGATGCAGTGGCATGGTTCGTAGAATACCTATTTACCACGCGATCAGCTAAGCTTCGAGTAGCGCGATCGGTTTTTTTGTTTTATTTTTTCAGTTCACTTAAGGTATCCGACTACGATCGGAACAGAGATTTTGCAAAAGCGTATGAATGGATAATATTTATGATATTTAGTGTCACTTAGATTAGAAAATGTGTATAAAACTGTTTTCAGACTATTATTACAATAAAACATTATTTAAGAACAATATTTTGACAAAAAATGAACATAGAATGACCCCTTTTCAAAATATTCTCCTTTTGTGAAAAATGCTTCTATTATAATTATATTTTGCCCGTATATAGCTCAGACCACTGTACAGAGGCTCATCTAGAATTTTTGAAATATATAACTTAGAAGTGGGTTTATCCATGTTTTACCACAACAGAGGGGAGAAATTTTAAGAAAAAAAACGCCGATAATTATTTCAATGGGTAGAAACTCTGAAAATAATGTGAATTTTTCAAAAAAAATTAGTTGTTCAGACTCTCTGGAGAAGTCTTTACTTTATATAAGCAAAATATTATTATTTTAGAAGCATTTTTTATAAAAAGAGTACATTTTAAATAAATGTTATTCTAAGTTAATTTTTTGCCACAATATTGTATTTAAATAAATTTTTTTGTCAAAATGTCGTTAAAACAATTTTATACATGTATTCTAATCTAAATGACACTAAATATCATGAAAATTATCCATTTATGCGCATTTTTAAAATCATGGTCTCGAACGTAGTCGAATACTTTAATTGCTTTTATAATTAAATAAATTTATTTAAAAAAACTTTATTAAGTATTATATGATATTTTAGATAATAAATTTGTATTTAAAAAAATAAAATAATTACTGTATAATTCTATGAATATATATTTATATTATATTTTATAAAAATTTAATTATTAATAAATAATATTTAATATAAAATATATATTATTATAAATATTAAATGATATTTTGTATAAAAATTTGGTACAAATAGTTTTATAATATGAGATACAATTTACTATAAATTAAATATTATATATAATATTATATTAATATAATAAAAATAATATATATCTTATATTATGCATTATTTAACATTTTATAATTATGTAATATATTTAATTTTTTAAACAAATATATTTAATTGTAAAATAATTAAATGAATTTAAAAAGAATTAAAAAAAACGATCACGTGACTCGAACCTTGGCCGATTACGTGTTAAGCAGGCATTCTACTAACCATGCTATTGTATCTCTGACGCTAATTGAAACTTCATTGTATAAAAGCTAAGCAAGAATTTCGAAGGCTATTTTCTCCGAATTTGCTGGCCATTCGACGGAATGACATTGAGGGTTGAACACCCTAAAGCACAGTTCTACTATTACACAAAGTCTCGTCCCCAAATGTCTTTAGGTCCTTTGTCGTTCTCTCCCCTTGTTAGTTAAAAGATATTCACTGGAATTATGCGATTTGTATCGTGTACAATTAAAACAATTATAAAAAAATTATTGGGGTGACTCTGTCACCCCGCGCGATCACTAACATTAATATCGAGTGTTCGCTTTATCCCGGTTTAATATATATTAGGGCCTGTACGTGGCGAGTGGCACCAAAGATAACAGAAACAATGCTCGCCACGAGTTAACGACAGTCATCGCTCGACTATCAAGACCATGAAACAAAGACACGAAATATTAAGTGGTTACATGAAATAATGACCATGCTGGACAATCAGAAGATATGGACACTTCTTTAAAATCCCCAAGAATATTTTTGCATCAGGAAACAAAAGCCGATAAAAGAAAACTAGCTGCATGGCCCGGCGTTGCGCGGGCTATCTCTACTTTTATATAAATTTTCTCTTTCCTTCACAAAATCAGAGCTTCTAATACTCATTTTCAAAATGACTTCCCCCTCCCCCTCCGCCGCTTAGCCCAGCTATGCTCGGGCTTTCTCTTTTCCTCATGACACCAGCATTTCTGTGTGTGTGTTTGTACACGCACATGTGAGTGATTTCTAAAATTGTGTCAAAAAATTTCCCTTTTTCGAAATAGCTGCATGGTCCGGCGTTGATCGGGTTATCTCTACTGTTATAAAATTTCCCTTTCTTTCACGAAATCAGCAATTCTAATACTCATTTTTAAAATGACTTCCATCCTCCCCCCCTCCACCGCTTAGCCCAGCGTTGCTCGGGCTTTCTCTTTTCCTCATGACACCAGCTTTTCTGTGTGTGTGTTTGTACGCGCACGATGTGAGTGATTTCTAAAATTAAGTCAAAAAATTTCCATCTTTCGAAATTTGCTCCACACACACACATTCCCCCCCTTTTTTTAATTTAAGACAGGTTTCTTTCCCCTTTCTATAACCCGAACACGTATTTTTTTTAGTGTAATAATTATTGTTCTATCTTCCCCTCCTTCTCACAGATAAGATATAGCTTCAAATTTCGATGTATGGCTTAAAAAATATTGCGTTAGAATTAAAAAAATTATGAATGTGAAGCAATAATAAAAAGAAAATGATTCTGATGCTAAGAGTAAAGCTTTAAAAAATAAAATAGCGTAATGCGAAATTGAAAGTTTCTCCTTCTGTTTCGAATTTGGGAACTGCCGTTTCATAAAGCAGCCGATTTAACAATCGCGCCGTCGGTTCCTTCGGAGAAAAGCATTGAATTGAGCTTTAAAATAAAGGTAGATTTTTTTTCAATATGTTTGTTCTATATGTTATAATTCTTTCGTAGAGAGAAAAAGGTTTGACTTAACTGAAAACTATATATATAATATAATATAATTTTTAATTTATTTTTGTTCATAACCGCAAAGCTAAGGTACCCTCCTCTGGGCATCAAAATTACTTGCGACAATTGGTGTCGCCTATATGGCACACACTGAAAAGTGATACCAGCTCCTAAAAAATGTACTAAGTCTGTAAATGGTAAAAATACCAATCAGTAGCTCCATTGAAAAAAAATTATTTTTACATGCGCAATTTAAAGAAAATAATCATAGGTTAGATTTACGAATGATATTTTATAAATGGAAATTACATATTTTGCGTATTTAAACATTCGATAACAACTCAGAATGATCAGAATTTATTTGTGCATAATTAAAATTGCAGTTGATTACTTATAATTATAAAAGATCGTAGATATTAGGTCACGGAGACCCGAGGAACTGTATACTGGTTTATTAATCTTAATTACCGATCCATCCACTGTCGTATTCTAGTATTTACACTCTTTTTTAACGGTATTTTTCGAATTTCGAATCAATGATGATATACGATAAAGTTATACTTAAGTCACATAAAAACGAAATACCCAAGGCTATTGGCTGCAGTCCTTGTAATTTTGATAAGCAGTCAAGTGAAGAGACTGACATTCCCTCTCGCCTAACTACCACACCACACTAACAGACAGTGAACCTTGACATATATTTAATGTACATCAGCCTCCTCTACACGGTGGCTCTTCAGTGGCTCTCTGACTCGATTCCACGACACTCCTCTGCCACGAGTTCGTGACCATAACCACTTGGCTGTCTCCGTCACATGATGATGTACGAGTGAAATTCAAACTTTTTAGATTATTCTCCAGCCATTTTTCTAACCAATTTTAATTTTATGATGGAAAATTCGATTTATGAAGCTATTCAACGTTGTTAATTAAATCACCGTATTCGAATCTAAGCCACCATCTGAGCCGCACCTGGAATTCTCATTAGGTTTTTGTGAAGAAATAAATATAGGGCAAAGTGATTTATCGGTATCTGTGAGATTTATGAAGTTTAAGAAAATTGAAAATTAAAAGCTAATACAGAGAGAATAATTTATTTATTTTAGAAGCATTAAACAGCTTTAAATACAACCTGAATTTGCAATTGCTCTAACCGTCAGTACGATGTTCAATTTTCTCTATCCAACGAATTTTCTCACTTCGATTCTAAGCCGAACCCGATTTTCCGCAGCATTAAAAACTGAACTAGGAATCTGTTCCAATGTATTGTATCACAAGTGTGAGCAATGATGTAGAAGCATTTGTTTAAAGGAGAGTCCATCTGTTAATTCCATTAAGCGAATATTGCATGTATACATTTCCCTATGTGACCTATCAGGAAGGCCAATCTTCTCGTTGTTAAATTTTGGATTGCACTATACATACATGTTTAGTTTTAAATTTTATTTACTCTAATAATATCACTTTCAACTTGTTTCCAATTTATTTTCTTTGATTCATTTATTCGATAAACCGTATACTTTTAAAAACTTTCTACCTTTCATCCCTCCATCTTCAAAAAGGATTAAATTAATGAGAATTTTTATTTTACATATATAGGTGGTTATAAAAATAATAGAAACAATGTAGATGTATACAAATTGATTTATTAGTATGGCGTAGGATCACCTTTGGCATGTAATACAGCTTGGACATGCCAAGGAAATGATTCATGCAAGTGCTTCATAATAGTGTTTTGAGGAATATTGTATCACGGAGATATTGGGGAAGTTTAGGGTGTGAGATGCCGGTAGAGGATATCGATACCGTATTGAACGCTCTAAAATGGACCATAACAGTTCAATTATAGTGAGGTTGGGTGACTGTGCGGGCAGAAGTAGATTTTTAACAAAATCCTTATGTTCATCAAGCCGCGCTACATAGATATGTGTATTATCATTCTGGAAAATTCCTTCTCCTGCAGGAAACAAATTTTGCATCATAGGATAAAACTTGCCAGCTAACATTTCTCTATACTTCTGCCCATTGATCTTTCTTTTGAGGGTTACGACTGGTCCACCAAAAAAAAAACACGACACGCAGCCCATATCATGACAGATTTCCCTTCATGTGTGACAGCTGGAATGAAACAATCACGATCATACGCTCGTGCAGGTATCCTCCAAACGTGCTCCCGTCCTGTTGTAGGGAAATGTGTGAAAGACAGTTACAGGATTTGGCTGTCAGATATTGTTGTAGATTTGAATCAACATACGTTAAACAAATTTTTTCCTCTTTTGAACTTAACAAAATAAAAATATCGTTCAAAACTAACTGAACTGATTAATAATAAAATCTAGTAAGTGAATGAGTGAAAATTAACGTCGTATGTTCAGCTGCTCGAGGGTAGTGACGAACCTCGTAATTTTGAACTATGATCAAGTGACGAGGATGACATTTAGCTAGTCCCTTCTCCAAACTACCACACGTTTGAGCTCTCGACAGATTTAACGTGCATCGCTCCCTTACACGACGGGTCTTCAGCGGTACTAAGATCGAACTTGCTACACGCCAGCCTGGAGTCTGTTACCTTGATCACTAGGCTGCCCTGGCCACCCAGCTTTTGTCAGTGTGACACCACTGCAGACCATGTTTGGCCTTAACATTTGTGACGAGATGTTTGGGAATCGTTGCTCTGCCTTATAAGTTTTGTTTGTGACGGTGCTTTCTAAATATAATCATTACCACTGGAGACTCTAGATCAGTGACATGTGGCCCGCCAGCCTTTTCTGAGGGGCCCGGTCATACCCATTGCAGTAAGAAATTCAATTACTGGAGCACAATGTAATAAAAATTTAGCAGGAATTTCATTCAAGCAATCAAACCTATCAATTTGATGTTTTTTTTTTTAAATTGTAGAATGTAAGCAAGGGACTTGGTCATATATAGTTGAAAGGAAATAAAATGTATCTCATAACCCAGTAAAAAATTCATAAAAATTGATATGTTTGATAGAAAAGTTAATAGAGTCTATAAGATAGAAGAGAATGGGGACGTTTGTCTACATGAAATGGCTTCACTCCAACCCCGTTCAACCGATCACTCTGAAAATTGGCATTTTTTTTTGTGGAGAAGGTTTTTGTGCAGCTCTTTACCAGGTGGCGCTACAGTGTATCAACTTCGGCACCGTTCAATCAATCGCCAAGTTGTGAATAGGGTGGCCGAAACCGATGCCAACTTGGCTTTTCCAACATTTTGCTATATTTCCATTGAATCGTCATTGTAATAAAAGGAATGGCATTTCTTGCGAATATTACAAATTTAACATAAAATAAATCAAACAGAAAGTAATATAAACATATTACACATCTAGATATAAATTATTTACACTATTTTAAGCGTCCATTACACACAATTTGTAACAATTTGGGCAGAGATCAGCTTAGGAAGGTGTTTTCAAAATTCGACCCACAAGAGAGTTACGGGATCGTTATAAATAAAAAAAGAATCTTTTTTATTAGCTATTAGATCTACAGACTTAAAATTTAGCAAATATGATTTTTTGTTCATCTGAGATATGCAAAAAGCTTTTTTGTTGTTGTTTACTTTAAACTTGACGTAAAATTAACTCATTAAAAACTTTTTTATCCTTTAATTTGTATTGTTTAATTTTTCAATTCATTCGTGTGAAGAACGGGTATACAAGCTAGAACTAAACTGAAAGCCAAAAATTGAGTTTTAATGTTTTGATCAGTTTTGTTTCTGAATGTTGCTTGGGTCTTATAGTCTGTTTTTTTCCATAATCCGCATGTTGCGACCCGCATGAAATAATTGCCATGTGTAAGTGGCCCGCGTGAAATACCTGTCACGTGTTTGCGGCCCGGCGGGAAAAAAAGTTGAGTATCTCTGCTCTAGATGCTTATTGAGCTTTGTGGTTACTTTTGCTGCAGTTGTTCGCTTTTTAGACAATACACTCCGCTTCAACACCCGTCAGTCTCTTTCTGAGCTTCTTTTTCCGTCTAATATTTTGCTTTGCCTAGCTTGTCTTGCCACGCTGTGTGTATGCTGTCATGACTTTAGAAATCGCATCTTTAGAAACGCCTAAAAATTAAGATGTTTTGGTCACACTTGCTCTAGCTAGACGGGCACCTACAATTTGGCCTCTTTGAAAAGGTCCGACATTTTACTCTTTTGGAAAAAAATCTAATACTTACAGAGCTTCAATAAAACTACCACATATTCCCAGAATATATTCAATACTATTTATGAAAAAAAAACTGGTACATTATTATATTTTAATGCTTACGAAGCTCATTCAAAAACATCACTTTTATTCACTGGTGTTTCCATTATTTTCATAACCATCTGTATTATGCATCTAAAAATTCCATTATATTTCATATTCTTAAATAAGTATATTTTAATATTTATAATCGTATTTTTTGCCTATATATTTGATAGTAACACAGAAAACTGGATTAGAATTTTTTTTCATAATTTCCGACTATGAGAATGCATTGATTAGTTCTATTCTAAAAAAAATGGATTTCTGAGAATTGAACTACAAACTAGAATGCATTCAATTCGATAGTCAGTTTTCCGATGAATATTTAATTTAATTTAAGGTAGAAAATTGTGCACTTACTTATTGGGGAAGTTCCTTGAGTTTGAAATCCTGAAGATATTCCTGTAGATGTAATTGTTTGTCCTGAAGGCCTCGAAGGTAATCCTGATGTTCTTGAAAGTCCTGTTGAAATAGGTCTTGATCCTGAAATTCCTGTCGAAATAGGTCCTGATCCTGAAAATCCCGCTGATATGGATCCCGATCCTGATGAAAATAGTCCAGATGTTAGTGATCCCAATGTTGATACAGTTTTTGTTCCTGATGTCAATACTCCTCCTGAAGATGCCACTCTTTGATCAGTTAAAAAGGGCGTATTTGAGTCTACTTTTAAGTTAGAATCAAAACCTCCCGTCATAATGTTTTTTGATTTTGTATGTGTTGCTACTATCTGACTATCGGAACGAATATTGGGTCCAAAACTGGCTGAGATGGATGCTCCTGTTCCCGATCCTGGAGTGTCAAAACCCTGACCTACACCGATTCTTGATTCACTTTCTATGAAGACAGTGAGCATGTTCTTTCCTAAGACCACGGTACCTGTGGATGGACTTAATATTCTCGCGTGGAAGAACTCGAAACCATGGCGCCCCGGGTTGTCAATCAACTTTATAGGTACATGCACTTCCACTTCATTTTCCCCGAATTGTACATTTCCTTTGACTCTTCTGTAGTCTACGCCTACCTTAGCCGTGTTGTCGAAGGTTTCCATAAATATAGTGGCAGGCTCTAGATCTCCTCCTTCTCGTTTTATTACAAGCGTGACAGCAGGGGAGTGTCTGGGTACTACGATCGTTGTGTCCTTGAAGAAAAATTGGGTTTCACGACTCCTAGGAACGGCGGGTCTTGCCGTAAGTGCTAGAATAGACGCAATATATTACAATCAATTTCGAATGCAACATTCACTTCTAAATGATAAAAAACACAAACAAAATACAGGGAAATACGTTTAACACGCAAATGCTTAAGACGAAACATCGGTTAACACGAGGTAATACAACGGTCCCGACAAACTACTATGTATTGTCATGCAGTTTTCTACTCTGAACACGAAACGAAAATCGCTTAACACGAAAAGATTTCCCTTCTAAGAAAGAACAAATAATTCCGATAATACAACCAGATTGGAAAGTTCTATTGTATTATCACAAAAATTCGTTGCAGTAGATGATGATAATGTGTGTACTGTCCCATTACGGTAGGCAAAGACATTTTGGAACTTGTTCAAAAAGCTCAAAAAATAGCATTCATACAGAATCCGAAGACGGATAGGAAATGAATAATGCAGCTCCTGTACCCACATTATCCGGAATGAGGAACATCATAAAAAGTATGCGCAGTTATTTAGACGCACATTCCAATGGTAAAATGAATTACAAAATGGACGATATCGATCAATTTGTTGGCAGTTTGATGCTAAAAAACAATTCCAAGAAAAATATGAGACTTTTCACCAAAAACTCAAAAAATGTTTTGTTTTTCAAAAAATTAAAAAAAACTACATTAATTTTTTTTAAGATCTTGGGAATGCTTTTGTTTCATTGATTTTTATGAAATACATGCATATATACATACAATAATTTCCATTAATTTAATTATTATTAACTTTCTAATCATCGATGGTCCATTCCTTCAGGGCCCACGTTGTTTAAGGTATCCGAATTCGTTGAAAATGATCAAATTCGATCAAGACAGATATTTTGTTTTTTTATTGAATAGAGCTATCTTTTGGCTTTACAAAACATACTTTGTTTTGTTTCTACGCTACCTAGAGGCCCAGTAACAATCAATTTTATAAAGTTAGAAAAACCGGAAGTGGGTCTTGAAATTGCTCAAAATCTATCATGGCGAGTCTGATAAGTCAAAATGTTACAAATATATTTCTATAAAACTTTTTGAACCTGATATTTATGTTATTTTCTAGAGAATGTTCTTAAATATTTTTTATTGTATGAATAATTTTTGAGTTATAGCTTGTTATTTAAATAATGGTCTCATAAAAAATGTCACATTTTTATAATGTTTACCCAATCAGCTCAAAATTTTAAAAATTTTAATAAAACATTAAAATTTTTAAAGTTTTAATAAAACACTGAAATTTTAGTTTAATTTCTAAATAAATGCATCTAATTTATTTTAGTAATACTTTTACAATATATATATATATATATATACTGGTGTGCAAAACGTAAGCAACAGGTGGGTTTATTGCCATAACTTCACGAAAAATCATCTGAGAGACATGAAATTCAGAAATGAGGCAGAGTATTATGTACGTAAAGGATGACGAAAGCATTGACGCTGAAAAAGGAATACAATGCATACGGTATGGATTCAAACAAAAACAAGCTTTGTTGAACGCATAGTATCGTGACTCATGATGGTCTATCCAACAGGAAGAACAACAAGCAGATGTTCCTTAATATGGTATATGCCCTCCCCTCACTGCAATGGTCGCTTCGCACCGTCCCCGCATACTCAGAACCAGCTGATGCAACATTTCTTGCGATAGGAGTACCCATTCTTCAATCAGCATCTGTTTTTGTTGGGTGTTCTCCGAATGATGTAAACGTGCTGCAATACGTCTCCCTAAAGTATCCCACACATGTTCGATGGAATTTAAATCTGGGGAGTACGCTGGCCAGTCCATTCGAGTGATATCTTCACTTTCCAGCAGCTCCTCAACAGCAAGAGTCCGATGTGGCCGTGCATTGTCATCCATAAAAATGAAGTCTGGGCCAATGGCACCTCGGAACAGACGCACATGTGGAAGAAGTACCTCCTAACAATAGCGATCCCCGATTACAGACCCTCTATCAAAAATGTGGAGCTCAGTTCACCCGTTCAGCATAATGTTTCCCCAGACAAGGACTCCAGGACCACCGTAATGGTGTCTTTCCTTGATGTTACTGGTATAAAACCGTATCCCGATCTATCTCCAAATCAAAAACGCGTTAAGAATCGCTTCTGGTACTGAACCGACTCTCATCCGTAAAGAGGACACGACTCCATTAATCAGTTGTCCAGTTTTTGTGCTCTCTGCACCACTGTAAACGGTGACGTCGGTGGTCAACTTTCAACGGGAGGCAGCGATCAGGACGGCGGGCGAATATGCCCCCCTTTGTGAAGGCGTCTGGCCACAGTAAACCGCGACACTTGTCGCCTCGTTGCTGTAGGGAGTTGCTGAGCAATGACGCTTGCTGACTGCCGTCGGCCTCTTTTCGCCTGCAGGATGATATATCGGTCAACCCCTATAGTTGTCGTCCTCGGGCGGCCACCACCAACCTTTCTAACAGCTGTACCTGTGGTTTGGAACGCTTTCCAAGCGCACGAATCTACACTTTTGTTGTTCCGAACTCTGCAGCTGCACTGGTGACGGTACGCCCCTCCTCCAGCTTTCGGATCATTCTTCCACGTGTGAAGTCGTCCAGGTGATTTCTTCTAGCCATATTTCACGAACTGACTCACTGGCACTTGCAACGAATATGTTGAATTGCGTCTCCGTCCTTCATTTTATTCTACTGTTGAGCAGCGCGCGCCGACATCACGTGTTTTGCGTACGCTCACGTCGCTTCTGACGTTTAGTGCCTGATATTTGCTTACGCATGACGTTTCTACTGACTTACTTGTTCACTGTACTGATCTCCAGACCTCCTTTTTGGCAATTTCATGGCTATCTGCTTAATTTTTACATTGTTGCTTAAGTTGTGCACACCAGTGTATATATATATATATATATATACTAGAGGAACCGACAGACGTTGTCCTGTACACACATTTTAAATTCCAAAATTCCAAATTTTTATGAATAAGCTTTAACAATCTGGACCATTTTGAGTAAAATTTGTATTAAAAAGTTATTACAACGTAATTATGTGCCAAGTTTTATACTTCTGGGTTGCTTAGAAGTGAAACACACACACAAACTATTTCCGATAAGAAATAAGTTTAAATAAAAAAAAGTTTAATAATGTGTGTAATCAATTAGCAACACAAATAGATTTGTAGGTTAGGATAATTGTTGTCAACCCCTGTGAAAATTTTATAGAATATCATGTGAAATACTCTCTTCAATTGCATACTAAATTTGGAGAATGTATAGTTTTTTATGCACACTTCAAAACTCTTCAAACACTAATTACATCTGAATGTAATAATTTAATTAACACACGATTTGTTTCAACAAAATAATAACATGAAGTGACAAAATATTTTCCTGAAATGATCACAGCACCAACTGTCGGGACCTACTTGAATTATAATAAAATATTTTTTAATATTCTATACTGCGATCGTAGCGCAGTCTGCCGGGTCTAATGTAAAACATTCGAAGATTAATTTATAAATAAAAAATTAATTAAATAAACATTTCTAAACCGAATTATAAATCTAAACCATTCTCGAGTCCACTGGAACAGGTAAAAACTTTCATCAAAATCGGTCCAGCTGTTTAGGAGGAGTTCAGTTTCATACAGAGGCACAGAAAAATTACATATGAGCCGCTCAGAAGCCAATGCGGTTAAGTCCATTTTTTGATATTTTCTGATTTTTGGAAATTTTGATGAAATAAATAATAATCTTCACACATAGTTATTAAAGGATTTACTCGTTGGTTACTTTTTTCTAGATTAGACAGCCCTTTTTTAATAGCTTCTGAATATATTGTATAATAATTTCAGAAGCCATTGTGAATAAATCCACCCTTTATCATTATTTTTTTACATAAACTTTGAAATAAAAATTAAATTCTTCTTCTTTCGATATTTGTTGAAAATATCGAATATATTCATAGTAGATACAGTTACTAATTAATTATTCATAGTAAATTACAGTAAATACAGTTACTATGAATATATCGAAAATATATTCATAGTAACTGTAAACGTTACTTCTAATTAGAATTGTTTGAGTTTCATGCACGTGCGTCAAAACACAAAAATATTACGTTGAAGCGTTTGCGAAAATTACTGTGTTATCAAAAACATTGAATAAATTTTCTTTTATAACTGTAAAAACTGACTTTTTAAAATAATAAAAAATATTTATTGTAAGGATATAAAAACTAAAAATGTCAATGGAAATAGAACACAGTGAAAGTGATGCGATATTTCATCCTATTTTAAGGAGAGTTAACCGTATTGATTCTGATACATCGTTAAATAACGAAGATACAGAAAATAACCAAAATAATGGAAAAGTTGGTAGAAAACGCAGCAGGAATCCTGGGAAATGGTCTAGAAATGTTGAGAAACAAAAAAGGATACAAGGTAAACAATATCAAAATAGAAATAAAAGAGAATAATTCCTGCAAAGAAATTTGATAATAAACCTTGTAACTGTTTACGACTTTGTAATCGCAAGATAACTTTTTATCAAAGAAAATAGCGATGAAAAATTTTTACAAGCTTAATGATCATCATAAGCAAAATATTTTTTTAAGTGGGTTGGTTCGAGTTCATGCTATCAAAAGACAGCGACCCAGGAATAACACTAAAGGACCAAGATCTTAGTCTTTTGAATATTTTATTAGACTTAATGGCCAAGATGTTGGTGTTTGCAAAAAATATTTTATAGAAACATTTCAAATAAGTAACGGGCGACTATATAATTGCTGTTCAAAGGAAGATCTGAAGGACCACCGGAAGCAACATATTCCAGGTAACAAAATAGATGATTCTCATGTAAGAAAACATATGTTCCTTTCCTGCTATTTCAAGCCATTATACAAGAGATCATAATCCCAGACGCAGATACTTAAATTCAGACCTTTCTATTGCAAAAATGTATAACCTGTATGTCGAACAATGTAATGAAGAGCAAATTGCCATATTTGCTCCAAATACCAAAAGTTTTATTACCATATATTTTCGACAAAATTTAACTTACATTTTAAGCAACCTTCAAAAGATACTTGTGCAAAATGTGATTATTTGGTAATAAAAAAAATCTACAATAGAGATGAAGAAAAAAATGCAGCTGAAGTTGAACATGACGAACACTTGCGAAATGCAGAAATTGCCCGTAATAGCATGGCTAAGGATCGATTAAGAGCTTCAGACGAAATACACGTGTTTAGTTTTGATTTAGAAAGAGCATTGCCATTTCCACATCAGTGGCTTATTACAAGAGAAACTGATATGCATACAACTTTGGTGGCCGTGATTTCAACACTAACGAGAGCTACATGTAGGTTTGGCCTACAACCCAAGCATCGCAGGGTTCACAAGAAGTGTCATCGTGTTTAACTAAACAAATTAAATGTACGCAAAGGATTTTCAAAAAATTATAATGTATTCAGATTCATGTTCCGGACAGAATCGAAATACAAAAACTGTGTTAAGTTTACTGAAATTGGTTCAGAGTGAAGATATAAAAGCTGAATCACAATTGAGCTTAAATTTTTATTAAGTGGGCACAGTTATTTGTCCAATGATGCTGATTTTGCAGTTATAGAAGCTTATGCAAAAAACATTCCGTATATTTATAACCCTAGTGACTGGTATCATATAATGCAAAATAGTAAAAGAAATAACTCTTTCAGAGTTGTCGAAATGAATCCACAAGAATTTCTTTCCACAAAACCATTGGAAGAAGCTGTTACTAACAGAAAAAAATCAACAAGTGGACTAGCAGTCAATTGGCTTAATATGAGATGGATAAAATTGGAAAGGTCAAACCCAAGCAGCATTAAATTCAAATATAATTTTGACGAGGATGATACCTTTCATGTAATTGATATAAAAAAAAATAGGGGTAGGCCAGTAAATTTAAAAAATATAACTCAACCTATATTATATCCTAATGGCAGAACAATTTCAAGAGAAACAAACAAACTAAAAAAAGACATCATGTGTTTATTAAAGTATATACCTCCAATTAAACACGACTTTTACAGGACATTAAGGACAACACGTGGAGATCAAAACAAATTTACATTTAAATAACTCGGAAGAAGATGATGTTTGTGATGAATGATGTATGATGAATAAACATAAAACTTATGACAACAAATGTTACTTTATTATTTTTACATAAATTTCTTATACTTTTCAGCTGCCAAAAGGTATAAGTCCAAAAAATTTTAAGATGCCATCATTATTTCAATAAATACTTACGTTTTTATTTACATATCTTGTTTTTTTGCAGAGTTTATTACCTCGAAAAAAGACTTTATACACTTTTCTAATTAAATTAATAAACCAAGAATTTTAAAAACTAATGTATCAAAAAACATTACTTTTCTCAATTTTTTTGTTTTGGACTTAACCGCATTGGCTTCTGAGCGGCTCATATATAAAGATTATTTGAAAAGATATTAATTAAAAACGCTAAAAAGCGTGAATCGTCTGCATTTTCGTAACAATAAAGACCGGGTTTGGCCAGTTTGGCTGAAAATCAATTTTCGACGCCAACTTACGTCTTTTTAAATTCCTACTATTAGCTCACGATCTCTATACATATATATTTTATTTATTTGTTTGTTTGTTTATTTATTTATTTATCTTGGTGGAATTTTCAATCGTTAATAAAATACATTTTAAAGCGCTCAATTGAGCTGAAATGTAATGTACTTGATTATTTTGGATGACAATACAACAATTTTTAATTATAATTAATAAAAATTAATTGATTAAAACTAATTATTTAAAAAATTACAAATACAGCCACATTGGTTACTTAGCGACCCTTTTGGCGGCTTATGTCAAAATTTGAAAAGGTTTTTTTCTCACGTGTTAAAGCATTCAGTTGAAAGGAAATTTTAAATACTCAATTGTTTTGGATGACAATACGATACTTTAATGATAATTAATAAAAATGAATTACCACTTAATGTTGTGATTCTGTCATATGTATATAGATATTTATATTAATTGGAACTATTTAATAAAAGGTAGCTAAAATAAATTTTTTCTTTGTTGATCTAAGCAGGAATTGATTAAAATTTTTTTTTATATTACTTGTTTATAACAATAGCGTTGTTACAACAATGCAGGTGAATGTTGAGTTGTATTTTTTGAATGTTTTTAATTAATATCTTTTTAACTAATTGCGATATCGGACCGAATTGTGAATCTAAACCCTTCTCGAATTTACTTGAACCTCCAACACAAAAAGTAAAATCACACAAAACAAATCGCACAAAAATAAAATCGTATAAAAAAGGACCGCAGAAAAACAGGCTCTACTGTATCATAATTAGAGCAGCATAACACAAGGGAGCACCACGGGCTTTTTGTTGAATCAGAATCGGAACACGAAACCTGACCAAAAAAGATCGCGGGCCACACGTTAAGCAACATATTAAATGAATAAGCTATGCATTATTAGGTGATAAAAATTCTCACCTAGCATGAACATTAGCAAGTTATAAAGATTCAGAGCCTGAAATTTGATATGAATTCATACTTACTATCATCGTCCATAATGACAATATTAGCGATACTGTTCGGACCAAGAACGGCTCCATGAGTAGGATCAAAGAGACCCACTCTGAACTGCTTCACTCCTTCGGGAATGTCGTCGTCTATAATGTCGATTTCGCACGTCTTTTCTTGTTCGCCAGGATTGAAGTGGATGACTTTGCTGAGAGGTTTGTAGTCCTGGGTCTGTATAGCTGTGCCATCCACTGTGCGCAGTCGCAGAGATACAGGCCCGTCCGTTCCCCCAGTTCGCTTGATCGTGAGGATTGCTTTGCGAAGTGATTCCCGAACTTTCATTTCACTTTCTCTGAACTCGAACACTCCAGGAGACACTGAAAGAGAATGGAAAACAACACAGGAAGCCTTTAAAACCAGAAAATATTATCTGGTAATTTCTTTAGTTAGTTGCAGGCAAATGAGTGCAAAAAGTAAAACGAATAACAATAAAAAAAGGTTTCAAAATAAAATTTTGGTAAGTGGTCAGGTACGATTTGTTGGTAGTCTAAGCAATAGCCATTTGGGGACTAATAATGGTTCTTTATATACTCTTATAAACAGGGCTTCTCAAACTTTTAATATTTGTGACCCAAAATTCACTCGTAATTTTCATCATGCCCCCCCCTACATATAATTCAATAACAATAAACCTTAACGCAAAGCTACAATACGACTTAAACCTCTGAAGTTCCTCCAGCGCATATATACGTCTCTCTCAGACAGTGCGTTAATTGTCCTAGACGTATGTATACGTCTCTTCTAAATATGATCTTTTCTGTACACTTCTGTCCATAAAACTATTCTGAAGGCCTTGGAATGCAATAAAATGATCTTATTTATGTGTTTGCGAAAGATTTACTTATATCTGAGGACTTATTTATTCCCTTACTTCTTCCACCCAATACACCCCATGTGCGCGCCTACGTGGGAAAGGGTGACGGTGGGAAGCGAATCAGCAGTTAAAGGATGAATTATAAACTGTTCAAATGATTAAGATGTGCTGAATTTTGAGTAGAATGGAATTCATGACAAGCCCATGGGGTCACGGGTTCTTAATTTAGTATTGTTAAAATAGTGATCAAATACATTGTGCTGTACTGATGCACTTATAAGTGTATAATATCAGCTTAAATGGGTATTTTATTTTTTATTTTTAAAATGTATTATCATTTGTTTACTTGCAGTAAATTAATAATTTTTTAAAAATAATCTTTTGTTCTCAACTTTTCAATATGCTCGCGCCCTTCTTGCAGGGTTATCACACCACCTTACGGGGACGCGCCCCCCAGGTTGAGAAACGCTGAGTTAAAACATAAAATTTAATTTTGATAGGTTTAATTTCATAGGTAAGTAATACTTGTCATGCAGAATACAGATTGGTCACGGATTGTTTACTACTCTTAGAATTCTAGCACGAGATTCTATTTTTCATGTCCTTCTCCCCAAAAGAGAATGATTTCAATCACGAATGCATATGCATATACAGTTCGCGAAAAAAATCTATGGGTATATTCTTTACAAAAAATCTTCAATTTCGAATCACGAGAGTAAATTTTTACGAAAAAATTCTTAATTCACCCTTAAAACCTGTGGCCAGCTGGGTGGAGTAGTTGGTTTGGCACTGGCCGTGTACCCTTAAGGTTGTGGGTTCGACCCCGAGCCGAGTCAGTGGATTTTCATAGTGTTGAAAATCAGCATCATTCACATCGTAGGTTATAGGCAAATTTAAAATTCCTTATTCAGGTTCGCATCTTCAGATTCAGGTGTCTTCTTTGGAGGAGGAAACAGGGTTTTAAAATCATTTGTGGCAATGAGCTCAATTCATGTGACGTCATAGTTACCTGACAGTGATTCTAGACAATCAATTCGAAAACTCATGTGACGTCTTAGTTACCTGATAGTGATTCTAGACAATCAATTCGAAAACTCATGTGACGTCTTAGTCACACGATAAAAACTATCTTGTGTTCCAGCTAATCAGTTCACGCCCTTCGGTGTTGCCAAGTTTTGCTCTTTGTAGAAACTTTCTCTTAAAAAGTACATATGTATACAAAACGCGTTTATTTAAAAGTATAAGCATAAAATACGATTTCTTTTTAATTTTAAAAAATCTTTTTGAAATTTTTTTTCCCTAACATTTAAACATCTTTACCCAATTATGAAATTTGAAATTTTATCTAAGTTTTACAAATAGAACAACAAGTACATTTAGTTTAAAGTTTGTTTTGAATTCAATGAAGAACACGAGTTTGTCTTTATCATGTGACGTCATGAATTGAGCCCATTGGTATACTACTTATATGGTGTGGCACTAAAAACTGATACCAGCTCCCGGGGAAAGTACTAGGTCTGCATGGTGAATACCAATCCACAGTCCCATTGGGAAAACATTAGATATTTAAAAAAAATGAAGAATCAGTTCAAACATTCCAAGCTATTGTCACGTACATGTGACGGCAGGAGGTGAACGAAAAAACGCTCTGGCAAATATACGTGACGAAAGGAAAAGCAGTACATTTCGTGCAGGCTCATATACGTGATGGTCGGCGCAAAGGGGGTATAAAAACTGAGATCTCCCGAATGAAAGCGGACGCTTTTGTGTATTGTCGTGTTTGTATGTGTGCGTTTCTTCGACCCTTTATGTGTGCTGAGTAAAATGTTTAACTAAATTAAAATACCAAAAGATTTCTTCCTTTCAACAGCAGCAACACGATAAAGACTATCCCTGTAAAATATTTTAAGTCAAATGAAATCGTCATATATATGCAGGTCTTTCTGTTAGGAAATCAATAAAATAAAAAGAATAAAGCAATATTGAACAATAAAATCTGTAGCTTCTTTGTTTTTACAACTTAAAAAATTATTAATATTTTTGTACTTCATATGTATCGATATAAAAAATGCATATACTGTTTAGATATAAAAATATCTGAATATTCTAAATACTGAAATACTTTTTGAATAAAGATTTGGTTGATGAAGGTACCAGGATTCTCAGGAGCTTTTTATTAAATAATCTCACGCTTTTCCAAATTTAAGTTATATTAAATTTTAGCACTGCTGGGTATTGAAAATGGAACACCTATTGAAAAGAGATAGCAACGTCATATTATCGAGAGGCAACAAACGGTAGAAAGGTAAAATGATAAAGAATACAGCTTTCTGAGACGACGGAATCAATATTGAGTATTGCTGCCTTGACTGGGAATAATCACTACTACTCTCCTAATCGCTGAAGTGAAAGAGGCTTCGGGTGTCTTTTTGAGGCATGACAATCCATGTGCTTACTTGCATTGCCAAAATTTATCTGGAAGCGGATGTATGTACCATGCAAGTCATCTGCCAATCATTTATCAGATTAGTACAGTAGCCAATAAACTGAGTAGAATAGGCATTCCAAGACACAATTATAATATAGTAGGCGAAGAAGTCTAGAACTTTGCGTGTCAAGTGTGGTCACGTATTAACTTGTTATAATGTGTCCGCAAGTAAGTTCAGAAAACAAATAAAAACAACAGGCTCCAAACCTTTAAAGATATAGAGCAGGTGGATTATTATACCTGTAATATGTAGTAGAGAAGCACAAGAGTGGAATAGAATATCACATCAAACTGTAACACAACAAATTTTCAATGTATCATGAACTTCTTTTCTCTGTTGGGCTTCCTAAAAACGTCACAATTGTAAAAAGTCTAATAGAGCCATGTACTAATAATGAATCCACTATAATCATCAAGGCAAAAGGGCTCAAGACTATTGATAAGTATTCAAAAGATGATTTTGTGTTTGTCTATACAGATGGTTCTTCTGATGCAACATTCTAGAATGGACGTTTGGAGGGTTATTTAGGAACACCCCAAGTGATGCAACCTACCATGTGACCTGTGCAGGTGATATTGCCTCTTGATTCACTTGTGAACTTTGAGTAATAATTGAGGCTCTTGATTTATGTCATACTCTCCCCGTTGTAGATCAGGATAAAGGTCTTGTCATTACTTGTGATTCAAAGATAGCCCTTCAGGCTATTCTAAATTGAGGTCAATGGATTACTGAAGGGATTTCCTCTCGCCTCATGAGTTAAATAAAGTCGGCTTTCTCCAATGGTTGTCTATACTTTTTGACATTACAGCCAATGGAAATGCAAATAAACTGGTGAAAGAGGCTAAAATTCTCAATAATTGTCAATGTTCACTTATATGCAAATGCTGTCTCAATTTTCAAATTGAGAAAGAGTTCAATCTCTGTAAAATATCAACTCTGCAATATAAGTGGAGACTACCTTACAACAAAGACCCTTGCTAGGCTAAGAAGAGGTCATTACAGAAGAATGGAGATTATAGGAATTGCGATAATTGTTCAGATACAGATCTAACAACTGCTTATATTTTTGACTGTCCAGCTATTTTTGCTGCTCTACAAGAAATAGGGATCCTGTTTTTGTCAACAAACCTCTATGACGATAGTATTGAATCAACTGCCAGAACAGTCATCTGGGTCCATAGTATCGTCTGATTTAGACCCGCCAAGAACACGACATTATCATCAAACCCTAACACAGAGTTCAGGATCGGTATATTCATGCAATGAAGCAACTCTTTCCTTAGTGTCTCCAGACTCCCATCCGATCATCGTGGTGTAGCAGGTACATGATTGATTCACCTTTATAGGTATTGTCCTCATTTCTTTGATTATATTTGTTATACAAAGCATCATGGCTGACACAAGCATCTTTAGTTTTGAGATAAAGGTGATGGCAACAATTAAAACCTCACAAATAACATCAAATAAGACACCTATTTTGCGCAACAGTCTGTATTTGTTGTGATATGGCTTCTGATGTGCTACATCGATCCATCCCCGCCATACCTTTCATCACGTGGAGTGATGTAATAAGGCTGGTTCAATCGATCAGTAACAAGGAAACAATGGTTGCTTGGTTAGGCCCAACACTATCACTGATTTCTAGGAAATATAATCCCTATAGGCAACAATTCTTCTTCAGTTGCTCAAATGACACTCTGTGACTCAGGTACAGTGCAATGATAAGGACAATGAAGAGTTCAAGGTACAACTCACGGAAAACACAGCCACTCCAAAAAGAGCAATTCTATCCCTTTGAAACAGTGTTTGTTGGTGCAATATGTAAATTCGACCCAGGTATAAAGGGTGATTTATATACACTTTTCAGATGCTGTATAGCAGTAACAATCAAAGATATGAAGTTAGTATCGTAAGTTAGACGCACTCTCTTAAAATTTGTGTCTCCCCACCTGATGGAAAGAAAATAGCGTGCGTGTCATGTGACTATTCATTTGAAATGGTTTCGTAGCAGTGAAGGAGGCTTGAATTTAACAAAACGAAATCTGCAACTGCTGTACAACGGCATTTTCGATCACTATTTGGAAAAAAGCCTGCAACCAGAAAATCTGTCCATCAATATCAAGAAAAATTTAAAACTGTGGGATGTTTGCGCAAAGATAAAATTCTTAGATGATGGACAGCATCGCAAAAAGTTGCCGATAGAGTTTACGATAGATTACAATATGCCACTTACACGATAACTACCTAGAAGTACTACTAACATTACTCCTCGTGATTTCTTCCAATAAAAGAAAGCAAAGTATAAGGCTTTCTTTCCTAACCTTCCTGTTTATCCGGACATCCCCAAAATCTCGGGATTGGAAATATAGCATGGGATAGCAAACCCTACATCAGAGATTATGTCTTTGGAGGTCCCACACCAATGTTAAAGGTATGTCGTTCCTAAGGCGCATGGAAGGCTGTCTTCTCTAATCCATTAATTCGTCAGTATATTATCGCATATGAGTATTTGTGAATGATGACAAAAAACAATGGTAGTGTCTAAGGGGACAAAGTGTTAGAATGTTAATTCGACATGCAAAAGTTTACGGTAAGGGAGTAGGTATTTTTACCTTTCGGTTTTCTAATTTAATTGCATAATGTAAATATTCACAATGATTGCTTAGACGATATAGTAGTTAGTAAAGTTTACTGCTGTGCCGTAAAGCCTGGGTTTGAATATAGGAGGGTATGGGTGTTTGTAAATGTATAGCGCCTGTGCAGGATGAGGTCACTCTAAATTTTCGTCGAGCCCCAAGTTTTCTCGAGTAATTGGAAGGGGAAGAGAGGTGGGAGCCCCCTGAACACCCAGTGTGTTCTCCCTCAAAATTGGGGAGGAACTCAACCAAAAAAGTTTAGTCACCTTCGTGCAGTTCAAAACTGCGACTAACGACAGCCGTAAAAATAGCCCCTTGTCACGTTTTTTAAGAATCAAAATGGCACCTTCGATTGGGTTGCATTAGAAACAACAACAAATATTCACAATTATAACAGAAGCGGGAGTTCTTTTGTACCGTTAATTGCGGGGGCGTAGGGGTAAAATCTATTTCTTACCAGTTTCTTAGAACAGAGAGATTCGTGTCGATCTTGTACGCTTTTAAAATGCAATGGAATTAAATTTATAAGACATAACCTGTAAGGCACCGTTCACTGATTTTTGTTTGAGACTCACTGTCATTACTTATGATGGTGATGGAGGTTGAGCTGTTTATGGAGGGATCATGGTCGTCGATCAATGCCACCATGAAATCATCCAGAGGTTCCTTGACACCATCGCTCTTGCCTGAGACTCTAAGAGTCCTCTGGTTCTCACCGTCCTCAATGTGAATCGTTCCATGACCCATTTCAAGATTGGAGCTGGCTACAGCTTTAAAAGGCCCTGTCAGGGATCCGTCTCCATCACTTGTGGGGATTACTGCCTTACGGAAGGCCCCTGCGTTCGTTGAAGCAGTCAGGCGTCTCTTTTCCATCTCCAACGTTCCAGTCTGGACTGTGGAGGGACGAGAGAGGATTAAACTCGAGCACTCATCCAAAGTTTGTCGCCAACTGATTTTCGCTCCCTTTTGTGGTTGGTGGACTTGAAGATCCGACGGGAATAGGGTAAGTAGTGTCTAATGAGGTAACTAAGTTAAACTAATTAAACAGATAAGCTTGACCCTTTTTACTGAATGATAACTTCGTTAAATGTCATCAAGCTTTTCACTGTAAATTTGAATAAAATTTGAGAACTTATGCAAAGTTTTTCTGTAACATTTGAAACACGATTAGTAAATTCAAACTTGAGAGGAAGTTGATTCAATCATTATTTTTCTCTATTTGATAAGAGCGAAGTTTTATACTAATTCTTTTATTTATTGAGTGGCAAATAATAGATGCTATCCAGATATTTGTCACCAAATTTTGCCACGAATAATAACAATTGATTTTAATATCCTTTTTTTATGACTCAATTCTAGTTGAAAAATAGGTCTTGGGGTTTTTGATTCCGGGGTACCTTTAATTACGATTGTTGCGTGAGATGAAGGATATAAACTAGATTCCAGAAATTTTCTATGTCTGTCTCAATCCCCAACAAGAAGCAAAATCAATTGGCGACCAGAGTTTATGATTTAGTTCTTTTTTCTATGGATTAATCCTTAATTAAAATTATAATCTTGGTCATGATATTCTCTAAATGTTTAGTATTCACAGTCTTTAATAACTGTGGAAGTAAATTGAGAAAACACAATTTTTAATTTTATTCTATTTTGTTCTAAGTTCCAATATACACTGACGAGCCAAAACATTATGAACACTGCAATATTTTTCAATGAACTCGTCTAGGTGACATGGAGGGCACGTGATTCAATGGTATTTAAATGCTACTGGAGAAGGTAAGGAATCATTTTTGCGAATATTGGGAAAGGCTGCTGAGGGAGTTTGATAGAGGACAGATCGCAATTGCCTAAAGAGGTGGAAAGAGTATCACCAAAACTGCACTACTGTTTTACTGTTAACGATTTGCCGTTGTAATAATTTATATAAAGTGGATAAATGACGGTGAAACAAGCAGTAGATGCCAAATTGTTGGATACCCACACGTCATCGGAGAAAAAAGATGTCGGAGACTGTCCATCTTAGTAAAGCGAAATTGGCGCCAGACATTGGCTCAGCCCAATACATTGTAGGCCAAAGTGCGTTTCGGAACAGACAATTCAGTAGATATTGTTGGTTATTGGACAGCACAGCTGATGTCCTACTTATGAGCCTCTGTTGACTAAACGTCATAGTCAACTACGACTACAGTGGGCTTGGTAACATGGAGACAGGAGCATGGATAAGTAGAAGATAGTGATCTAGTTGGATGAATCATAATTTCTCATTCATCCCATCGATGGTCATGCACCATCTTCCTGGTGAATAATTGCTTTCAACATGTACTATAGATCCTATACAGGTTGGTGGTAGAGCTATTATTCTTTGAGAACCTTCTCATGGGAGGCCCTGTGACTCTTAGTTGTGGTAGAAAACACCATGAAAGCTGCAGATTATCTAAATATAATGGTGGATCAGAGTTGCATCCTTACATAATGTCTGCCTTTCCAACTGGAAATTGAGTCTTTCTGCAGGACTCGAGGCTCGAATTATGTTGGAGAGGCTTGAGGGGTATAACGAGGAATTCCAGTTAACGTTCTGGTTTACGTAACTCGCCAGGTCTTAATCTGCACAGCACATTTGGCTCTCTCTTCATAGAAAGGTAGCTTAGGAATCAAAAGCCACCATGTCGGAAAATCTCCACTTTGCATGATCTTTGTTTACATATTTGAAACAATCTGTCTCTATTCGTAGCATTCATGTCAAGGAGAATTGCAACTGTTTGGCAGGCCTAAGGTGGCATAACATGTTATTGCTTTGGCTCTTCAGTGTACATATATAAGCAAATAAAATTGAGAAGCCTATCTGTGTGGTGGCAAAATTTAGTGACAAATTTTAGCATCTGAACAGTTAAATTATTAAGTGGTATCTAAAATATAATTACTTGGTTAGGTATTTTTCTGAAAAATTACAATAATTAAGTGGAGAAGTATTGGTATTCATACAAAAACAGTATTGGTGCAAAACAAAATCTTGAGCATATTATGAAAGAAAAAGCAACTGTTTAATTTTAACAAATAGTTTTTCTTATGACATTCTGAAAGCTACATAAAATTTTTAAAAGCTCAAAATTAACCTAAAGTACTTTTAATAAGTTATAAAACTATACACTTCTTGAACGCTGACTAAAAATAATGATCAAAAAGTGTGTTGAGACATATAAACACATATTAAGTAAAACTTTTATAAATATTGGGCCTCTGTTATGTTTTATGACTTCTTTTATGACTTCATTCAGCCTTTCAGGCACGAATTCCCCAGATTTCATAAAAAGTTTCTTCTCTTCCCCCCCCCATCCTGATATCAGCATTTCTCTAAATTAATTTTCGGTAGAAAATTTTAATATTTAAGGATTATATTTTCCAAATGATCAAAAATACGATAGATAGGATTGAGATTTAGACTCTGTACAAGTGTTATAATTTCTGGTGGGTAGTTATTCCGTCTGTACTATTTGGGTTCTTCTACTAATCCTTTTGGGCATCTTTTTTTTTTAACTGTGGTGATTTTAGTTTAAAATCGCTTTCCTTAGAGATGACTTGGTTTTATGCAAGTACAACTATTATTAAAGTGTCATTGAGTATGTGAGTTAATGGTTAAGCGTCGATCATTAGGTATGGAATATAAGTACTAGTAAATGTGAACAGCGACTGTATGTTATTATGTTTTCTGATTAGAAGTCGACGTAGAATCTATCAGAAAGGGGGGAAGTAATCAACCTTGTAGCTGACCGAATTATCAGGCTTCAAGAAGGATCATAACAAGAAGCTTCAATCTAGATAAGACTTGCAATAATCTAGTTATCCGATTACGGATTAGGATTTATAATTTTCCCCACTGTTAAGTTACAAAATCGCATGTTTCATGAAGTGCTAAAGATTGAATAAAAGTTTCTATTTTTATGATCATGTCTGCTTCTTCCTCGAACCATCTCACACTCGTGACCTTCTGGCCGCGACAAGGTCATTATCCTGAGAAAAATTTTAATGTGATAATATCGTTATGTTTGAGCGATTTGTTCCAAAATACTGTTGCGTAGGTCGGGATTCAGCGGTTTTATGCTATCAGTACCAAAGAACAGAAAGGATATTGAAGAGAGAGGAAATCTATTGTCGGAAATAATCCTTAAAGTACAGGATAAACAGCGGTAAAATTCGTGCATAAAGTTCCTGAACGTTCTCCCACCTTCTACAGCTCTCAGACACAAAGATCAGTGGTTAAGAATACAGGTACGTAATGGTAAAAACTGTCCCCTCGTTCGTGGATAGATACACCGAGGGGAACACTTCAACAGCTGAAATAGAACTAATTCAGCTATAGGAAGTGACTGATCTTTATAGTTTGCATGAGTACCTTGTACTGCTTTCTAGACCAATACGCTCACGTCATAAGTTATAACGTCATAGACTTCTCCAGAGATTTCGGGAAGCTTCCATATGATCACCAAGCCGCCAAAACGGATACCAAGCAACCACAATGGCCATCAAGCAACCAAAAAGGGCTTCAAGTTGCTAAAATGATCTGCAAGTTTGGTCACCAAAATGATGACAACTTGGCTGTACACCCCATACTTCACCAAGTTCCCACTGAATCGCCATTATAATGTAAGAAATAGTATTGCTTTTGAAATTACAGTTTTTATCATAAATAAATGCATCACAAAGCAATACTAACTTTTTAAACATGCAGATTTAAATTATTTACGCTATTTTAAGATAAAATTAATTTATAATCACCCGAAATTCGTAACACAATTTAAGTAAACAAATATATTTTTCCATCATTTCAGTGACACCAGCTCCAGACGCTCTGATTACCTCCAATCTGTTACACAAAAGAAAAAAAATATTCTTCATTTTGCTTTCCAAAAAATATAGTATTTGTCCTCATCTTCAAATATAAATCAATTTTCAAAATTCTAGAGGCTTTTAAATGCAGGCCTTAGCAAACTGTAGCTTGATTTGCTTAAGAAATGAGTTTGTTTTCTTTTCCTCATCCATGAAAATTATACTTTTCAAAGAGGTTTTGTGACAAGTTTCTAATGTCATTCTTATCGCACGGATTGAAAGAAATATATTCCTATCGATACACCGTTCTTAACGTTCAGGAAAAATACCATGGATGTCCTTCACACTTAACTTGTTTTCAATAAATTTGTCTTCTTACTCACTACCTGACCTCTCCGCGTAAAGTAAATATTAAAATACGTAGCAGCTCCTACTAATTCAGTGATAGAGTGATTTACATACGACCGCTGCTGATTTATACTTTAAATAGTGCTGGAGAACTTTACATTGATTATTTCTGAAATTGTTCCTCACAGTCGTGGAACAGATATTCTCACTTTTAAATATGATATAACTAGTTGCAAGTACCCGGCTTTGCCCGGGTTTAAAATAAGGTTTTCTGTAGAAGCTTACAAAACTGTTTATTTGCATGCAATAAAAGGGTACATTTATCTTAAAGCAATGTGATAGACAACATTTTTGGCAGTTCCATTTGGAGTGTGTACAAAAAGATTTTCCTCTCTGCCCACTCTAGAGCAGGCCACATACAACTGCCCATGAGAAAAACATGGTGTCTGCAAGTCTATACTCTCCCCCTTTTTCTCATAGGCATGACTGTAGCAAAAAAGGACAATGCATTCCTATGAATGAAGGAATGGAATGGAATGTAGTAAGTAATGTGATATTTTTTGCAGTATTTGCTTGCAGTAAAGTAAATATATGTGGCGGTGAGATATCTATATGAACTTGTACCAACATCCCGCGAGGACGATCGTTTTGGCGGGATGGTTAGCGTACTTGCTTCATTCGTACGTTCGGAACGGAAGGTACTCAGATCGAATCTTCCCTCCGATAACATCATATGACGTCATAACACTGGAAAATCACTTAAAAATTAAATTTTAAAAAATTTGGAAAGAATTATGAACGCCAAGCCTATTTAAGAACCTTCCTCGTGTAACTTTGTGGACGTGTACCAAATTTCACGTTATTTGGTTGTCTGGATCTTGAGTTATAAGGGAACAGACAAACAGACAACAAATGCTTCTTATATATATATAGATAACGGGTTCAATGCATGTGACGTCAAAGTCATATTATAACTACAATCACGTATTTCCAGCCAATCACACAATTGGTGAATTCCTGTGACCTCACATTCCGATTATAAAAGCAATCACGCGTTTTCAACCTCTTTACCGAATGGAGTCGATTCATCTGACGTCACAATCGCATGACAGTACTCTAAAGAAATAGCCACGCATTTCTTTCGTGTTTGATTCGAAGGAGTATTTTGGCGGCAATTTCGGAGTTGCATCTACTATCACATAAGAAACTGAAATCCTTTTTTCCCCTTTAACTTAAAAAACAATTCAATTTTTTATTTTTATGCATTACTGATAGCTTTATAAATATATTTTTTTAAATTTCACATTAATATTTCTTTATTTTTATAGCAAAATTACAATTTGTAAATTCTCGGAACACCTATCGTTAAGTTCTATTGCTTGGCTATCGATTCCGGTAGCCAAAAAATTGACTGCCAAGCCCTTGTTCTACACTTTAGCACTTAATTTTTAAGTATAAAGGATTTTTTTCTCAATTGAACAATCCATAATTTTTTGAAACCCAACGAGGCTGGCAAACTAATTACCAAGCCTAAGAGTATATAAAAACACAAGACGCGAGGTCAAAGAACAGAAGTATAAACTAAGCTTAAATATAATACTGTAAACTAAAACTATGTATATATTTAATAACTATACGAAAAGAAAAAGACTAGAAAATATATTAAAAATATTTAAAGTACTAAAAAATTTAAATAATATAAAGTTTGAATATCAGCAAAATCGACGGTTAGCACGTAACCATAAGTGTAATACGATTAGCTGTTATTGTTTATTTGATAATCACGTGCCAATTGCTAAGCGATCGCATGAGATTATGATGCCACATGAGTTTAGCTCATATAGCATGTAAAATTTATAAATTTATCTTCTTATAAAATATCGAAATCTCTAGGTAAAAAAATAGATTCAAATCTCTATGTAAAAAAAATAGATTCTCCATTTCAATTGATTTCTATTACTACAGAGAACATAGGAGATTTTTCTCAACTATCTTTACTTAAAATTAGGACATTAGGACCCGATAGGGCTAAGTGCTCCAGCAACACTCCGACGAACTATTTACTTGTCCATGGTTCGAAAATGCGAGGTACATCACTAATAATTTCATGTATTCCATTGTGCTTTCACAAGAAATTATGAACATGTGTGAATCCACCGAGACATCCCAAAAATTATGGTTTAGTCCTTTATGTAACAATTCAAATGTTCATGTGAAGTCAATTTCTCGTTTTAAATTAGTAAAAGATATATCTCTGACAAAATTCAGTAATTTTTTACTGATGTTTTGTCTTAAGATTATAAAAAAGGGGAGGAGATAAAGAATCCAAAATGAATCATCTTCCTCACGGTGCTGATTCATTTATTTAAAACTGAAAGAGAAATTTAAAGGAAAAAGTATTAACTGAAAGTGGTGGTATCATTTAAATACATGTATTATCTGAGTTAATTTGTTTCTGTCCTTTTTTTTTTGTCTTTAATTTTGTACTAACTGTACATTTGTATTGAACATTTTCATTATGTTTTTTATGTCTTTATGTAATTTTTTATTCCTGTGTACTTTTTTGAAACTGTTTAATTCCGCTCTTTACAAGTTTTTTTAAATTTTGTCTGTTATTTAGAAGTGTATTTTAGAACTCCTGAAAATACATGGAAATGTATAAAGTTACCTTTGTGTATTCCTGTAAAATTGTAAACGGTAAGACTTTTGTTCAATCAAGGCTGAATATGAGGGTGGATGTTTCCCAGGGGACAGATTTGTAGTCCTAAGACTTTCAGGGGAGTTCGGTTCCTCCGCCAATAGCTCTAGTGTTGCTTTGAGAAACGAGGTAATCAAATTTAATCAAAACCCTCTGGGGTGTGGAAGGCTGTATTAAATCCATGATGTCGCTCAAATAGAAAAGCGGACAGTTTTTTTTGGTATGAAAATCTGTATTGCCAGAGGGTAGGTCTACTCATAATTTTGAATTTTGTAATTCAAATGTGAAAGACTACATTTCAGCTGGCACCCAACTATGTAATTAGGTTTTGTGTTTTAGATATGACGGGGTAACCGAAAGAAACAGTACTAACTTTTTGGTGGGCAGAGTTATTGCAGTCCCTTGTTTTTCCTCTAAGAGTGCATGGAGTTAACCTTCCTGAGTCAGTAATTCATCGCTGCAGAAGGTGAGGGGGACTAGTTTCGATAGACATTCGAGTTGTTACTGTTTTGTACACTGCTCAAAACAATTAGGGGAGCAAGCAAAAAAGTGAAGAAAACCGTGTGAGACAGCCACGTATTGGCATACAATGCATAGTACACGCGTATCAATGCGCAATACAGAAAAAAGGTGTAAAAAAATTTGGAATTAAGCTTTAATTCTTTGAAAATATGGAAAAAACATGAAAAGATGATTTAGGGCAACAATTTGGTTACATGTAAACGATAAAAAAGGTACTGTTCAGACATGATGCATGAGTTTTAATAGGGCGTGTGGTCTCCTCAAACAGCTAAGACTGCTGCACACCTGTTTGCCATGGATGCGATGAGGTTATCGATCAGACTTTGGGGAATACTGTTCCACTCCTCAAGAAGTGCAATCTCCAAGTCTCGAACAGTAGCAGGCGGCCTTGGTCGCGCAGCAATGCGTCGTCCGAGTATGTCCCAAACATGCTCGATTGGATTCAGGTCAGGAGAGCACGCTGGCCATTACATACGCTGTATTGTTTCAGCTTCAAGCATGTTCTCCACCAGACGAGCTCTATGCGGTCGGGCATTATCATCCTGGAAAACAAAGGAATATCCAATGGCTACAGCGTAAGGGATGACATAAGGTCGAAGTATCTCGTCTGCATACCTTCGGCCCGTCAAAGTGCCATTCCGAATGATATGCAGGTCCATACGTCCACCTATGTTGATTCCACCCCATACCATCCAACCAGCTCTTCTGTATTGTGATCTTTCACGAACGAATGCGGGGTTATTTCAAGTGCCCCTGTCCCTCCATACAAGAACACGTCGGGTGTCACTCTCTAGACTGAATTGGGACTCGTCTGTAAACAGCACTTGGCTCCAATCATGTTGCTCCCAATCTCGATGTTCAGCAGCCCATCTTCTTCGGGCCGCATGGTGGTGTGGGGTCAACGGAATGCAGACCATTGGCCTACGTGCATAGAGCCCTCCCTCATGAAGCCGATTACGTGCTGTTTGGCTCGACACCCTTCGTCCTGTTGCCAAGAGCAACTGTCTTTGCAGCTGCGTAGCATTCTCTGTTCTGTTTCGACGGGCTGTTAACTGTATATACCGGTCATAACTTGATGTAGTGGCACGTGGCCGACCTGCCCCTGGTCGACGTCTAACATTTCCTGTTTCTTTGAATCGATTCCACATCCTTGCAACAACACTTCTGGCGACTCCAACAGTGTCCGTGACACTACGTTGTGTTTGCCCGGATTCCAGTCTGCCTATAACATGCCATGCCATGGATTCCGGTAAATCACGTTGTTCAGACATTCTCAAGTAACCTTGCCTCAAAAAAAAAAAAATACTGCGCAATCGAATTTCACAGTTACGGCAATAAAACAGACGTTTTTGCAACATCCCGATTTCTGCCCTTATCTCCTTTTTCTCATTTTTGACGTCATGAACTTTGATTTGCATATAAAGTTTTCTTTTTCCGTTTCCTGGTAGTCTTTACATTACGGATGATTCATTTTATGTTACTTATTGGTATACATCTTTGCTTACTTTTGTTAAAATCATGTGCTCCCCTAATTGTTTTGAGCAGTGTAGTATCGTCATTTTTGCCATGGTATACTTTCGTGAACAGTGTCCGGAGGAGAAATTCTGCTTTTTGCTTGGAAAAAGTGGAACAGAAATTCTTGAAATGTTAAAAATGGTGTACAAGGACGATGCTATGGGCAAAGCTCGGGCAGTTCTCTCTTTTTCAAAATGATGAAATATCGATTCATGAGAAACCTCTTTCTGGACATTCTGTCTCTCCCCAAGCGTTTGAAAATGTTGAAACAATTCGTAAAATCATCAAAGAAGACCAACGACGGAACATTTAAGAGATTCTTGAGCTGTCGGGAGTGACTTGGAGCTGAATTCAGCGAATTTGAAGTCGGTTTTCCATCATGATAATTCCCCTGCTCACTCAACCCTGTCTGTACGGTAATTTTTGACCAGAAATTATTTGATCCCTGTTCCTCACTCCTCATACTCACCCCAGCTTACCGCATGTTACTTTTTTTGTTTCCTTTAATGAAAAGAGGTGTGGAAGGAAGGCGTTTTGATGATGTTGCTGAGATAAGGAAAAAAGAGCAGTGGCTTTGTCAAGCCTCACAAAAGATAAACTATGTTTTGAAAAATAATATAAATGATTAGACAAGTGTATTAGTGCAAGTGAAGAGTACTTTGAAGGGGATTGAAGGTGTGTTTTTAAAATTTGAATAAGTTTAAAATAAAACTTCGGTCTATTTTGGGTATTAGTTTGGAACGTGTGTGTGTTAATAAAAATCTTACCGTCATCATCTTGAATCCTGACCTTGGCAGTTCGGGTATCTCCCAAAAGTGAAAGAGAACTCATCCATACATCCGAGGATGGGTTAAAGATGCTAACTTTAAATTCTTTGGCGGGCTCCTTCAAGTGGTCATCGATGATCTGGATATCGATGCTTTTAATAGTCTCTCCGGGTTCGAAGACCAGTTCACTAGAAACGGGAATGAAATCGGTTCCAGCAATGGCGGTCAAGGGCTCAGTTGTGTAGTTCACATGGATTGTTCCATCCACCCCGTGTTTGCGTGCCACTCTGAGATGCACCACGCCTTCGTCCTCACGCACCTCATACAAGCCTTTTTCGAGTTCTACAATTCCTGGCGTAACTGCCGACGAAAAAGAAAAGATAAGCGTCATTAAAAATAGTTTTTTTTCGGCTATTCAGTCCTTTTTTTAACACGTTTTTATAAGTTTCACTTGTATGTAATGGAATCTTTGAACTCGATTTTAACCCACTTTAAAAGGTCAGAATAATTCGAAATTTCGCACACTTGTTAAGGACCCATGGCAATACAATTACTTCATAATTTTGTTTCATTGTCCTGATCAGGATTTTAATAATTAAGGATTTACGAGATATGGCGACTAATTCATTATATCGTTTCTAGATTTGGCGACTAATTCATTATATCGTTTCTAGATTTGGCAACTAATTGCATAAACCATTTTCAGATTTCGTGACTAATTCTATTCCATATGCCGTTTCTAGATTTGGGTGACGAATTCAGATTTAGCAATTAAAAGATTAAGATGCAACCCTAAAACCGCAAAATGGGATTCTGGTTAATGAAAAATAAAGCAAAAAAAAAGTATTCTTTAAGTGAAATAAATTGTAGTTTCAAAAAAAAAAAAAACAACTAAAAAATACGCTTTTATAGTGAATCGAACTAAAATGTAAAGGAATAATTCTTAAAATAAGAATAAAATGGTAAACGAGAAAATCAATGTCATTGAGATAAAAGCATGGGGTGCTCTGTATTAATTCTTCCTGAAATGCTGAGTTAGTGTAAAAATGTAGTACAAAGCACCCCAAGCATTTACCACAGTAACATTAATTTTCTCGTTAGTCATTTTATTCTTAATAAAAGAATTATTCTTTTACTTTTAAGTTCGATACACTGTAAAAGCGTGTTCTTTAGTTTTTTTAAACTATAATTTATTTGCTTAAAATATTAAATTCAGTGAACGTTTTCGGCTAGCCATGAAAAAAACAACTTTTGAGCGACCATCAACATTTAAATGTAATAATGTATGAACGAATTACATTATACACTGAGTGGTAAAATATATTATTATGACCACCCTTTTAGTAAAGGGTGTTTTTTTAGAGGTATAGAATTTTAAATTGCAATAAAACAACGATGTATTATTAGATTGACATGAAATTTTTTTTTATTCGAAAGATAATCTTGTGGCATTACATTTTAAATATGATTTCTGGCATATGACTGCCACGGCTGACTCGGATGTAGTCCAATCTGGACGTCCGATTTTCGATGATTTTTCCAACATTTGTGGTCGTATATCGGCAATAACACGGCAAATGTTGTCTTCCAAATGGTCAAGCGTTTGTGGCTTATCCACATAGACCAATGACTTTACATAGCCCCACAGAAAATAGTCTAGCGGTGTTAAATCACAAGATCTTGGAGGCCAATTCACAGGTCCAAAACGTGAAATTAGGCGGTCACCAAACGTGTCTTTCAATAAATCGATTGTGGCACGAGCTGTGTGACATGTTGCGCCGTCTTGTTGAAACCACAGCTCCTGGACATCATGATTGTTCAATTCAGGAATGAAAAAGTTAGTAATCATGGCTCTATACCGATCACCATTGACTGTAACGTTGTGGCCTTCATCGTTTTTGAAGAAGTACGGACCAATGATTCCACCAGCTCATAAAGCACACCAAACAGTCAGTTTTTCTGGATGTAACGGTGTTTCGACATACACTTGTGGATTAGCTTCACTCCAAATGCGGCAGTTTTGTTTGTTGACGTAGCCATTCAACCAGAAGTGCGCTTCATCGCTAAACAAAATTCGCTTATGAAAATCGGGAACAACGGCAATCTCGTTTCGACGAATCTACGCCTTGCTTGATGATCGTTTTGATGAATTGCCAAACCAAACTGAGAATAAATCACTTTGCAGCTGTTAAATCGGTCGCCATCTTGGAAAGTAATGCCAACTTAAACTTCTATACCTGGAAAAAAAACACTCTTTACAATACTCTGGCCAGCTCCTGCCCTTAATACTATATGAATTCTTTTTGGCATGGATATGAGTTGTTGGCAGGTGGTACGAGGAATTTGCCATATAGAAGACCATATTACACTCATGCCATAAATTAGGGATTATGAAGTTCAGGCAAAGAAAGAGACAGAAGTAAAACAAATTTGACTTATTTGTAAAGTCTATTTATTAAACAAAAGGTAAAGAGCAAAAAAGATGCTATATGTTTGACATAATTAATAAATATTGCGATATTTACTCCCTGGAGCAAATTTCAAAAAAGAACCTATTTACAAAAAACAGTATAACATGGTTAGTATGATGGTTAATACGGAGTATGTCTCCCGGACACTGCAATATAGGCCTTAGAACGCCTAGGCATGATGAGTATCAAATTATCAATCTGATCTTGGGGAATATTACACCACTCATCAAGCAATGCCCTCCGAAGTTCCGGTAGACAGATAGGAGGGAGTTGACGGGCTGCATTTCGTCGGCGAAGTATATCCCACACATTCTCTATTGGATTCAAGTCCGGTGAGTATGCTGGCCAATCCATACGGGTGATATCCTCCGATTGAAGGCATTCGTCTACGATGTTTGCACGGTGAGGACGGGCGTTGTGATCCATAAACAGAAATTCAGCACCCATGGCGCGCCGAAACAAACGTATAGAATGACATCCCAATAGATGTGGACTGTCATCGTTACACTCTGAACATGCAGGTCAGTTCTGGAACCAAGAGTAATTCCTCCCCAAACGCGCGCGCGAGCCCTCCTGCACCACCGTAACGGTGTCGTTCAATGGTGTTCTCTTGGTGGTAACGGGTACCTGACGCTCTCCATAATAAAGTCCGGCGAGAATCAGACTGCAAACT
This sequence comes from Trichonephila clavipes, assembly GCA_019973935.1. Lineage (NCBI taxonomy): Eukaryota > Metazoa > Arthropoda > Arachnida > Araneae > Nephilidae > Trichonephila > Trichonephila clavipes. The sequence goes on along the minus strand of BMAU01001397.1, from coordinate 1,012,624 downwards.
AAACCTGGACTCGTCGGAAAACATCACACAAGACTACCGTTGTGGCGTCCACAGTGCATGCTCTGTACTCCAGGTTAATCGCAGGCGACAGTGATTTGCGGTAAGTGGAACACATCTGAAAGGCCTACGAGCATATAGACTAATGTGCTCTAAGCATCTGTACACGGTCTGCCTTGAAACTGTCGTACCGGTAGCTGAAGAGAGCTGACGAGACAGGTCTGATGCAGTGCTCCGTCTGTTTTTTTTGGCAGTAACTGCTAAATCCCGGTCCTCATTCGGCGTTGTAACTCGGGGACAACCTGTGCTGTAACATCTATTCACATTGCCATCCTATTGGAATCGTTTCCAAAGCCTGGAGATGACACTTTGGGCGATTCCAAGTTCATCGGATACTTCCAGCTGGGTACGTCCACATTCCAGTCGTCCAATAATTCTACCACGTTAAAAATCGTCCAAATGCTTCCTCTGTGCCATAACTATGCAGTTATTGCACTGAAAGGCTTTAAAGCGCTTGAGAACAATTTTACTTCTTTGCCACCATTCCTTATCTCTTACACTCTCGTTATTGTGACGTACTATCCCCGCCATCTGGTGGTTCCTTGTAATTTGCATCTTCTTCTTCAAGATGTGTGTGATAATTCTACAGGTGAAATTTTTATTTTAGAGTTCAATTTCTGTGTGATTCTGAATTATCCTTAGTTTATGGACATGAGTGCAGATGAGTTGCATTTTCTAATGCCTTCAGATTGGGATAATACTGGATCAAGCTTCCAGATGCCCTCATCCCATTGATTCTCGATCGGATTAAGATCTGGTGTTTGAGTAGGTCAACTAAGCAAACTAATGGTTTTGTCATGCTCTTTAAACTATATGGAGACAATGGCAGCTGTATAATAGGGAGCATTTTTCTGCTGAATGTATCAATTTCTGGCTGTGTATTTTATTAATTTAAAAGCATGTACGTTATCTGCGATAAGACATACATACCCTTGGGTCGTCAGCCGTTCTTTCGCAGGATTTAAATGAACCATACAATACGAAGAAAACTTCCTCCAAATCATAGTCTTGCCACCACCAGCTTGTACAGTTTTGCCAATGAAGATATAGTTCATATTTTCATTCTGTTTTCTCCATATTCTCTCCCCTCTACCTACATGGTGTAATTGAAAACGCGATTTATGGACTACATGACCTATCTCCAGTCATCTACAGTCCAATCATTCTGATCCTTATAGAACTGGAGTTGTCTGTGTTTGTTTAAAACCAACAATAGAGTCCTTCGGACAGGTCGCAGCCTACCATAGTCTATAAGGTGTAATGTACGACGAGTAGTTCACAATTGCTCCTTGATTAAGATTCCTTTTACTTTGAAGTGCGGATGCTCTTCTCTGTTGGTCGTAATTTTCCTTTAAGAGGAAGCTTTCAGTAGCCTGTGAAAACCGCAAGCCTGAATTTGTGACCCACTTTTCTGCTTGATAGTCCACTTTTTGTGTAAACATTAATAACTACTGCTCTCAAACACTTTGTGGGAGGTTATCACCCCTTTCTTGGGTACCTAGATATGTGGAAGATAGGGAAGAAACACTCGCCATGACCCTATCAATCAATTTATTTATCACACAATAAAACGACACAAATTAAATTAATAATGATAAGAGAATGTCGCGGTGCTAACCGCGAAAGTGGAACAACGACGGTAATACACGAAAGATTAGGAGGCTATCAAACTCAACCCTTACTTTATAAAGAATCTAATCTATCATCCGATTTATTCTGATATCAATTTAACCTCAGTGAACAATCGTCACTTTAAAGCTTCATTCTAATAAATCTTTAATCACAATAATTCATATATGACACCTGTCAGTAACAACCTCACCTGTGAATCGGGTTTATCTCCTCTCCTTCTCTCTATTCTAGCTAGAAAACTTGGATTATATATAGTAAGTTAATTTCAATATTACGATATTCTTCTTCCGAAGGGTTGGTTGCAAATAACGTGAATTGATGGCCCAAATATTTTCCAAGAGGATTAGTTGAAAGATCGTGGTTAGATTCGTCACAGCTTCATTAAGTACAACCGTTTTGCTGATATTGGTTCCAACGTTTCGAGCACCTACAGTCATACTTCGGGTTCAAACATTTCTAAATTACGATTCTTCCATATTTTTTTCACAAGCAACACAGTGCAATGGGCTCAAACCATGTGACGTCTTACTAACATGATAAAGATAACCACGTGTGTTTAGTCAATCAGTTCAGAAACTCATGTGACATTATAGATACCCAATGATGTGTGTACCCAATGAAGCAATCATGTGTTTCCAGCTAGTCAGTTCATGCGCTTCGTGGTTGCCAACTTTTGATTTTTTTAGAAACTTTCTCTTAAAGAGTATAAATTTGTCAACAACAATAACGCACAAAGGTAGGCAAAATGCAGATTATTTTAAAGTATATTCATAAAATGAGATTTTCGTTTAAATTTTAAAATATCTCGAAGATATTTTTTTAATAACATTTGCACATAATTATCCAAGGATATGTTTTACAAATGGAACAACAAGTACCATTATTTTGATGTCTGTTTTGAATTCACTGGAGTCTGTCTTTATCATGTGATCTTCATGTATTGAGCCAATAGATGCTTCATTATTCCTGCATTCCGTATTAATAGCTATGATGCCCTCTAGCGGAAACTACGTGAAGCTGGAGCTGATCTCCGTATAAGTACCAAGTGGTCATAACAATTTGGCCATTCATTGTGAATATGGAAATAAAATTGGTCTTATTTGTATATATTTATAAATATCAGCAGGCATACAGGCAAATGCAGATAACTTCCTAGCCAAGCCGAGCATTTAAGACTTCCCATTACTGTTTTTGGCGTATTTTTATCCTCACATCTTTGGTCCAACATTAAAAATTTCACATTTCTGGTTTTCTTAAATATTATTTTTTTCATTTCTATTTCTATTATTGACAATTATTGACAATGTGTCAATTGTTTTAGTTATTAAAATATTGATGTAATTAATAATGTTAAAATAATTGTTGTTCACTCTTTATATCACAACTATAATATTTATTTTAATGCATACATTTGCAATAAGTTTAAAATCATTTATATGTTTTATGTTTTATTTATTTATCCCATCATGAAAGATTATATATGTATATATATACACACATTAAAATACAAACACTATGTATATATGTGATGAATTGCTCTCGAATTAAGCCATTTTGCTTGAGGGAATCCATTATTGTAGTCGTTGAATGGATTGAGAAGAAAACATGTATGACGGGGATTTATCACGACTTCCACTAACTGTCCTCTTGAGATTTATTTAGGGCTAGAAGGGCAATTCTTTCCAACCAACTCAAGAAGAGAACATGTTTATGCAAATTAGGAATTATATATATTGGAATGTTATCATTCGCGATAATCACTAAGTGGAGAAGCAACGCTAGAAGATATCGCCAAGTGAAGCTCTGAGCGCTAAGTAACCTAAGTGAAGTGAGATAAGGTTTTAGAAGAAAATTCTTAATTCGGTGCGTCGTTTAATAGTGTCAGTCTAGTTGAATTACCAGTGGATCGGAGACAAGAGGAACATTGCCTTAGCCAGAGCAAGTCAGATTAAAAATTAGCTTGAGGATTTACGGACCATGGCTGTGCGTGCAAGGAATTAGCGGTAAGCTTATTCAATTTAACTTTAAGGCAGTGCTTCTCAAACTTTCAATACTTTTCAATCACAATTTTTATCGCGCCCCCCCCTTATACATTAATAATGTACTGAATGTAATAATAATGCACTTTGACGCTAAAGCTACTATACGCGACCTTAATTATAAACCATACAAATTAATAGCATAAGTATTACAGTTTGTATACTACTTTTTTGCAAAATAAATAAACTAATTAAGTAAAACAGTGCTTCTCAAACTTTCACTACTGGCGACCCAATTTTCAATCATAATTTTCATCGCCCCCCAATAATAATGTATTGAATGCAATAATAATGCACTTTGAGTATTAAATTTTGTATACGTTACTTTTATATAATATATATTTCAAGCAAATTACTTTTAAGTAATAATTATAATGTTATGTTATTTTTCCTTTCTCATTTTTTAAATTGGGACAGATTGCAAAATGACATTTAATTAAAAATTTATTTCGTCCATCATGCATTTCTAAACGTACAAATGTCATTAGAACAAGTAATATAAAAAATAAATTTTAAGTCAATTCCTACTTAGGCTAACAAAGAAAAACTTATTTTAGTTACTTTCTATTAAATAGTTTCAATTAATACAAATATGTAATACATATGACAGAATCACAATGTTAAGCGACAAAAGAGAAAGCGATTTTCCTTGCAATTTTTCCTTTTCTTTTCTATATATGGGGTATTGGAATATTCTTTTTTCGTTACTATTTATTCATTAATTAAATTTAATTAGTGTAAGAAAATAGTAAAGTAAAGAAGAAATCACACACATTCTTAGAAATTAGGCCATCTCGGATGGAATTCGAACTACCGTCCTTCAGATTAGAAGCCCAGCGCGCTATCCATTGCGTTACAGGGGACAGCACGAAAAGTTTTCCTTTCTATAAATGCTTTTGGACTATAATTTTTGTTTGTTACTATTTATTCATTTTTTAAATTTAATTAATGAATTAAAATTTGAAAGAACTGTATTAACATGAAGTGTCACCCACTACAAGTTTTAAAAAATGTATTTGAACTTGAATGAATGAATAGAAAGTATTTTATCAACGATTGAAAATTTGAACAAGATATATATGAGAGAGTGAACTTATAGTAGAAATTGAAAAATATTCTACTTTATGTTACGCTCTCTCATATCCATCCCATCTGGCATTCTCGCGAGCGTCTGCGTGAGTCTGGCCAAACTATCGGACGTCTGCGCAAAACATGTAATAATGCTGTACCTTGTACAATTCCAATCAGTCTTGGTCCATTCGATGCTTCTATAGCTACCAAATCTATCTTGAATGTACATTTTATAATTTGCGCGTTAGTTGTAATTCACACTATTAAGTATTACTGCAGAAAATTGGAACAAAAAAAATCATGGATAAATTTTTAAGTCGTAAGCGAACATTCGACGATAATAAAGCATCAACAAGTGCACAGACGAAGTTCCGAAAGTTAAATCAAGGAAATATTCTCAAGAATACTTGAATTTTGGATTTACCATTACTGAAGTAAAGGGAGAAGAAAAGCCCCTGTGTGTTATTTGCTCAAAAATATTGGCAGCAGACAGTATGAAACCTAATAAACTTAAAAGACATTTCGAAACGCTTCATGGTGAGTACATTAACAAACCTCGAGAGTTCTTTGAATCAAAATTAAAATCATATGGAAAACAAAAACATTTTTTAAAAAAACTTTGTCAGTGAATGAAAAGCTTTACTTACTTCTTACAAAGTATCATATAAAATAGCCAGATGTAAAAAGCCTCACACTATTGCCGAAGAGCTTATTTTGCCTGCAGCAATTGAGATTGTAGAAACTATGTTTGGAGACAATTTTGCCAAAGAGTTGCAGTCCATACCCCTATCAAATGATACTGTTTCCCGTCGAATTGATGATATCGCTGAAGATGTAGAGCAACAGCTTTTCGGTAAGTTGCGTGATAAATTGTTTTCAATTCAGCTTGACGAGGCAACAGATAGCAATAAAGTTGCTCATTTCATTGCGTATGTTCGATTTTGGGATGGTATGTCAGCGGTAGAAGAACTACTTTTTTGTAAACCAATAAAACTTAAAGCAACAGCAATAGCATTATTTGATATTTTAAATAATTTTATAAACGAGGCAAATATAGAGTGGAAAAATTGTGTCGGAATATGCACCAATGGTGCTCGTACAATGTCAGGAAGATTTAAAAGTATACACACAAGCACTTGTGAAACAAAAATCTCCACTGTGCATCTGGACACATTGTATGATCCACAGAGAAGCTCTGGCTTCCAAAGAAATTAGTCCTGGCCTGAATATTGTGCTAATGACAGTTGTGACTGTATAGTAAATTACATAAAAATGAGACCCCTAAAATCAAGAATCTTTTCTGGACTTTGCAAAGACATGGGCGCAGTGCATTCATCGTTGCTATTTTATTGTGAAGCAAGATGGTTATCACGCGAGAAATTTTTACAACGTGTTTATAAATTAAGAAAGGAAATTACCATTTTTCTAGAAGAGGAAAACCTACCGGAAGCTGAGAAATTTCGAGATGGTTTATTTCTGATGAAGTTGAGCTACTTAGTCGATATATTTGAGAAATTAAATATATTGAATCTTCAACTTCAAGGATCAAATGTACATATGTTTGACACGAGTGATAAAATTAATGCTTTTTGTAGAAAATTAGAATTATGGAGCCGAAATTTAAAGCAAAAAAACCTAGAAATGTTTGAAAATGCGGATAAATGTGTAAAAACTTACAAAACTGAAGAACAACATGTGGAAGTTGTTTATAAAACTATTGAATATCATTTAGCTATGTTAGAAAAAAATTTAAAAAATATTTTTTTGCTGTGGACAACTTGATAGCAAGTTACGAATGGGTGAGAGATACATTTCAAAATACCCCAGAAGGGCTCTCCACTACCGAAGAAGAAAGTTTCATAGATTTCACATCTAGTGGCGAAATTAAAAGACAATTTTGTAATAAAACTCTTTTTCAATTTTGGGCAGAAGTAGATGATGAATTTTCTGAACTGAAAACAAAAGCATTTCGTATACTTTTACTGTTTTCAACATCGTACCTTTGTGAAACCGGATTTTCTGCGGTGGCTGCTTTGAAGACAAAATATAGATCTCAGCTAAATATAGAAAAAGAACTCAGAGTGTCAATTTCTAATATTAAGCCTTCATTTGAAAACCTTTGCTCTGCAAGACAAGCCCACGGAAGTCACTAATAATAATTAAACTTGCTCTTAAATTAGTATTAATAAATTAGTTATAAAATACATTGTGCAGTACTGATACATTTATAAGTACACTGGCTGAAGTACCCGTTCTGCGATTATTTTTTTAAAAAATAATACATTATTCTTGATATAATAGCTTAATTGTAAGAAGAGTAAAACCAAGTGCACAACAATGCATACAAAAATATAAAATAATTTTTTAAATGAATGCTCCTACTATAAATAGTTTAAAACGAACTGTAATTTTAAGTCTCACAGAATTAGCATTTAGAATTAATATTAAATAAGGAAAACGAATGAAAAATTCCAATGAAGAATAATTGTGTTATTTTTAATATTTAAAGCGAGAAACCTTCAAAATGTTTTAACCCGGAAGCAGGCGCCCACTCCACACTAACGTTAATGGTCGCGCGATCACTTCACCAAGTCACCCCAATCCTTTTTTTTATAATTATTTTTTCCTGTGCTCGATAAAAATCACAATTGCAGTGAATAGTTTAACTAAGAGAAAATATACTTACCTACTTTAAAGGACTTTTTAATTTTTCTTTGATGATTTGAGAAAAAATCCAATAAAACTAAAGAAACCGTTCCAAATGTGCGTGACCATAATAAAGAACATAAATCACAGGCACTTTTCACTAACAATACAAGAACGTTATTTGCAATCAAAACTGTCATATTTTGCTCACGTTGTTGTAATTTTTCTATTCTTTGATGATCTCCAAATAGTTTGAGAAGCACTGCTTTAAGGATATAGCGGTTGCTATTAGGATAGGAATTAATCTATAAAGATAGATTCAGTGTTAATTGCGCTATTCATTAGTAATACGTGTTGCGTCTACTAACTCATGATCATCATCCTCTTAGACTAGTATTGTTGTAGTATTGTATATAAACTAAGATCCTAATAAACTGATTTTAGTATGGCAGAATTTAGTGGTTCTTCTGTCCTTTTCTCAGACATAGGTCGTGTGAATAGTGGAGAAAGGGTATCCCCATCGGAGGGGATACCACACCTGTTACCATTTAAAATCACATTTTTCGACAATCACTAGCACAAAAGGACCACACGAACAACAAACACGCATACAAGCAATACAAAAGACAAAAACGTTCTTCCTTCACTCCCGAGATCTCATCTATTTTTAATAATGGTCAGCCGGAAGCTATTAAAATTAATATGACTTCCAATGAAGGCTTTTTTAATTGTTCCATATCTTGAGTGATACAAGATTGCCATATTCTTATTTAAAAAATACTGAAGTTTTAGTCTTTGGGAGATAAATTAAACCTAGTGGCGCAAAAGCCATGGTCTACAGCGCCCATCTCAGTTTTGATGATCTTTGACCATGAGATGCATGAACAGATATTCCAGTCAGGTGGTCGATCTGACGTGAAATCTCCAATGTTTAGTTCCCAAGCAAGTTTAGTACTCATTTATAGACCCATTGAAGGGATGAAAGGTCGGGGTTTTAGCCCCCGATTTAATACGCGGATGCGCGAAACGCTATTACTTAGCCACTGGGCTTCTTTCGGGAGAGATAAGAATACATTTATTGTCCGTTTGGTGAGTAAACTAAAAAGTAATTATCACGCAAAGTCTTGAAGGGCTCATTATGAACTAAAATCCCTCAAGAGAAAATTTAAGTGAATTATAACATATATACAGCCAACTTTACTGAGAAATATTATACTTACCGTCATCATCCAAGATGGTAATCGAAGCAACATAGTTGGTACCTAATCCTCTGAAGTTCATCACTTTTGGACTTGGCACGGGGTCTAACAACACTAGATCGAATGATTTACTTGGTCCTTTCACGTTGTTGTCGATGATGGTAATCGTGATATTTTTCTTGGTTTCATTCTCCTTGAACGTCAACACTCCGAACGCTGGCTCGAAATCTGTAAACTGTACCGCAGTATTATTCCTGGTCATGTATCTCACCGTGATCTGCCCATCGCTGCCACCTTCTCGCACCACGATGACGTCGACTTTCCCAACGGTTTCAAGGAAGCTATAGGTAGGCCTTTCAAACTCTATGGTGCCCATATTTACTAGAAGAAGGGAACTTACGTTTTCAGAAAGGAAAAAGGAAAAAAATTCTTCAGTTCGTGTTTAAAGTTATGTAGTACAATCTAAAAATTGCAACATACAGGGTGATTCTTAAACTATGGGACAAACTTTGAGGGGTGGTAAAGCTTACTAAAACAAACAGTTTTTATTCAGTAATATATGGGTGTGCGTGCCACGTTGTGTGTGAAGCCACCTATATAAAAAACCCACATAAACGGAAACGTAAAATGTTTTATTAGCAGCATACTTGATTCCATAGAGAAAATTTTAAAACAGTTTTAAAAATTGCATTTACCTACCGTCATGCATGCTTGGCGACTTTTATGGTGTGATTGGCTGACAATATTAGCGATAGTTGAAAGCAGCCAAGTGGTGTGCCAGTCATCTCCTGCACCACCGAAAATGGCCTTTACGCTTGAGATTTCGGTCGTTATGGAAGATTTTACTAATAACGAAAAGGCAGACATGTATTGAATGTATGGTGCTGCTAATGGTAACGGTAGAGCAGCGCTACGGCTGTATCAAGAAAGCTTTCCAAGTAGACCAGTGTTTCTCAAACTGAGGGGTGCGTTCCTCTAGGGGGAGTGATAACTCTACCAGGGATTGAAAAGTCGAAACAAAAGATTATTTAAGAAAATTATTAATTTACGAAAAAAATACATTCTGACATAATAAAAAATAAAATACACACTCATGTAATACACTTCTAAATGGATCAGTACTGCGCCATGTATTTGATAATTAATTTAACAATACTAAGTTAAGAACAAGTTTAAAAATTACCAGTGACCCCATGGGCTTGTCATATAAAAATTATATCCAAAAATTAATATTTATCTGGGTAATTTGTATGGTTTATAATTAATACCATAACTACCGCGGTTTAAATCGCTCCTCACTGCCCCCTTTTCCACGTAGGGGGGGATAACAGGAATAAATAAGCAAATCCTTTCACACACACTGTCAAGGTCCTCTTTTTGCATTCCAAAGCCTTAAAAATAATTTTATGGATAACAGGGCACAGAAATGATCGTACTTCGGAAAGACGTATATATATACGTCCAAGGCAATTATCGTTTTGGTTAGCTGGACGTTTTTATACATCGGTGGTACGTAAGAGGTTGAAGTTATATTGTAGCCTTAGCGTCAATGTATAGTATAATTGAATGAAATACATTGTTATTGTATGGAGGGGACGCAATGAAAATTATAACTGAATATTGGGTCGCTAATACTCAGAGTTTGAGAAAAAATGAAGTAGACTTATATCGTGCACTACAAAATGTTTCAGAGATTACATCGACAGCCTAATGAGAATGACTGGCACGTACAGATGAATAATGTGTTTTGACCCGCTGTACTGACGGAAGGGATAGATTGAGAACTGTACGAACCTGAAAAAAATCATCTTGTTCCACGGGGGCACAAGGGTTGTATCATGTCGTCTACATGTCGGTCAACCAACCGTTTGGAGAGTTTGACTGTTGGACTGCTTGTGCAGGCAATTTCTAAAACTGTTTTGACATTCTCTCATTAAGTATGCTGCTGATGAGGATTTTAACTTTTCCGCTAATGTGTTATTTTTTCTTTTTGTGCTTCAACGTGGTACTTCTGCCATATATTCCTACACAAAAATTTATTGTTTTAGTGACATCTTTCATTCCACAAACTTTGTCCCATGATTTTAGAATCACCTTGTATATTAAAAAGTCGATTAAGTAGATAAATTCACATTCATATCAGTAAAAGTAAAACAAAAATGAAAGAAGAAACTACTTAAGTAGATAAATATTTTAAACATACTTATACTAAACGCAAAAAAAAAAGATTTTCACTTTTGTTAAAAATTCTATTTTCTAATTAATACAGGAACCGAAAAGTCGTAACTCATGGGGATGGCATTCTCTCTCCTCGATTCAATACTTTGAGTCCTGGTGCTGCTGAACACCCGGAGTGTAGTAGAGCTGATGGACGTTAAATCTGTTGAGAAATTCAGTACTCATATAAACGTGGTGGGGAAGTTTGATGAGTGAGGTACCAGCTCAAGTGGTCCTCGTCACTTGGCAGAAGTTCAAAATTATGAAGCCCGTCACCAATAGTTTTTGTGTAGCTTCAAACTGCTACGTGAATAAACAGCTAAATTATATAAATGTATACAGGAATTGTGCCAACTTTCTGTGTGTGAACTGCTCACTTTTTAGTGTAAAGTAGTTTCCAAAATATCTTTTGGTGTACTGATTATACAGGGTGGGGCAAATAAAAGTGGCCCGGATGAATGGATACTATTTGACATAAAAATGACATTCACAATAAGTGATTGAAACCGGTTCATATTTTATTGCGGATGGTGTCAACATGAGTTGGTCAGTGGCAATCCTTTGTGGCAACTTGACTTAGGAGGAAAAGACCTACAGTTACACTTTTAACAGGATAGTGCAACTGTCCATACAACCCACCGAACCAGGAATCAAATTGACACAATGTTCACACCTGACAGAGTTGTTAGCCGAGGACATTCTGTTCTCGGCCCTTGCTGTCTATCAAGGTCACCTGATCTGTCACAGCCCAATTACTTTTGTGGGAAATCCTCAGATGTAAGGTGTATCGCACACCCTAAGAACATTTCTGATGAGATTTCAGCAAACCAGCTTCGAGCTTCCTTCCTCGACCTGCTGACCAGAGCTCAAAGGTTGCAAGAGATGAATGGTGGTCATTTTTAATATCTGATATGAGGGGCTTAGTAAATTATCTCTTTTCCTTTTGACGTGCTCCTTTAAACCTGGCCTGTGTCCAGAGGTCACTTTTATTTTCCCCACCTCTCAATGTGCAGGAATAGCAGAACCTATTGGGTAGTATCTTCTACTAGTAACGGGTATTGATGGTTTTGAATCCTCCAACTTCAAGTTAAACAGGTTATCATAATGTAATTGCTCTGCAACACGTAAGGGTTAGCATAAATGATTGTTCATTTTATGAAAAGGCTTTTTTTTAAAGTATTACACGCATACATGGGAAAGGTATATGAAAAGAACCACCAGCCTTCTGTAAATGTTCAATATATGCCCTTTTGATGACACGCCACTCTTCCTAACGACAATCGAGCTCCTTCCATACATTTTGTAACTGCCAATTGTGTGTTCTGCAGTACTGATGCGTTCTTTGAGCTCGACTAAGGACTGCAGTGGTGAGGGTACGTAAACAAGGTCGTTAAAGTACCATCACGGGAAGAAATCATAGGGCATTAAATCAGGGGTTCTAGGAGGACAGAACAAAAGTAGGTCAATCCAAACCAAACACCCATTCCAGCGATTTGAAAGTTCATCGATTAGATAGTCACAAAGTGAGACGTGCCAATGAAGAGGTGTCCCTACTTGTTGAAAGAGAAAATCCCTGATATCAGCAATGATTTGTCTTAACAACTACAAATGTAACATATCCAGGTAGCATCTGCCAATCACAGATTGCTCAGAGATGACAAGCTGTCCACACATCTTTGTTTGTGATACTGAGCAGAAAACATTCACCTTTGGCGAATCTCTCTGCCAATTGTCCCAACAGTACGTGGATTTTCCATGCCTAAGAATTGCATATTGCGACCAGTTATGTTTTCGGATAAGTGGTACGATGCTTCTTCTTTGAATATCAAGTTGGCGGTGAAATATTCGTCCACTAAAGGTTGCTGCCTGTTGATCTAATCAAATATCTAGTCGACGGGAGTAAACTTAATAAGTTTGCGGTTCTTTTCACACATATATCTCATGTATATAAAAAAAGAATTGGCTATTATGGAATAGTTGGATAATACGAAATACCGAGGGTTCATCCCTGTTTGTAGTGGCTCATGAGAGAGAAAATCTTTAACTGTTGAAGAGCGGCTTCCTTAATGCGTTACAGTAAGAGTTGACCATATATTGTTGCCGTATGATTCGCTACAGAACAAAGTGTATTTTGTAATTTTCAAAAGTTTTGCAGGTAAGTTTTCGAACGTGTTTACTCACTAGTATGCATGTAACTTGAACATTGAAGTTAAGCGTAATGCCCACCAAAAGAGGTGTAGTTACTGTGGTCGTTTTGCAGCTGACAATGTTTTGGCCTTGAGTTTAGAGGCTCATTTTACAAGATGGCGTACCAGGTATTATGGAATAATAGGTATTTATATATCGTTCAATTCTGATGTATCTTTTGCAATAGACTTCATGTCATCAACCAGAGAACAAACACGCTGAATATACCTTTTGTAACGAAAAGTTCTTCGAAGATCAATGACAGGAAATTTGCATAGTTTCGTTTTAGCTTTTTTCTGTGAGCTCTCCTTGATTGTACTGTAGCAGAGAAAGATTAACTTTGCGACTTTTGTAAATAAACTCGAAACGAGAAAGAATTTCACGTATTCTTAAAAGTATGGCTTTTATAATTAAAAATAATTAGTTTTCTAAGCGCGTTCAAACCTCCTATTCCATAATACTTTCCATTTATACATTTTTCTTTAAAATAAATTTTGTTTTTATAACAACAAAATAAATATTTTTTTTTGGCAAATGATAATTCTTACAAAACGTTTATAGTATAAATCCACGGGGATATTGTAGATTTTGTTTTCAATAACCAGTGATTCTTTAAGATATGTAAATGGTATTCCATAGCAACCTAATTTCCTCTACGTGTAATATTAGGTTGAGGAAAAAGAAATCCATTATTTTTGCTCGAAATTCAAGACTTTATTTAAAATGTTTCGGACTGTTCCGATTTGGTTCAAATATCCTATGTTTTGTTGCATAATGTTTTGCCATTTTAAAGGTAGCTTCATAATGCCTCTCTCATCGAAGTCTTGGTCCATAATGGCGAAAAACTCTAGTAATCGAGAGAGAGAGATTTTCACAATCTTCTCTTAATTCCAAATTCTTATCACTCAGGAAGTTTTGCAATCCGAGAAAAATGTGGTAATCGCTTGGTGCTAGGTCCGGACTATATGGTGGATGCATTAAAACTTCCCAATCAAGTGCCCAGATTTTCTGGCGAGTCACTACAAACGTGTGTGGCCTGGCGTTGTCCTGATGGAACACAACACCTCTTCTATTGGCCCATTCTGGCCGTTTCTGGTCAATCGCTAGCTTCAAACGGTCCAGTTTTCTACAGTAGAGATCTGAAATTAGTGTATGGACATACGGGAGCAACTCGTAATAAATGATTTCTTTCCAGTCTCCCCAAATACACAGTAGAACCATCCTAGCCGTTAGTCTTGGTTTGGCCACCATTTGAGCTGCTTCACCACGCTTTGACCAAGATCGTTTCACACAATATTGTCACATGTGGCCCATTTCTCATCCCCAGTCACAATCCGTCTAAGAAATTGGTCGATCTTATTCCGTTTGGCCAAGGCTTTGCAAATTGGAAATTTGATGTATCCTGTTTTTTGGTGTTAATTGGTGTAGCACCCAAACATCGAGGTTCTTTTTTATTCAAACATAGCGCAAATGGTTTAAAATTGTTTAATGGTCGATATTTAGCTTCTGAGTGATGCTGCGACTTTTAACATGTCGGTCAAGTTGGAGTATTTCTGTGATTTTATCGATATCTTCGACGACGGGCCTGTCTGTGCGAGATGCATCTTTAACATCAAAAATGCCTGAACAGAATCGAAGAAAACAAAATTGCACGTAATTAGCTGTTAAAGTATCGACACCATAAACACCGTACACAATTTCATCCGACTGACTTGCATTTTTGCCTTTATCAAAGAAAAACTGTAAAATGTACCGAATTTTCTCTTTGTTGACTTCCATTTTTATCACCCTGTAACTCACAACTGAATGGACCAAACAAAATACAGCAAAATAATTTTTTTAGTGTAAAATGTCACCTTAACAACGAGTATAAATTTGAAATGGTTTGATCGATACTTCTCGAGATATCGACACTACAACCATCTACCGAAAAAATAATGCGGATTTCTTTTTCCCCAGCCTAATACTTTTGAAAATAAAGCTTTTTCAAAACGAATGATTTATTTATACTAGCCCTGTATTAACATGCATTCCCTGTGTATACCTCGTGTAGGAAATAAACTCTTGAAAACTGTTAACAATCATTAAGTAATTCATCGCGCTGTTTAGCTACTTGAGGGCTTTTGGTGACGGACCTCGTCATTTTAAGTCATGGTCAAGTGACGAGGACGACACCCGAGCTAGTACCCCCCTCTCCTAACTATCACACCAATGGGAGGACATTTGAGCTTTTAACAGATTTAACGTGCATCACTCCCCTACACGGTGGGTCTTTAATGGTACTGAACTCGGACTCGTGACAAGCCAGCCACTATCCAATAGTCCTTGACAACTAGGCTACCGCAGAGATCTCGGAAGAAATTTCAAGAGGTTTTTGGAGCAGTAGGAGCCAGACACTAGAAAGACTGAGACTTAGTCTGGCCCCAAAGCAGTCAAAATGTCAAAGAATGAATAATGTGTCAAGAAATTTGTTTAAAACATTAACTTTTAATATTTCTTATATTATTTACAGTCATATAACAAGCTATTAGTAAATATTAACAAGAAAAAAAATTTACTTCACTTGGAAAAAAATATATTACAAAAAATTCTAAGAAATTGTGCATTATATATGTAATTGCTTTTCTAATTGAAATTAAAAACAGTCAAAATGATTTCCTTGAAAATCTAGTGTTAATAATCCGTGAATAATAATATTATTTTAATACTAACGTCGCACTGTTCAGCTACTCGATGGCTTTTGGCGAAACAATTCGTGAAAGAAAACACGATGGTCAAAAACGATTTAAATATTTAAAAAATTCTTCTGTTACGCATTGGGTGGATTACTTTTTTGGAGGCTATAAGTATTAAGTTATCCGACTATTTGCGATACATTCTTTTTTTAAAATGAAAAAATAGGGATTTTTTTTGTGATTTTTAGACAAGTATGCTAAAATTAAGAAGAGAATAAGAAATTATTATTGCTAAAATGGGTAAAATTTTACAAAAAAATTACATAAACAAGGTTCAATTTGGACAAAACGTTTATGAACAAATTTTCAAATTTAATGTGTGTTGCTTTGCTATTCCTTTTTGAAATGACCTTTAAGATAAGAGAGTTTTTACAAAAAATATAGCACTTTTTACTAGTTATTATGTGATATTGCTTAAAAAACAGTTCGTATAAGAGGCTGTACATTTTGTAATGAAATAGTAATTGATTAATCTGAAGGCTAATACTTCTTCTATCATATAGAACATACACAAAAAATTTTAGTTAATTATTTTCAAAACTTTTTGAGCATTTAAAAAAACACAGTTTGAGTAAAATGCATTTTAAAGTATGACATCTTGCTTAAAGTAGTGGCATTTACTTTTGTTAAAACATTTGTAGTTTTTGTTTTAGTGGATGTAAAATAATAAGCTTGGTATTTATATAAAGCTAATAAGGTAGCATATAAAATAAAATCATAAAAAGTTTTTGTCAATTTTTGGGAAAATTCACAACTTTAGGGTAGTAGGATACTTTATTTCTCAAAACCTAAAAAGTAAATTGGAATGTTTGCTCTAATTAGGATAATCGGATGCGTTTGAATTATTTTATTTTTACAAAGTACCTCTGGTAGCAAAAGCATTCACTTAGAAATTTTAAAACTTTCGGTACAAATGTCAAAAATTCTCAATTAGTTCTCATTAAACGAAACTGATAGAAATATTAATATTTCAATTGGAACAAAATTATTACGATTTAATAGATTAATTAATTAATTATCAAACATTGAACTTCTAAAAAGTATATTATCATCATTGATAACACTTTTTTTTCGTGTGATTTCTTGTCGTAAGCATTCAAGTTTCATAAAATTCTGTTCGATAGTATCTTGAGTTTTTCTGAGTGTGAAAAAAAAAGTGGGATATCAAATGTTAAATGAGTGTCTAAAGCAATTTTGATGATAAGTTAATTTCTATGCTCATTTGTTTCCAAATGATCGGCATTAATCTTTTAAAAATTATGAGAAATTCTCAAAAAAGTAGAAAAAAATATCATTATTACAGGAAAAATAGGAATTATAAGTACAGTAACGAGAAAAAAATGAATTATAACATACCAAACATTTTACATCATTGGATTCCAATAGATCAGTAAATGTGTTGAAAGAAATGAAGATTGCCACCAGGATTCTTGTAATAATTTATCTATTTTTTACACATATGGGAAGCTCAGTAACGATAAAAATACGGAGTTGTATGGAATAATCTAGTAGAACCCTCCTACTCAGGAATATTTTCGTCGGTTACGAAAACATCCTCTTCACAATTGTTATTAGAAGAGCACTTTTTGTCACGATCGCGGGGAAGAAATATTTTCCACTCTAATATTGAGTTGTTCGGAAAGTAATTTCATTTTTTCCTGACAGAGAGTTTAATTGTATTTTTTCACACCCAATTTTACACTTAAGCCGCGTAATCATTATATGTTTTGATAGCTGATAGAGCAAGGCTTGCTTGTGGAAAAGTCCAATTGATTCTAAGCAGTAGTTTTTGGTTAGAGCCGTTTCAAATATTAAGATTAAAAAGCATAACTTCCAGCATATTTTCTTTTTACAATCGAAATGACAATGCTGTTCAAGAAAGAAGAAAATTAGCCGATGTGTATGGAGAAGATATATTGATAATACGCCAATGCAAAAACAGGTTTGCAAAATTTTGAGCCAATGATTTCGATGTTGAAGATGCATTTCGTTCTAGAAACCGGTGAATAACATCTCTTGAGATTACCGAGATTAAATTTGTCGAATTCAACAAAAATTGAAAGGCTTATATACCAAGATCCCAGGGCCTCCAGACGTTACTTATTTTCTAACAAATAAAATATATAGAATAAGGTAGTGCCAGTATAAACTTTGAGTGCGGGCATACCTATTAGCTTGTCCCGACGGCCAATTTACAGGTAACAGGTGTTAAAGGTCGGTCAAAACAGTACTAACTTTTCTCAAATTCCAAAGGCCGGTTATTACTATGTTTTAAAACGCGTCGTTAAAAGTTTATAATCAGTACTGCCGGACACATTCCATCGATGATAACTTTTATATATAACAGACGTCTAAAAGATTCTAATAAAGTCATGCAACTTTTCTTATTTTCTAAAGCCTGATATTTATATATGATACTAAGCGAACTATTTCAATATTTGTTATAAGCTGCTAGATCAATCGGATGGGCCAAACATTCCCCCAGACACTACTAAAGGGTCGCTATACGTTTGAGCGCAGGCGTGATAGTTAGATATTTTTATAAGAAAGCATTACAAAAAAATATTCTTATTAATAGTATAATGGAAGACATCAGTAGTAATTAAGTAATATTTTCACGCTTCATTATAACAATAATTATTGCATAATAAAATAAAAGAACATTTGAACTCGTAATGATAATTAGGAACAAACATTTGCTAACTTATGAAGAATGTGTTTTATTGGCAACGTTCAGAAAATTTATGGGTTTAAACAGCAATCATTTATTAGTTTTTTGGCATCTGGTAAGAAGCAAAGGAATACAAAATTTACTATTAGAAAATTTCAAAATAATTCATGTAAATAATAATCATTATTCAGAGTAAGTTAGCTGTAATTTTTAAAAATTTTTTTTTCAATCTTCATTATCATCATCATTGAAGTATAATATCTAATCATCAATCCAATTGAATATCTTCATTATCTTCATCGGCATCTTTAGTAGCCTCTTCTGTAAAATAAATAATATAATTAAAAATGAAAGTGTTCTACAAGTTTATGTAAATAATTCAAAGGGAAAGTAGAATACCTGATTCATCTTGAAATGATTCACTAACAAAGGCGGGTAACTGGTCCCCATAAAACCAGTCGAAATGTGACATTGGTTGTCTTCCAATGTCCACCGATTATTTTCTGGACTAAGAATACTAAGTCCCTTCATATGAGCATGACTCCAGAGACTAGTGATGTAACTAGCTAGTCAAAACTGCTGTAAAAGCGCACTCATGCACGTAGGTAATTTGCTCGTATCAATGTTTTTAACATTCTTTCGATTGAACTCTTCACTAACGTCGGAAAGCATATAAGTGTTGATGGATAGTTAAAGTCTGGCAACATACCTCATCAATCAATCCGGGAATGTTATAAACTTGACAAATAAATTTCTGTATTTTGTTAAGCACATTTTTCTCTGGTCTGAATAAACCTGGATCGCCGAATTTCATAAATGCTTCCTGGTACTCTTCATTTTTCTTCAGTATATTGAATGGCTTTTGCTTGTCTTTTTTTAAAAAAATGCAGGATTGTAATCACATCCAATGATTGCATGAAATTCTGACTCATAACAGCTTAAAGAATATCCTAAACCCTAGTGATATCTCTTACTTTATTTCCTATGCCAGTCAATATCAACATAACGGAGAAAAGTATTGCTCGAAAATTTTCTCAAATCGTTTTGCATTTAATTGTGTGACCGTATTTTTTGAAATACTGTCTAACCTTTTTGGGTACATTTTTTATTGTGTCAAGTAGAAAAATTCCATCAATTTCTACAATATCTATGTGAGACGGGGGATTATGTTTGACATCTTTTTCCAAACATTACATTAAAATAGATTTTTGAGTCTTACAACCATCAAAATGGCTCAAGGATAACGGAGCTGTAGTTATGGGATATGTAAAATCTTTTCCCATATCGACTTTGTGATCGATAGAAATACCGAGTATATGTCCAAAACGAGTATACGTCTGTTTTTTTATTTTACTAAGTATTTTTGAAATATATAATACGTGTACATTTTATTATTTTTGTTTAAGAAATAAATATATTATGCAGTTTATTTTTACGTTTAGAAATATCTTTAAATAATGCAAAATTAATATACAATAAAACTGTAAATATCTCTATGACTGACCTCTTTTCTTTACTTTGCATGCATTATAGCGGAAATAGAATTGTTTCAAGAATGTTCTACTGCATGGCACGCTGAATCCTATTGGTCGATCGGTTCGGCACGCCACAGCTTAAAAGGTTGCGAACCCCTGCTTTAGACTAAACGTTTATTGACGTTAAGATTTTTATTTGAACCCATGGATTGAGCACGATTTTTTCTGACTCCCATAGCCCTTTTCAGGGCTCTAGCGACAGAGCAAACCTTTACTCTCTCTCTCTCTACCCCTCTGAACAAACGATAACGACTTGGAAATGGCCAACCTACCAACCGACATGAAACTGGAACTAGCTGACACACAACGGAACTCAACAAGGACACCATCGCCACTGCCCCAGCTCACACCATGTGAGCAGTTGAAATATAACAAGGCTCAACTTGCTAAAATGGAAACCTTCCGCAGATGCAAGCAGGCCTGCGTCGACGCACTCATGATGATGCCCGACCACCACCCTGAAGAACCCTTCTACGTCCGAGCACTCACTGAGCTGCAAGACATCGAAGAAACCATGGCACTGGCGGTAAGTGACATTGATTCCTTCGAACCCTGCATCATCCCTGGCTGCCCCCATCATGAAAAAACTCCTCAAAATTATCCGTTAAAATCGACCCCTAATTCTAATTACTCTGGAAAAAGAAAAGAAAATTCCAACTTTGAATATCCCCCAGAAAGAAAAACGGCAAGAAAAGTAATACTTGACATCACAGATAATGAAGAATTAAATTTGTCCCAAAATAAATTTGAATTGCCGAAAGGCGCTCATTTAAATAACCTCGAAAACTCAGGTCCAATCACCAACGGAAACAACCCCAACGGCTCGAACAATTCGGCCAGTCAGAATGCTCCGCAAAATTAACTCCCACCACCCATCATGCTTTACGTCAAAGAAAACTATAAAGCTCAAATGGCAGCAATAACCAAAGAATTCCCCAAAATAAGATCCCGCCTAACGGGTGAATTTCTAAAATTGTACACAGACAGCGCTGAAGAAAGACGCATGGCAGTCCAACTCCTTAAAAGACTCAAATTCCAATTCTACACAATAAAATCAAAAGCCGAACGCCCCATTAAAGTTGTTATCAAAGGTCTTCCCCGAAACACTAACCCTGAAGAAATTAAACAAGATTTGGACCTACTCGGATACACCCCGGAAAGAGTTAATCAATTAATAGGAAGAACAAATAAACGCCCCCTCCCCATCTTTTTAATCACTCTCCCCCGTAATTTAGACATTCTTAAAATATTTGATCTCAAAACCCTA
Organism: Trichonephila clavipes; assembly: GCA_019973935.1. Lineage (NCBI taxonomy): Eukaryota > Metazoa > Arthropoda > Arachnida > Araneae > Nephilidae > Trichonephila > Trichonephila clavipes. The sequence continues at coordinate 991,368 of BMAU01001397.1, read as the reverse complement.
AGTTACCTCAGCATCAGAGTTGAGGGTTATGATATGGTAAGGGTGTAACTCAATGTTACACCTGCAACAACTTCAACCATAGCTCTGAAAACTGCCACTTAAACCCAAGATGCCTCAAATGTGGTGACAACCACATCACCCGAGACTGCCCCATTAAACAAAAATTAGAAACGCCCTACTGCATTAACTGTAACATCTACGGACATATGGCAAACTACAAAGGATGCCCCTCATTCCCCAAACCCCCAAAAGGAGCCGCAAAAAATAACAGAAATTCTTACACTAACATTTACAATAGTTTAGTTAGACCCAATATCTCCTACGCCCAAGCTACATCCGGAACTGTTAACTCAAAAAACACCCCTCAGATGGCGACACGCGGACCTGGGTCTTCGGCACAAACTGAGACCAACAAACTAAATCCCCCCAATAACAGATATAACAATAATCACTTCCCCAATTTTAATCGTAGAAATAACAATTTTAACTTTAATAACATGAATAATAACAATAATATTTAATATCAAACAACGCTGCAAATGACAATGCACTGTCTAATGCAGCTTTCCCAAATTCTTTGTAACGGCAATAATTTAAATACAAACCAACAATTAAATCCCAATCAATGTACGCCCAAATAGAGGCATCGTGTAACAATATTAATAATGTATACTTCCTCCCCGACAGTTTGTGTTCATGGAACGTTTTGCTAAGAAAAAACTGCTGAACTACGTATCTTTATAGAGAAGATATTTTTCTCATACAAGAAACCCACCTGAGACCTTCACACCCCTTGAGTATCGCGAACTACACCTGCCACAGAAACGACAGACTCTCCGATGGTGGAACTCTGATCCTAGTTAAAAACTCTCTCAAGTCTCCCCACCCCTCCTCTTCGAGCTCTTGAAGCAACTAATATAATACTAACTCCCCCCAAGCATGATCCCATTTCCATTCCATGTGTTTATATTCCTCCCTCTTCCGATGAAAATTTATTTACAATAGACATTGAACATTTTATTCAAACAGCTAGTAATTCGGAGATTTCAACGCCACTCATAACGCTTGGAATTGAAAAAATAATACTACCAGAGGAAGACACCTCTTTAATTTCGCTAATATATGCTCAACTTAAATATCGCATTTCCCTCCACTCCTACTAGATTGGGTCACAATTCCGCTAACACTATTGACATCGCCCTAATTAAAATCTTCTACTACCCCTTTACAATTAACTCCATCGATGATCTTTCTTACCACAATCCAGTTTTCTTAAATTACAACTTCAAACTTGCAGAAGAACCCCCAAATCCCAGAGCGGTCTCCACAGACTGGAACGCTTTCAAAGCAAATCTAAATAAAAATCTTTCTCTCTTTGATTTCCATCCTAATAGTATTAACAACACTAACGACCTAGAACAAAAAATCACAGAGTTCACCGAAGCGGTCATTGATACTCATAGCCACGCCTCCCGACCAATAGAAACAGACCGTAGGAACTTCACTCCGCATCACATTAACCAGCTGCTTAAAATCAAAAATTACTTTAGAAAACGTTATCATCAAACCCTCAATCCCATTTTCAAATCGCATTACAATAGAGCACTATCTGATCTTAAAAAAGAACTTAAAAAATATAATGATAACATTTGGTAAAAAAGACTTGAAGCTCTTAATACCGCAGACAATAGTCTTTGGCGCACGCAAAAATTTTTCAAAAATAAAAGACCAAAAATCCCACCTCTTAACTGTGCAACTGGTACGGCAGTCACTGATCAGCAAAAAGCTAACCTTCTTGCAACTAACATTAAAAATAATTTTGTTGAAAATGATCGCGAAGATGATAATTATAATCAAAATGATGATTTAATTAATACTACCGTAAATAACTTCCTTTCTACCCCCCTAACTCTTTCATTGAACCTGCTCTTCCGGATGAAATTATCCACTACATTAAACATGTTAATGCCAAAAAAGCCCCTGGTAAAGACTATCACTAACCGCATGTTAAAAAACTTTCCCATTAAACTTATCCTAATTTTAACAATTCTAATTAACAAAATCCTCAAATTCAATCACTTTCCAGATAACTGGAAAGAAGCCATTATTTTCCCCATTAACAAACTCGGCAAGGACCCTCATCTTTCATCCAGTTACAGACCAATATGTCTCCTTTCCACTATCGGTAAACTAACCGAATCTATTATTCTTCATAGACTAAAAAATTTTATCAATGAAAATAACATCCTCAATCCCAATCAGTATGGTTTCACTAACAAGCTCTCTACCCTTCACCCACTTTTAAGACTAACCGAAAATATCTCTGAAGGTTTCCAGAAAAAGAAAAGCACGGGAGCAGTTTTTCTGGACATCCAGAAAGCTTTCGACCGTGTTTGGATTAATGGATTCACTTTTAAGCTAATTACCTTTAAAATTCCACCCCCTCTGATTCACCTTATTCACTCTTACCTCACTAATCGCTCCTTCAGAATCAGAATTAACGAGACCCTTTCCAATGAACACTCTATTTCTGCAGGGTGTCCCCAAGGTTCCTTGCTCGGTCCCCTGCTCTTTAACCTCTACATTAACGATATCCCTGACTACTCACTAACAAAAATTAACCTTTACGCTGATGATACTGCCATTCATGCTACATATAAAAAACTTGAAACAATTTCCTTCGCTTTAAACTAACACCTACTCCACCTGCAAAATTTCTACGACAAATGGAAAATAAGTATAAACGTTGACAAATCTACGGCCATTATTTTCACGAAAAAACAGTCGCTCCCACCACCTATCATCATGTACAACAAACAGATCCCCTGGTCTCAGGAAGCCAAATACCTAGAAATAATTTTCAATACACACCTAACATGGAAACAACATATTTTTTACCTTCGCGATAAATTCCGGAAAATAATGTTTAAACTTTACCCCCTAATTGGCCGGAATTCATATTTAAGTATAGAAAACAAAGTGCTTCTCTATACAGCCGTTATGCGTCCCATCCTAGCTTATGCAAGTCCAGTTTGGGGTTATGCCGCTAAAACAAATATTAATATACTTGTGATACCCTGCAAAATTCTTTAATACGTATGATCGTCAAAGCCACAAGATATATGCGTAATGACGACATACGTAATGCTCTTAAAATTAACAGTTTCAAATCTCATATTCAGAATATTGCAATTAACTTTTTTAACGATTTAGAAGCAACCAATAATATCAACATGCAAAATTTATCACATTATACCCCTAATGACAAAACAAAGAGAACAAGAAGAATTCTTCTTGATTCCTACAATCCCCCGTAATTCTATTTTCTCGTGCAATATTTTTTATTGCACACCGTAATTGCTAAAATTTCACTTTCCTTAATTTTTGTCAATATTTTTCTCTCGCTCTCCCCACTGGACTTGCTCCTCCCCATTCTTTAAAACTCAACCCCTAGGGCAGCCAATTGGAGTCAATGTTCACTGTACCCTGCATCCAATCAGAGAGCAACCTCTTAGCTCTCAGCCAAGCCAAAAACTCACCACACAGATGAAGAACCTAAGCCACGCCTCCCAGATTCCATCGCTCGACCAATCACCAACATGCCACTCAGCAGAATGGAAAACACCACTTTTGCCATGCCCAGCATCGTAGACTCTCACAATATGGGATTGAGGACTGTTTTTACAGTCCAGACGCCCAAAAGAAAACGCCTATTCAACGCCTTTAGACTAAACACCAAGACGCACACACATAAAGAGTAGGGGGAGAATAGACGAGATGTCTCTCTCACACTCAAGTGGGCAAATAATAACGTTGCACTCATACGCATAGCCAGAGTTGCCAGAAACTTATGCAGTAAAGTAGCACGAAGGGAGGAAAAAAGCAGCGAATCGATTTCCATAAATATATATATATATATATATAATTCTTTTAATTTTGTAAAACTTCGTTACATAAAATTCTTTAATTATTTAATTCATTTAAAATACATTCAAATTCTTCCTGCTATGTCTTTTTTATATATATCTGAACTATATTGAATCATTTGTGGTGATGGAATGAAATCAACGCAGCAAGTCCCTCATTCTTAAAAGTCATTTTGATTCTGAGAATTGACTTAAGGTATCCGACTACTTGCGACAACTTTTTTTGGAAAAAAAGGAAATATGGAGCTCTTTTTGTGATTTTTATATTTATATAGTATATTTTAAGGAAAAATCCTAAAATTGGTAAAAGAAAAAAAATTATTATTATTAAAATGGGAAAAAACTAGTAAAAATGTACGAAAAATTACGTAAACGGGGCCCGCTCTCTACAAAGATTTTATTAACAAATTCTCAATTTTTCAATTTTGATGTGTTACTTTGTTATTCCTGTTTGAAGTGATCTTCACGATAAGAAATATTTTAATTTTTACAAAAACTAGAGCACTTTATCTAAGTCATTATACGAAATTGCTTAAAAAAACATTGACTATATTCACATAAAGAGCTGCAAATTTTGAAATAAAACAGTTATTGATAAATCTGAAGATCAAAACACTTCTACTGTTATGCAGAACATAAGCAAAATTTTCAGCTAATTATTTTCAAAACTTTTTGAGCAATCGCGGTCCCCGTTTGAGGTTTTCGAAAAAAACACGTTTCGCGTAAAACGCATTTCAAAGTTTGACATCTTGTGTAAAGTTATGGCATTTGCTTTTACTAAAACGCTTGTAGTTTTTGTTCTAGTGGAGGGAAAATAAAGTACTTGGTATTGTTATTAAGTTAATAAAATGGTCTATAAAATAAAATCATAAAAATTTTTGCCGATTTTTGAAAAAAATCATGGTTTTAGGGTAGTCGGATCCCTTAAACAGTTCGAGGCACATTCGATTCCTTAATTTTGTCTTTTTTGGCGTAACTCTGGGATATGCCCTTTCTACTGTGGCATTACTTATCGGTAGGCTGTGAAGCTTTAAAGCAAATATAGCTAAATCTCTTAAAAATGGATTTCTAACTTTGTCTTTTATATTAAAAATATGACACCAAAATAATTCTCCATCATTTAAAAGCTCAGATTCAGATAGAAAAACATCTTTCAACTGTATGTTAAAAATTTGTCTCCATTGATTCTCCAGAACATATAGTTTAGATTGGTCTGCTAATTCTAAAATCAGATAAAAAAAAAAGGACGATTTGAATTAAAAAAATATCAGGGGAAAAATTCTTTATCTTTTTTAAAGTTCCGTAATTTTTGAAGGGATTCGTTTTAAAAATTGCTCACATGAAACCTTGAGAAAATTATGGCATCTTTGATGGATTTCCTTAGTAGATCCTGAAGAAATTATTTTACTTTTGCTTGTCAGTTTATTCAAAAAGACATCCATCAAGTACAATAGGCAAATAAATGCTTGTTAAATTCATGTCAACTGCGAGATTGACACATTTAGGGTAAATTATTCTTCTTAAAAGAGTAAGGGATCAATCTTTTAATGCTTCCAATAATTTGCAATTATCAACATGGTCACTTTGAAAGAGCAAATTAATCCATTCACATTCTGCTACAATTGGCAGTTGTAATTTAACAATATTTAATTCTATCCTTGTATTAACATAAGTATAGGGATAGTAAGATAAGTAGTTGATTGAAAGAGGGGAATCTTGGCAGTGGCGTAACGAAGAGTATTAGGGCCCCTTGCAAAGTAAGCCTTTGGACTCCAAGCCCTAATACGTACGTGGCGCCAGTCAGGCTTTGGGCTCCCTAGAATCCCTGGACCACCCACAATACAAGGTTGTACGTTACACTACTGAATCTAAGTAAAAACCTTTCAAAAGGGATTCAATCAGATTTTTATCACATAATCTCTCTAGATGACGAGTGCTTACTTTTGCCATTGTATGCAATACTTAATAAGTCCAGTGCTGGTGCGTAAGTTAATTACAAAAATATTTTTTATTCTTTAATCCAATGCAATACCATTGATGATAATTATACAATTTACTTAGTTCTATAAGAATTTGTCCTTTCAAATTACTTTTCCGAGGTCCTGGGTAGCCTAGTGGTTAGAGCATCGGACTCCAGGCCGAAAGGCCTGGGTTCAATGCCCGATGCCACCAAATGCCCTCCGAGTACACACGGAGTACGTGCTTGTTAAATCAGTGGGTCCAAAGTCTTGTAGGTCGAATCACGAGTTCAGGGTTCTGGAGAATATTTCCCTCCCCTTCAGTTTCATGCCTAAATTGTGGAGGTGGAGATAGGTGGTGTTGCCATCTATCGTTGCTTCGAGGAATTTCGCCTAGCTAATTCGTACTGTCACCTGTATGGTGCCCAAGGACAACGGCAGGCGAACTTCTAGCTCCTTGCCACGATGAATTTTGTGGACCTTGATCTGACTACGTCAGACAGGTGGCATTAGAAACAACAACAACAGCAATTACTTCCAACAACAATTCTCTCCAAGCCTATTGCTTAAGAATATTACATGTTTCATTTTCCTGCTTCTAGAGGGATTAGAAAGATTCCCAACATTTATTTTTTTATACCACTTACAGTGGAAAAAGAGTAGTGAAAGAGGGGAGTCCCACTTAGGGATGGCGATTCTTTCCGAAAAAGATCGATTTTAAAATCAATTCGAATCGTAACCTGATAACTCGATTCACAAAATAATTCGAGGTCTAAAAGATCGATTTCTAAAACACCGATTTTTTTTCAAGCCTGCATTTACAATGTAAATATAAATCCAATTCATGAAAAACAAGAAAGGTACCATAATATATGTAAACGATCTCTTATCAGTAAAATCAAGGAATTTTTTTTAGTTCAGGGAAGTCGACTATTACAATTATTTTTAGCACCATGTCATAGTATCAGGTTTAAAAGAAGACATTTATTTTCCAAATGTATTTGTTACATTAAAATTTTAGAAAATAGATAATATAGCTTATAGTTCCCAATCTAAGCTTTTTAAAAACAATAGTCTGTCAAGTCTCTTGGGATCCAAGTGGTTCTGCTCAACCCTTGCAATGTTGCCGGCAATCGAAAAAAGGCGCTCCCAAGATACGATACTTACATACTACGATGATCCCACGATACTTACAGCAATTTACTCTCCCTCAATTAATTATTCCGTAGAAAACACTACATAAAAGTAAATATTTATTTCGCTAATCCCAGTACATTATGACAGTCAGTCAATCAAGGCATAAGCACATGACGCAATATCAACAAATACAAAAAGTCAAAGATTACATACGTAACTTTTTTTTATTTAGTAAAAAGAGGCGAAGGAAACTACGCACAGAGGCATCTCACGGATTTTTTAAGTAATTAACCCTTTAACCACCAACACCGTAATATTGCTTGTTTTAATGATAGTATATTCAACTAATTGTAAATAATATATTTTATGGTTTTTACCACAGAACAGGAAAAGTGGAATGTCGATTTTCTAGGATGAAATATCGATTCATTGAATCGATTCAGTGCTACTTATCGATTTAAAAAATTGATTTTCTTTGGCCCGAAAAATCGATTTTTTGATTATTGAATCTCAGATCGCCATCCCTAGTCCCGGTTAGATAGGCTCCGATCCGTGGCGATGGTGAAGGGGGGATTACAGCGTTTCCTGTCTTTCGGAGAGGTGGAACATACATCAACTTTATGTTTTCTTTGGAGACTAAGGTCACTTTTTTTTCGATTTTTTCGAAACTCGTTCCAATACTTTTATATATGATTGAAAGTAGCGGGATCTTCAAGTGAAATAGCATAAAATTCGCGAAGTAGCAATAGGATAAAAAAAGTAGCGGAAAGTTTTAAAAAGCAGCAAAATTCGCGAAAAACCGCACGATCTAGCAACACTACGCATAGCGATCCTTTAGATGTGTCTCGGCGCGAAGGGGGGTGGACCATCCGATTGGTCTGGCAGCTTACAACAAATAGTGAAATAGTTCACCGGGATTCATATATAAATATCAAGCCTTAGAAAATAAGAAAAGTTGCTTGGTTTTTTTGGAAGCTTTTAGGCCTCTGTTAAAAGTTATCGCCGATGGAACGTATCTGGCAGTACTGATTATTAACTTTTAACGATGTGTTTTAAAACGTACGTAAAAATCAACTTTAGAAATTGAGAAAAGTTAGTAAAGTTTTTACCGACCTTTAACACTTGTTACCTGTAAATTGGCCGTCGGGACAAGCCAGCATGTATGCACACACTCAAAGTTTATACTAGCATTACCTTATCCTATATATATTATTTGTTAGAAAATAAGTAACGTTTAGAGGCCCTGGGATCTTGGACTATTATGTTTAAACTCAAGCCTCGACATATGGGTTCCTCATATTCTTACGGAAAGAAATTTGTGTCGTCGTGTGTGTGTTGATGTCTGTAATTTACTTCTCAAACGTCAAGAAAATGATCCATTTTTGAAGCGCATCGTCAGTGAGGACGAGAAATGGGTTGTCTACAAAAATGTCAAAGTAATGGATTAAGGAGTAAAAAAATGAACCTGCTCAAAGCATTTCGAAAGCCAATATTCATAAAAAAGGGGAAGCTATCTACCTGGTGAGATTTAAAGGGAATAATTTAATTTTTTTTAGCTTTTACCGGGCAACGCAACAATTAATTCTGAAGTGTACTGTTATCATTTGGAGAAACTGAAATAATCCATGAAACAGAAAAGACCAGAATTGATCAATAAAAAGGCTTGTAACGTTCTACCAAGATATTGCGAGACCTTATACTGTGACAAATCTATACGCGTCCTCTCACTAATCCTCTTGGGGAATCTTTCGTTTAGCATTCGCGTTTAATTCACAGCCCTCCCTCTCAAGAAGAAACCTCAATATTCAGATTAGTTCGACTCTATAAAGTCATTCTAGAGGATGAGGCAGGAAGCAGCTATACTCGCTACGCAGGTAAGATTGAAGAAAGTTTACTTGCAGATGTGAAGATTAAGAGTGGTGTTTTGCCACTGTGTTAAATTAGTAGATTTGAGGTTAGTAATCAACGACAGAGAGAGAGAGCGAGATTACGTTGAGTTAAATAAGTTAGTTGCGCATATTTTCTTAATAATCATTGTTTTCTCCATGCTACTCATTTGGCATTCCCTTAGAGATTAGATTGGTGTTGGTTAGTGTGTATGACTAAATAAATAATTGTTATTATGGAATTCTTTGGTTCTGCTTTCATTCCTCCCACACCCTTCAGTAGGCAAGACAGTGGGAGAGAAACTTTGGGTGCTAGTTGCTCACAATACAAGTTTAGTAACTCACCAAAAGCTTTTACAGCTTGAATTGATACACAACCACACTCACCATATTTTCGAGATCTGTCATCTTCCAATTATTATTTGTTCCGGTCTGTACAAAATTTTTTAGATGGTAAAAATTCACTTGAAACAAGGAGATCAAAAATCACTTCGATCAGTTTCTCGGAAATAAAGAACAAAACTTTTATGAGCGTGGGATCATCCTACAGCCAGAAAGATGGCAAAAGGTATTGAACCCCAGAATAGACAGTAAATAATTTCCTAAAATATTTATTCACAATATGAAAATTATCTCTCTTTCATTTTCACACACATAAAACAACGAAATTACTTTTCGAAGAACCCAATAATTATGCTGACATTAAACTTAAATGCATGGAATTACAGATTCAAGTATTTTTCTAAACAGGATTTCAGCAACGTAAAGCTGAATTGTCTCATTCAGAGTTTCATAAGAAAAAGCCATATAAAAATTACATCGATTCTTTGTCAAACACTTAAGAATTTTTTTTGTAAGATAGCTTAAATGATGAAAATACCAGTTAAGAAATCTAATTGGCTGAGATGCGTCACCAAGGCCTCGTTGGAAGGAAAATGATTGGGATCTTTTGTATTAAATGATTCATGTTCCAAAAATTTCAATTTTTTGGTTGTTTAATTTGTTTAAAATAATATTAGCTTTTTTTGTGACTTCTTTTTTTTAAAAAAAAGAAATTCTTCCAGTCGTTTTTATGGAAAGCAATCTTTCCCTTGTTTCAAAACTTTTAAGATTTGTTTTATGTTAATACACCTAAAACGTTCTTTTAACTCAAATCAGTCGCGTATTCATTTTTCATCAAGTATTCATCATGCTACTCCCATAAATAGAATGAATTCTTCCTGAATGAAAGTTATTCTAACATAATTGAGCAAAATAACAACGGATATATGGAGGAAATGATGGTAAATATTTTTTTAAATAGCTCTATTCAACTCTATTTTACGTGCAATTTCTTACCGAGTTTCATTTCAAGCATTTATTTAGAATGTACAAATCCTTGCATTATATGACTTAGTTGCTGTCAGAACTGCTAAACTGACGGATAAAAATCCCAACACAAAGAAAGACTTGTGCCAGATAAACGAAATGTGTGGTAGGCGTATTTTTATATCGGAAAGATGATATCAATTCCAATCTTGTGCTTTGTGCTTAAGTGTGGCGCTACTAGATCCACACTTAACAGTATGTAGCTCTACAGTTTATTGACACGTTACCTTGTCATTGTGAGTTCACCAGATCTATCCTCAATTAAGCACGTATGGGATATCATTGGACCAACATTCCAGCATCATTTTCAGCTAGAACTGATCGTCCCCCAAAATTTACACAAGCATGGAACTCCATACCCCATTCGGTACCCCTATTCACGCTTGCATTTAAAATTCTGGAGGTTACACCAGCTATTAATGTAATAGTATTTCACATTTGAAATGCATTTTCTTGAGCTTAAATTAACCTGTGTTCTTGAAAATTTAATCAATTAAACATGTTAGCTATACAATTGCATTATCTTAATTTCATTACTCTAGAATAATTTTTCTTGGTGTTGGAATTTCCTCCCCGTCAATGCATGATGGTTAAGAGCTGAAATATTTTATTACTTAGCTAAATGAATATCATCTTACGGTCATCATCAGCAATGGTGACCAGAGACGTCTTTTTGGTTCCCAAACCTCTGAAATTTAGGACTCCAGGTCCAGCTCGGGCGTCAAACAGTTCAATCTGGAAGTTTTTGAGAGGTTCTCGGATGAGGTCGTTGATTATCCGGAATTTGATGACATGTCTCGTTTCACCAGGCTCGAAGATCACCTCTCCGAAATTGGGCTCGTAGTCTACTCCAGGCAGAGCAGTCTTAGGAATCGTTCGGTAACGACAGCGTATTTGTCCATCCGTACCGCCCACACGATTGACCCCGACCAGCATTTGCCGCATTCCCTCTGATACAACGATGATAGGCTCCTCCAATTCGAGAGTACCAGGCGTCACTACAAAATAAGATCAAACTGCAATAGCAAAAATTACATCGTGTCTATCTCAATCATTAAGTGTAAAAAAGCTGTCTTCGTTTTGATGAATTGATTGGGAAATTCGATGTAGCCACTATGAAAGTTTTGAAAATTTGTACATACACACACACGCGCACACACACACACACACATATATTCATTTATGGTGTTGCATTTTTTACAAACAGCAGTGTATTTGTAATAATATTGCGTATATATATATATAAATATACCCAATATTATTATATATACACTGTTGTTTGTTTGTAACAAATGCAACACCATGAAGGAATCATCCGAATTAAATGAACTTTGCAGCATATATCAATTACAGGATGTTACGTAAAATAGTAAAGTTTCAGAGCCACCACGTATGCGTACCTTGAGCAGCACCCTCTGAACTGATGCTGAAAGCGTTTAAATAGCGGGGCTCTAGCGGGACGTTGAAAGTAGTTAATGATTATTTGTTAGTAGCGAGAGTTTAGTGAGATCTCAATATGCATCCACGTTGAAATAAGGAGAAATTCGATCAACTTATCGAGTTTGAATGGTGCAGGATTATTGGCCTTTGAGAAGGAGAATTTTTTTATTGCGCAATAGGAGCTTGTGTGCAGCGGAACAGTTCCGCAGTGAGGCGAGTTTGGAAGCAGTGGACCAACGAGCACCAAACAACTTAAAAAACTGGCAGTGGACGACGGAAGGTGACGACAGACACCTGCTCTGCACGGCGGTGAATGACCTTACAGCTTCCTCCAGTTAGTTGGCTGCACATTGGTCTACTACTACAGGTGTACTAATTTCGGCTTCGTCAATTCGTCGACATCTGCTGCTCCGTGGATTGCGTGCAAGGGTGTCTTTATAGAGGATCCCCCTCACGGCAAACGATCGACGGCTGCGTCTGCAATAGGCTCATGAGCACAGAGCCTGGCAAGCTGATTGGTACCAAAATGTCTTTTCAGATGAATCATGCTTCAATTTGTGGGACCATGATGGGCACATTCATGTTAGATGCTATGCCGGTGAACATTCCAGAGTGGGTTATCAAACGACATCGTGGCATAATATCCAGAGTTGTGGTTTGGGATGTGATTTCGTATCATGGACGATCCAATCTGCTACGAATTGAGGGTAATTTCAATAGAAGCAGGTACGTTCGTGAAGTGTTACAGCACGAAGTAGTTCTCTTCCTTCAAGACAACCCTGGAGTTATCTTTCAGCAGGATAATGCATGCCCACATGTTGCAAAGACTGTTCAAGACTTCTGCTCAGCCCAACACATGCAACTTCTTCCTTGGCCTGCTTATTCGCCGGATATGTCGCCTATTGAGCACGTGGGGAATTTGGTTGGTCAGCGTTTCGCTCGTGATCAGCGTCCTGCAGCTTCAAAAGAGGAACTTTTGCTGCGCATACAAGCAATATGCCTTCCAAAAGCAGACATTCAAAATCTGTAGCAACATATCTGTAGCGTATAGCAACACTTATTGCAGAGCGTGGTGGCTACCCCAAATACTGATTTCGGACACGTAATATTGTTTTTTTACTTTGAAAACTTCGTCATTTATTTGTACTAATACAAGCCATTTGTGCATTAAATTTCATTTAATCCAGATGATTCCTTCATGGTGTTGCCTTTTTTACAAAGAGCAGTTTATATATATACTAGCTGCATGGCCCGGTATTGCACGGACTTTCTCTACTTTTATAAATTTTCCCTTTCCTTTACAAAATCAGCACTTCTAATACTCTTTTTCAAAATGACTTTCACCCCCCTACTCCTTCGCTTAGCCCGGCGTTGCTCGGGTTTTTACCGAATGTATAAACTTAAAATTCCCTGTTTCGAAATTTTTTCGCTTCTTTTCTGTCAGACAGTTTTATTCCCCTCCGTTGTTGCACGAACATTTTTAAATACATAACATATTGTGATTGAAATTATCCTTCCCCTCTCACTATCATATCTCTCGAGTAAGTGAACAGTGGGACTTTAATATTCACTCACTCACTTTGCAACTTTTTAGACCCCACAAACGAAAATGTACCTTTTTAAAAATAGTTGTATATTGAAAAAAGTAGAAATTTTTTTTATCATTACAAAATTTCACAACTGTTTTAAATGTTGAATTAATATTGTGAGCATATTTTGAAATGTTCGATACAAGGAAAAAAGTTTCATACAATTATTTTTATAAATGAAAATGCTATAAAAATTTGGAATTTGATAAATAGTTATTAAATATTTAAAATTTGAGTATATTTTAAGGTATATACAAATGCGTTCGGAGCCTTTTTTTTTTTAAAAAAGCATCATTTAGAAAAACAATTATACCCCTTTTAACTTCAGTTTATATATGTAAATAAACTATACTTATCTAATATTTGAAATAAATCCTCTAAGTATCAGAAAATTGGTAAATTTGTTGGAAATTTTGAAGATATTTTAAAGATATGTAAAAAATTCTCTACATGAAAATCCATCGACCCAATTTGTATAAATTTAGTATCAAAATAATCATTATGTATGTATCTAGGGCCTGAAGTAAAATCTTTTGATTATATAAATAAATAAAAATTCCACAAATAGTCGAGGAGCCAAAACAAGAAGTTTGCCATGTTTTACAACACCGTTACAGAAATACCGAGCCATAATTTAAAAATTAATCTTATTCTGATCATTCTTTTACTTTAGAATCTAGAAAATATTATGAGAAAAAGTGGTACCAAGTTTCAATGTTATTTAATGGCAATATTTTAATTTATCACTTTTGAAATTTTCAAAATATACGAAAACAGTGATTTTGAAAAAAAAATTCATTTTTTAGTACAATTTATCACATATTTTTTTTATTTACATAATTACTTACTTAAAAATCCCCAGCTTATAACTTACACCTTCTATCAGCTCATTTTGCCACAGTCAAAGAATGTCGTTCAGAATCTGTATTTCAAATTTCATCAAGTTCTGAAAAACCTTTCAATGTTAATACACCAACAGTCATACCGAAATGTTTCAAGATATTTATCAATCGCTGAAATTCCTTATTGAACTGAATTATGGTCATGTATCCTCCTAATCACCCTGTTGTTAATGAAGCAAAAACATCTTTTGGAATAAATTTCCAAAGGATTCCATTGAAACATTCATTAGCGTTTTGTGTTTTTCCTGGTAAACATTTTTCTAATAAGTTTTGATTACATAACTTCATATATGTTGGTTTGATTATGTTGATCATATTTGGGGGAAGTCCTTTAGATTTATCGCTGTAGATCTTATCCTTTGATACGGCTTGTTGATATATGCACCAATTATCCGGTCCAACAGGGTATTCGCCATGCATTTGTTGTTTTGCATTAGAGCAACAATGGAAAAATGCTACAATAACTCCACGTTGCATGCCTTGTAAATCATTTACATTGTTGCGAATAGCAATGCCATAGTAATTCTGTGACTTATCGATAAAGGCATCCGTCAGGTTTCCTCGACCTTCTAGGTCTTTTCGCTTGGATTTCAGTTTCCTCAGTTTTGTTCTGACACACTTTTGTATGTGTCCAACACACTCATTTTGCTACGGTATTATTACCATAAATATCTTTTACAGAGGTGTACCCCTTAGAGTCTCCATCGCCAAAAAAATTTACATACTGTTATTTTCTCATTTCGACAAATCATTCGAAAATACGATAAACACCCAGGAGTTCCATAGCACCAGATGACCCTGTATGTTTGGCACAATTATGAGTGGTGTTTAAGTCTTTGTTTTTTGAATTGCAAGTCTACACACTTTTGACATGAATTTAACGTCTAATACCTTTCCAAAATCTATCGAGAAAACAGACACACATCTATTCAAGGAGAAATATCCTCTTCGTTGCCATGTGCCATCCACCGACACACCACATTGAGAAAAATCAGCATTAGTTTTGTTACTTCTTATTTCCAATGCAGTTTCCTTCATTGTATTGCATGCTACGTTGCTAGCAGCAAAATCAAGCTTTTTTTCCAGGAAGCCAAATGCTCTTTTAGATGGTACATCTATATTTATAGCAGAACAAAGTTTTTTGGCCGCAGAATGTCCTTTACCAATGATTCTCATACCAAAAACAAATCAAGATTGATACTGTGCAGTTTGTTTACTTTCTCAGAAGTGCAGAATGAGAAGGAATATTCATAGTTTTCACATTTCAAAGTCATATTTAAAACTAATCCAAACAGTCTTGCACAACACTAAATTTTCTTTCAAAACACACAGGGCAGCATAACAATGAAATTATATTGTACAAAACTGCTAAGTTAAAAATAACAATTTTTTCATTGTTCTCTGGAACATCTGCAGGTTTTAAAGAATTAATTAGTTTTGATTCACTTGCAGTTGGAATACTTGAATGGGTACTTATCTTTTCGTTGTGGAAAACTGAAACTCTTTTACAAAACTTATTTCGTTTGAAGAGACGCTTACGGGAATATCTTTTATTTCGGTTATTTCCCATAATTATAAAACAGTAATGCGAGCTAATAATTCACTTGTTTTTTATCAAATAATACTAGATAACTTTTGTTTTGCAATTAAATACGCAGGATTTTTATCAAATGAAGCTGAAAGTAAACCAAACAAACATTGCCAGATTTAATTTGTCAAATACTTTCAAATAGTATAGTTATTTTTAATATTATCTAAAGTTTTTTTTAAAAATTATACTTTAAAAAATAATGTATTTAAATTTTGTTTGACCAGTTTAAGGGCATTTAAATGCTGACTTCCAGCTATTTAAATACCTACTTCCGGTTTTTTACGCTTTACTAATTATTAAATATGTTGGCTTCTAAGTGACATAGAAACAAAAAAAAAAAGAACAGTTTTATAGAGTTAAATAATTGCTTTATTCTATAAAATCAAAAACTTAAAATGTGATTTTTTGCAAAAATTGACCATTTATACGTATTCGTATACCTTAAAAATTCGTCAAAAAATCTTTTCTCGGCATTTTATTTTTTAAATCACTAACTCTAGAAGATAAAAGTATGAGTTTTTTAAAAATCATTTTCATATAAACGCATCGATATTGATTCATTTTAGAAAACATTTTAAAATATCGTTGTTTTAAAAAATGTATCGTGACGAAATAAATTATCTTTCCAATTACAAAATTACCTGTGTGAAGTTATTAAATGCGCGAATAAAATTTAGAGTATTGTTTTAAAAATGATAAAAATTGAGCGATTATGTTGTTTTGAACCCGGGTACAAACGCAAGGACTCTATTTATTCTCAGTTTGGTTTGGCAATTCAACAAAACGATCATCAAGCAAGGCGTAGATTCGTCGAATGGGTCCAAAACGAGATTACCGTTGTTCCCGATTTTCATAAGCGAATTTTGTTTAGCGATGAAGCGCACTGCTGGTTGAATGGCTACGTCAACAAAGAAAACTGCCGCATTTGGAGTGAAGCTAATCCACAAGTGTATGTCGAAACACCGTTACATCCAGAAAAACTGACTGTTTGGTGCGCTTTATGGGCTGGTGGAATCTTTCTTCAAAAACGATGAAGGCCACAACGTTACAGTCAATGGTGATCGGTATAGAGCCATGATTACTAACTTTTTCATTCCTGATTTGAACAATCATGATGTCCAGGAGCTGTGGATCAAACAAGACGGCGTCACACAGCTCGTGCCACAATCGATTTATTGAAAGACACGTTTGGTGACCGCCCAATTTCACGTTTTGGACCTGTGAATTGGCCTCCAAGATCTTGTGATTTAACACCGCTAGACTATTTTCTGTGGGGCTATGTAAAGTCATTGGTCTATGCGGATAAGCCACAAACGCTTGACCATTTGGAAAACAACATTCACTGTGTTATTGCCGATATACGGCCACAAATGTTGGAAAAAGTCAACGAAAATTGGACGTCCAGATTGGACTACATCCGAGCCAGCCGTGGCAGTCCTATGCCAGAAATCATATTTAAAATGTAATGCCACAAGATTATCTTTCGAATAAAAAAATTATGTCAATCGAATAATACATCGTTGTTTTATTGCAATTTAAAGTTATATACCTCTAAAAAAACACCCTTTACATATATATATATATATATATAAGTTATCAAAAAAGTTATCAAAAAAAAAGTGAAGGAAGGCCTAGATATATATATATATATATATATATATATATATATATATATATATATATATATATATATATATATATATATACATGTTCTGAAAAAAACATTCAAAAAGAAAAGAAAAAACTATCTGATAAAAAAATTTTTTGATATTTTATTTTAATTTTAACGTTTTTCATTCCTCTGTGTTTAGTAAACTATTTAAACACGTATCAGACAAAAAAAGTATGTTTTACAAAACTAACACATTCACATTATTTTAACAATAATACTATATAATTTATATATATATTTATTTTATAATTTATATAATATCTTATATTTATAACATATTGTATGTCATTTTATAAAACTTTTTGTAACTAATTTTTGGATAAAATATCATTTAATGTTTATTATAACAAAATTTGCAAAAAGTATTATTCATTAATAATTTTATTTATGAAGTATAATATAAATATTTATATAATTACAGTAATTATTTTATTTTTTAAAATGCAAAGCAATTTTCTAAAATATGATTTAATAATCAATAAACCTTTTTTAAACAAATTTATTTATGTGCAAAGTTTTGTTGTTTTGTAAAAAAAGAAAAACAACAACAACGTCATACAGAATTGTGGTGAATTTAAAATGTATAAGAATAAAAAGGTAAAAAGGCTAGATATTTTTTTCCATTCACTGTATAAAATCATTCAAAACGAAAACATACTATGTGATAAAAATATATTTCATAACTTGTTAAGTTTTTTATTCCACTGTTCTTCAATAAATCACTCTTTAAGAATGAAGAAAACTATCAGTTATTTTGCACTCTTTAAAATCGTTATCT
This sequence comes from Trichonephila clavipes, assembly GCA_019973935.1. Classification (NCBI taxonomy): domain Eukaryota; kingdom Metazoa; phylum Arthropoda; class Arachnida; order Araneae; family Nephilidae; genus Trichonephila; species Trichonephila clavipes. Next base: position 973,121 of record BMAU01001397.1, on the reverse strand, counting down.
GTAATGTGTAAGAAATGGAATACTGCTATAATATCACGTAACGTAAGTGAAATTTCAATTTCAAAAACCCCGAAGAGTCACCTCTATCACGCATGCGCAAAGCTTTCACCCGTGTAGTTGAAACGAATAACGTGTGTTGGCAAAAAACAGAGTTTTTCATGAAATATAAGTTAATGCTTTCAAACTTAACACATCGATTGTAAGCAACGGTCATTTTTAAACAAAAAAAAATGAAACAAAAATAATGCTAAAATATTTCTCGCAAAAAGGGAAAAAAAAAGGAAAAACACAATTTATTTTTTAAAAAACCGTAATTTTTCAGCAAATATTTCCATTTTTGAACAGATAACGGATAATATAGTTCTACACTCGAAAAAAAGTTTCGTGAGATTATGTTCATAAATAAAGCAGTTATTAAGTATTTAAACAAAAAATTTTGAGTATTTTTTGAAAAATCGTAAAAAAAAAGTTTTTGACATTTAATTTTTTAAATGACTGATTCTAATAGAAAAAAGCATGAAATTTTTTAGTCTAAAATATGTTTTCATTAACGTGAAAGAAAAAGAAAGCGGAGCGATTTCGAAATCATACTCATAAAAACGTATCGATTTTGACTCATTTAAAAAAAATCGCAAAAAATAGAAAAAGTAATTATTTTGTAAAATAAATGTACCATATCATGGCGAAGTAAATGATCTTTCCGATTCAGTAATTATTTTTTGTCTGAGTCTCATAAAAAATTAGATTGCGTTTCAAAAACGTCCAAAAAAAAAGTTCGGAGATTTTGAACTTGTTCCCTGGTGGGGAAAAATGGCACTAATTATGCGATTTAAGATTTTTAATTAATATATTTTTAACTAATTGGAATATTGGAATATAAATGAAAAAACGGATTTTTCGGATCATTCCCGAGCTTTTGGTACCTTTGGCAAGTTTCTACGTAGTGCGGTTCGTGAAAAGATAGACGTACATACATTTGACTACCTACGAATTTTAATAGTGTAGATATATATACACACATATAATATAATATATATATATATATATATATATATATATTATATGAAAAGTGATGTATTTCAAAGGAAAATTCAATTACAATTTTACAGAAATTGCCAATACAGACAAAGTGTTAAATAATGTGGCATAAGTTACAAGCATTACAAATAATATCAAGAGTATATAAATCCAGTCATTTGTAAGCCTTGAAAGGAATAAAAACTGTTTAATTGCAAATAAAAGAAAAAACATCCGAAGCAAGCAAAAGTATCTTACTGTCATCATCTTCAATAGTCACCGGAATCGAATGTATCTTTCCAAGTCCTCGGAAATTGAAGACTTCTGACAAAGCGGTGGGATCAAACAATTGAACCTCGAAACTTTCTAAGTTTTCTTTTACGTCATCGTTTTTGATATTAATCTGAATCGTCTTTCTGGTCTGTCCTGGTTCAAAGATGAGATGCCCAAAGACCGGTAAGAAATCCTCTCCAGACTTAGCGGTCTTATTCATTGTTTGGTATCCCACTCGTATTCGTCCATCGCTGCCTTCCTTTCTCACAACTCCTATTTCCAAGGTTCCTTCGTTCTCAACAACTGTGTAAAAGGGTTTCTCGAATTCCAGCACACCGGATGTGCCTTTAAAAGAAATATTGATTTTATGTAAGCGTTACCGTTAAAGGGTATAATTCAGTTATTTCATAGAATAACTAGGTATTTCATGAAATAACTATGACAAATCAGTTAAAGTATACAATAGATGAAAAATTTCATACTTAACCTAGTTATTCTATGAAATAACTAAGGATATACCGTTAAAGAGAAAATAAACGATTTCAAAGGTATTTTATATATTAATTGATCATTAATAGCTAAAATCTCTCGAAAAATACAATTTATCCCTTTTTCGGATGTATAATTCATAAATAATAAGGGAAAGCAGATGATATAATTTATTATTGCTCATATTGCTAACATTAGTTAAACAGAAAGAAGGGAAAAAAGAATACGTTACAAAAATAGTTATATTTAAATATTATCAAAAAACAAAAATACATGCTGCGAAGAAAAACTGTTGCTTGATAAAAATATTGTGTAAACTTCTTGAAACACCAAAATGTAAGAAAAAATTCATTTAAATTTCATGAGATGCCTTTATTTTATTTTTCATTATTTATTAGAGCAAGGATTGCTGTGATGACACTTTGGATTGCACTGCTTATTACTTTTGAAACTAAAGCACACTTTTTCTGGAGCAAATTTATTTTTACACGAGCACTTTTTAAATCCTTATCCAGTACCACAACTTTGAGATGTTGCAACAGATCGAAGCGTTGTGTCAATATGTGGAACTTCTTCAATGGAAATTAATTCTAGCTGACATATAATGAATTGATATCTAGAACACATTTGTTTTACTCAACCATCACTAGTTCCTAATCGGAAAAGCAGCTAGGACCGGTTCAAAGAAATTTTGAGTGCTGTATTTTATACTTTTACGATCAAGTAATTGTTATTCTGTAGAATACTTAGTTAAATCGTAGGATTCAATAATTTTATGTACTTTAACTGACGTCTAGTTATTTCATGTAATAACTGGTTATTCTATGAAATAACGGATTTCACACTTAAACGATAGCATATGCATAAAAGAAAGCATTCTCACCCCCTTTGAGGCAATACCCGTTAATTATGGTATCGTGTGTTTTGAAACTCATTACAGAATACAATTTTTGACTATAAATTATACAAACATTTTATATTAAAGATGAAATAAAAAAGAACTCATTATTTTTGCCCTTCTATGCAATATTTTTAGGTGGAATTTGGTGGTTTCTGCTAGAGCTGGGGAGGGGAATTTGGTTTGGCAGGCAGGCCACAATGGCGGACGGCCACACCTTTTTAAAAAGAGTGCATGAGTAAAAATAATTCATATGTATATATACAAAAGTTGATGTTTGTATATATGAAATCGCATCGCTCCAACACCGTTCAACCGACTACTTTGAAAATTGGCATGTTTATGCATATTTTTGTACAGAAAGTTTTTGTACTATCCTCTTTGTTGCAGCACCCCACCATGTGGCTCCGTTCAATCCATCGCCAAGTTGCCAACAGGGTCGCCAAAAATGATGTCAACTTGGCTCTATCGCCAACTTTTCGATATTTTCCCATTAAATCACCATTATAATGTAATGAACGGCGTTGCTTACGAACGTTACAATTTTAACATAAAATACGAGTACATACAACAGTAAGTAATATTAACGAATTACACATCTAGATATAAATTATTTACACTATTTTAAGCGTTCATTACACAAGATGTGTAAAATCGTTTTACTTTTGCTGAACACAGATCAGCTTAGGAAGGTATTTTCAAAAATTGACGCACAAAAGAGTTAAGTGGTGTTAAAAAATCCTTTTTATCAGCTATAGATCTACAGACTTAAAATATAACAAATATAGTTTGTTTTTGTTTAACTTACAATTCCCGTAAAATTAACTCATTAAAAACTTCTTTATCCTTCAATCTGTATTGTTTAATTTTTTAATTCACCCGTACGAAGAATAAGTATACTAGCTAGTAAGTTATAAAAATATTAGAAGTTTTATTCAATTTATTTATAGTTCTAATTGCATATTATTTATAGCTGCAAGCGCATTTCAGTCCAATGAGACAAATGTGTGTACAGTATCCTACTCTTCCACAATATTATTTTAATATCCGGAGTAAGATAGCTTGTTTAAATTCTCATTAAAGCCTGAAAGTTTCTGTTGTCTTATTGTACTTGCATCTATACTTACTCTTCTTGATCCTCATGGAGTAAAAACTTTGCTGACAAATATAGGTCGACTCAAATACAAGGAACATTTTCCAAGCTACATGGAAATTTTTCACTTGACGAAGATTTGTGAAAGTCAATGGCATAGCATTAAATGTTTCCCTCACACTTTTATCTGACTTCAAGCCAATAAATTCAAGCTACAGCTCCTAGGGGCTGTATCTATATCAGCAATAATGGGATTTGAGAGCAAATTAAATTTAGGCTGAAATTTCTTGAAATCACATGAAATATTTTTGTGACATCGTCCTCCAAACTCTGCAGATAATTTTTAATCTTAACAGAAACTTAATCTTAACTTTGAGGTACTTGATTTCCTAATAAAGGAATTCTACTTTTCTAATAGTGAAAAATATACTCAAGTCCAAAATTAAGGTCACAAAATCTAGGAAAACTTGTAAACTATTCGCTGTGTTGCCCAGAAATTAGGCACAGAGACGTATTATAATTTTAGAAATATAGCAACATAACCATATAAAAAAGATTTTAATTTTAAATTAAAATACAGAATATTTCAAAAAGTGTAAATTCATAAATCAGAGAGAAAATATTTAAGGTATCCGACTGGGTTTGGAGACAATTTTCTAAAATATAACTTTAAGAATCATTTAGTTGTTATTTTTTAATTAAGTATGTTGCAAAACTAGGAAAATACAGCTAGAAGAATTTTTTGAAAGCTTATTTTTCAAAATATTGAGAAATTTCTACCAAAATATTACAAAAAGTTGCTCTTTTGCAAACACACACACAACACTAAAATATATATATCACAAAAATAAATAAAATGTTTGCAGGAATACAATTCGTTAACTTTTAACTACGCTTTATGCTAAAAAAGCTCAAATTCTACTGTAAAATTATGAAACACAGGTGTTAGAGATGAAAAAACCCAGAATTTTCTTTAAAAACTTTTTTTTCATATAAAATTACATAAAAAAATACCTTAATTGAAAAATTAGCAGAAAGTATTCATTATACTACAAAGAGCAAACTCAAAATATTTCATAAGAATAGTTCATTTACTTCAAGAAATATCACCGTTAACCATTACGTTCAAAAATAACATTCTTCACAAAACGCTAAATAAGGTTTATATTTGCAATAAAACCTTTTAACGATTTAGGAAGGTTTTAAAACTCTCCAGATTTGTATGTTGTGCCTTCTTGAACCTCATACTTCAAACTTTTACAGTTTTGAAGGGCCTTTCTTTATTTACGAGACAGTTTCTTATCTTGTTTAGAATGCCTCGTAGAACCAACAATCCTCGTTTTGTTGAGGTACCAAAAATATCCTTTCATTTCAGAACATAATTTCATTTCTAACTTTTGAAGTAGAGTTAATAGACCAGCAAAGCCAGAATTAAAAAGTATTATTGTGATATAATTCCTTAAACGGAGTGTTTGCTGCTCAACAAAGTTGTCTTTCGGGGTTATACTCCGCACAACATTGTTAAGACTTTCATTGCATTCCCGTGAAGATATTTTCTTAGAAGATTTTGCTCGCAAAGTTCCTTATAAGTCTTTTCAATAGAATTAATGACTGAATTTGGAAGATCCGTTGATATTTCTATCGGATTTTCTCCAACAAATACTTCTCTCTGGAAATCTCTTCCTTTTTGGCCTCATTGATCTTGTTTTTGGTATCACAACTTTAATTTAATTAAAAATAACTATTACTCTATATAAAAGTACTAATAAAAAGTTATAAAGAGATCTAGTTTTGAACACAAATGATAAAAATATAGCAAACTCGTTTAAATCAAAACCAACATTGAAATCAGTTAACTGTTGCCTATTTAAGAGTAAAATATATCTATTAAAACATTTATAAAGTGAAATAAAGTTTACTAAACATAAAAAGAATTCCTTAAAATATTTTAAATGAATAAAAATCTCATTTTGCCAGTGAAAATCAACCTAAAACTCACACTCCCGGTTTCGATTTGGGCTTACAATCTCAAACAAAAAAAAGCTATAACTTTTTTCTAACTGACTCAGAATTAAAAGTACGATAGTTTTAGAAAGCTTATAAAACAGGCTACAAAAATAGACTATAAAATAAATTTAGATTTTTTAAATGAAAATGGTGATTTTAAACCAGTCGGGGATACTTTAAATCGTTAAAAGTCTGTCTAATTTAAAGTGGAACCACCATGCACCGCTATACAATCTTCATAACGAGCTGTTATACTGTTTATGAGGGTGTCAATAAATATCTGTGGCAAGTAAGCCCTTTTTTCTAAAAGCACAACTTTTGACTCGTAGGGGTTCCAGAGACGGGGCTACGCTAAAAAAATGGCTTTTCCTAGATATGTTCAATAGGATTTAGATCAGAAGATCTCGAGGGCCAATCTATATAGCGAGTGACACCTCCCAAATGAAATTCATCAGTATTGTGAGTTCTGTGTTTTCGCTCATTTTCGTCGATAAAAATGCAGTTTGGGGACATAACACCGAGAAAAAACTCACATAGGCTTTCAGGATTTCATCAATATAGTGATCTGAATTGAGAGTACTCGCATCGAAAACGAATGGGAGTGTACGACTGCCCAACATTATGCCGCCACACACAAGGATTCCTTTGCCACCGAATCTGTCGATTTTTGTTACGTAAGAGGCATAAAAGCGAGCTCCACTTTCTCTTCAGATGGAAACTCGACGAGAATCACTTTGCTACATTTCAACTCATCACTGAAAAGAACACGCCCTTATTATTGTAGTATCCAAGACTGATTTTTTTTCATCTCCTCAGTAACAGGTCTTTCTTGTAGGATCCAGTCAAATGGACACACAAGACTGGACACCAGGGGCGTAAAGAACAGTCTGTTCAAGACGGCTATAGAGCGTTTGCTTGGAAATTCTTCTTCAAGACGCAGCGGCAAGGTCACGAGCAAGCTGAGAAATCCTTGTCCACCTATGTCGTCATACGCTGAAAGCCAGGTAGCGATACTATGCAGATGTTGATGCACTTAGGCGACCTTGGCTGACCTTCCTGGTCACAATACCACTTGTTTGAAAATGATTCCGCAGCAGGTGGACCACTTTCGAGCTACTTGTAGTGATCGAGCCACTTCCGCTTGAAACTGGCCAGTTTCAAGCCTGATAACAGCTGTGCATCTCAAAAAATAATCTAAACGGTTATGAGAAATTCGCACTAATAACAGGCTAACTTGTTTGTTTTAATGCAATATTCGTATAACCGTGGCTCAAAATCTCATATGCTTAAACGGTCTCAATCCAGTAATTCTACAAACACTAACGCTAAACAACATCTTTTCCAAAACTAAAGGTTAATATTGTACTACTCAGTCTTCAGAATATATAAAATGCAAATTATAAGGTTTTTCTTTAGGAAATTAAAAATTATGTCGAAAAACATGATTGTGACCTTAATTTTGGACATGAGTGTACAAGACAAACCTTTGTTGGGGAAAAGAAATCTCGGTTCAAAACGAATTTTCTGCTTATCATAGTGGCCCACGTAAAAACTTGTGGTGGTGGTATCTATATAAGCCAGTAATGGTCTCCATGCCACGCTGATCATTTTAGCATGGTTGCTAAAGTACTCGCTTTCGGATCAGAAGGTACTGAGTTCTAATCTTCCTTCATAGGTGATTCTAGCCATGCAAAGATCCGCTGCAGTCGTGGCGCCATCTATCCACTGCAAATGCAACCAAGCAGTCAGACACATGACGCAACCAACCAAGCCATCTCACATAAAGGACGCAACCAATAAAGCCATCACACACGATGACACAATCCACAAACCGTCACACACGATGACGCAACACACAAGCCATCGCTCTCAAAATGATGCAACTACTCACACGCTCGCCACAAATATGGTATCGTTCATTCCCCTACTCTCCGAATCACTGGCAGGGGAGTAGTGTGGAGGTGGTATCTCTATAAACCAGTAATAGCCTCCATGCTAGTTCGATCATTTTGGCATGGTGGCCAAACTTGTTTCCGAATACTCGTTTTCGAATCTTAATTTACTGAGTTCTAATCTTCTTTCAAACGCTTTGAAGAAGCCTTTGCTACCCACCTCTGTGCTAGAGGCTTAATAAGAGGTACGAGAAAACGCTCTAAAATCATTGAAAAAGAATGATTCTGTTATGAAAATATAAGGCTTTCAGTTCCATGCAGGAATACAAAACCTTAAAAATTATATCATTACTATAAAGTTGAAAAATTTGATATTAAAAGTAGAAATGAGCCTGTATTCAGGTTGTGTTTGTAAGTAACTTCTAACAAATGAGTGGCATGACGGTTTCAATCTAGAAAAGCATCAACATTGGGGCATAATGTAATATAGAGAAAGTATCTATACATTCCGATCTGAGCATCCACAAGGCCTTAAAGTAAGTGACCAATTAATTTTGGATATCGTAATTGCTGAGAATAAGTCAGCAGTTCTGTGTCTCTTCTATCGCTCGTAGTGTGAATATAACAATAATTTTTGCTCAATCCGAAACTGGAGTAAGAATTTTATGACGGTTGCAAGACAGGCATATTTATCTCGTGAACTGTTTCTTTGAAATATGGCTTCCTACTTGGAATAAATTTCCGTCAAACATGGTTTCCACTTAAAATTTTTGAACAAGAGAGAGTGGACCTTGTGAAAATTATTTTCCGAAGTCACCTAAGTGCTAATCTTACAAATGAAATATAATCGTAACGGTTTGCAGTACATGAATAAAATTAATTAATTCGATCATTCCACATACGGCCAATTTAAATTCACATCCAAAATTTTACTATCGATAGTATTTGATTCTGGAGAAACATACACCTTATAACAACACCCATACACTCTATTAGGCTGTAGTAGCAAATGTTCCGTGTGTCGCAGCTTACTTCACTCCGATTCATTAAACAAAAACTTTTGATCCTAAATCAAAGATTGTACTGAATGATTACTCAAAAATGCGATTTCTTTATGGTTTTGCTATGATTTAAACATTCTCGAAATATTTTGGTTAGTTATTAGTAAATTAAAAAAAAAGATTTAAACTTCTTTTATTATTGTCTTATTCAAAATTTAATCAGTGTATGTTGCGATACACGAAGAGTGATGCAATGTGCGGGAAAAGGGTCGTATAATTTACGGTAACATTACTAACATAAACAATGCAAAAACATGACGTAAGCCTAACCATCACACTAAAATAGTATCATGAATACCTATAAATATACTCATGTCCAAAGCTAAGGTCACAAAAATGTTTTTCGTTATAATTTTAAAAGGTCACCAGAGTAAAACTGATAGAAGTTGTATTTTAGATTTCTTAAAGAACGGGTAGTGTATATATAAACTTTCGGCTCAGGAAAATATGTTTAGTTTTTACAGTACTACATGATTGAGACAAATCAGACTTATGGGAATTTTGCCTCCAGTTTTGTGAATATTACATAAAAACAAACAAGTTAGTTTGCAGTGACATTTTTTGACTTCTCATAATCATTTAGATTATTCGATGAGATGTAGTGCCGTTAGAAGACTTGAATTTGAAAAGTCTCAAGCGGTGTTGGCTCCATGGTAACAGAGTGAGTGAATATTGACGTCACACTGTTCAGCTACGTAAGGGCTTTTGGTGACGGATCTCGGCATTTTGAAGCATAGTCAATGAACGAGGACGACACCAGAGCTGGAAAAGGCTCGATGGTAACAAGTAAGCCTAAAGTAGTATACCAGTTTTGGAATTAATTTCAAACAAGTGGTACTGTCCTGAGGAATGTCGCCATAGATCATCGACATCTGTACAAGAACGCTACGTGGAAAAGTACACCACGACATAAGCGAACAATGGCTACTCAGCTTATTCGTGACATTGCTGCTGTGTCTGGAAGAATTTCCAGGCAAACGCTCTACAACCTTCTTTCAAAGATTGTCCTTTACGCCCCTGGAGTCCACTCTAGTGTATCCCTTTGACTCGATCCTACAGAAAAGACCGATTACTGCGGAGATGAAAAAAAATCAGTCTTGTATACCATAATGATAAGGGCGTATTCTTTTTAGTGATGAATAAAAAGGAAGCAGACAAAGGGATTCTTCATCTGAAGAGAAAGTGAAGATCGCTTTTATCCCTCTTATATAACCCAAATCGACAGATTCTGATGCAAAGGAATCCTTGTGTGGTGGCATAATGTTGGGCAGTCGAACACCCCTGTAAGTGTTCGATGCGATACTCTCAACTCCAAGCACTCTATGGATGAGATCCACTGTCTACAGACGTCTTGCAGAGACAGGCGCCTTTACGCTCGTCGTCCAGTTTAGTGCGTCCAGTGGACTGCAAACGTCCCATTGTAGAGCTGAAAAAATCAGCTGTGGACACCGCACGAATGGGAGAGCGTTTTTTTCAGTGATGAGTCCACAGACAAAGGGATTTTCGTTGTGTGGATAGAAAACGTAGCTCCCTTTCATCCCTAATTCATAAAAAAATCAACATATTTGGTCGCAAAGAAATCTTTTGTGAGTGGTGGCTTAATGTTGGACACGCGTACACTTCGGTATTTTTTTCATGAGGGTACTGTCAATTCACAGCGATATAGGGATGAGATCCTGGAAGCCTATGCGAAGTTTTTCTACGTGCTTTGGCCCCGGACTATATTTTAATGGGCGATAATGCGCGGATACACATAATTTACATCCTTGATGAATTTCATGAGGGAGCATATACTCACTGTATGGATTGATCCTCGAGGTCTGCGGATCACAATTCTATTGAATATAATTGGGATAGCCCAGGAAAAGCTACTTCCCAGCATAGATCCCTTACTGGGACCCCCCCCTCCAGAAATTGAAAGTATCTCTTTTGGAAAAATGGACTTTGTTAATACAAACGCCTATTGTCATTTACATAAACAGTTGGCACGTCTTTACGTGGCTTTTATGGCAGTTCACAGTGTTCACACTCCGAATTTAAAGGGGTGGTTGAAAAGCTAAAATCTTATTTTTTGACATTTTGAGATTTTTACATTTTAAAATTGTATAGATTTTAACCTTTCTAAAAATACCTTACTTGAATCTCTAGGGTAATTAGAAGCCCTTCAAACCTATTTTTAAATAATCGTAGAACCTGAACCACGGCCTTTGAATGACGAAAAATGTAAGCGAAGTACTTCGCTTTTTCTTAAAAATTGAACGCCTGATATAAACTAAAACATGTATCTTTTATTGTAAATTGAACCTTTTATTTGTTTGATTTCCTAGCTGATTAGAAGTCTCAATGTTTACAATAAAATCAATTGATCTCAAAATGTAAATTTTGATGTTCGATGTACCTATTCTCAGAAACTACTGTTCACAGGAATGTAAATGTTTTATGATGTATTTATAATGTTGACTAATATGTACTGAAATGAGCTTTTGTAAAAATCTCAAAACTTTACTTTTTTAGAAAGTTTTTATGTGAAAAATTAGTCAAATTTCACAATGTTTGATAAAATATTTCATAAATTATAAAAAAATTCAAAATGAGCTAAAAGCTCATTTTAATATAATGAGAAAGGCTTACTTTAATTGTATAAAAAATTTCAAAAATGTACACATAACACATTTGAGAAAAGGTACATCGAAACAGCCAGTTTAACATTGTCGGTATAAAGGTTTCCTACTCTCCCAAGTAAATGCTCTATCTCTGATTTATGAATTCATACTTTTCGATATGATTTATATCTTAATACACAATTAAAATCTTTTCCATATTATTATGTTGCTATATTTATTCTGACATTGTAAAATGTTTATGTGCCAAATTTCGTGGCAACACCGTAAAAAGTTCATCAATTTTATGTTTGTGACCGTAATTTATATAGGACATTAGTGTACATTTTTCTAAACTTTAAAAGAAAAAGTATTGAAAATGCTGTCAGCGTAAAAGAAAAACTTAAAAAAGCGAGGAACATATCATACTGTCATCATCTCTGATAGTGACTACGACCGAATCCCTTACTCCAAGTCCTCTGAAGTTGAGGACTTCTGGCCCAGCCGAGGCATCATGCAACTGAACCTCGAAACTCTCGGAGCTTTCCTTTACGTTATCGTTTCTGATTGGAATACGAATCGTCTTCCTGATCTCTCCTGGTTCAAAGATGACGTCCCCTGAGACTGGAGAGAAATCCTCCTGGGGCTGGGCAGTTCTGGGCTTAGTGTTGTATTTCGCACTGATTCGTCCATCGCTGCCTTCCTTTCTCACAATTCCTATTTCCACGGTTCCTACGTTTTCAAGAACTGCGTAGGAAGGTTTCTCAAATTCCAATATACCAGGTGTACCTATAAAATCCATGTTTTTTTTTATATATGTTCAAAATAATACATCTTTCATTTCTTAATAAATACCGGATGTCCATAATTAAACTGGAAATTTGCTTGCCGTCTGTAGCAAAAACTATACAGCAAAAGTGAATGAAAAATGGGTAACGGCAGATGGGAATTTCATCAAGAAAAAAAATGTGTTTCAAAATCATCACTAGAAGGCTTTGTGCAATGTAGACTATTGACATATTCAAATGTCGTGGTGGTGGTGGTGGGACTAATTCCCATCTGGTCTAGTGAAACTAGACCAGATCCATGAGTCCATGAATCTGTACAAAGTCTAAGAACAGCAGGGGGATGCAGCAGCCTCCTCACAGGAAAACCCCAGTCTTTGCAGAATGTGCTGAGGAGAAAAAGGTCTGATGTTACATTTGGGGAAAATTGGGAAGCTTCTTTTACCACCCTCAAAATTCATGCACCTCAGGTGGCCAATCGAACATCGTGAGAATGCCATTTGACATGATCTGGAACCCTTGAATGATATGGCGGATCCAGGGTGTCTTTGAAAGTACCATGGGTGTACAGGAGGGACTACCCACGTTCTACATATTAATTCTTTAGCCTCGGAGTTGATCTTAGTCGATGTAAGGATCATGTGGTCTTCCGGATCCACAGGATTGCTGGTAGCTGCCTTCGCAATGTCGTCCACAACATTTTTTCCTTAGAAGGCCTACATGAGAAGGGAACCACTGTAGATGAATAGGGTGCCGATTCGAAAGCTGTTGAAATAGGTGAAGAATATTCCTTCTGGTGCTGTCACCGATAAATGGCCAATTCGATAAATGTTGGATGGATGATCGGCTGTCTGTCAACATCCAAATTTCAGATAAAGCTAGATCTCTTATGTTGTAACCATGGAAATGTCGTAAACATAGTAATTCTGTGTGCGTGAAAACCTACAGCTTAGCCTCATGGATACCCGACAAGAATGTTTGTTACATTAGGCTGGGGAATTCCTCAATCCACGATTCCATGTCATTCCATGGTCCAATCACATTTCTGTCCGGCCTTTAAAAAAGCATCAAACGCTATGTGCGTAACATTCCCCAGTTCTTGAGGCTTTCAACAGTAGGACATGCGATTTTACGCTTCCAGATTATAGCAGACCGTGGTGAACTTGATTATGGACACCCGGTATAATTTATGTCAATATTGAGTATTACAATATTCTTACAGGGATAAGTTTTGTGACTGTGGGTTATATAAAAATTTCATGTTAAACATCATATAAAAATTAAAAGCCCCTCTTTTGGAAAAATGAATTTTGTTACCACAAATACTTATTGACATCTTCATAAACCGTATGACTGCTATTTCCAAGACATTTATTTCAGTACCCCGTGGGCAACTTTCTTATTGGACAGACTTTCCCCGAAGTAGATGCTTTATCTCTGATTAATCAATTAAAACTTTTTGATATGACTTATATCTTAATACACAATAAAAAACTTTTACATATTGTTAAGTTGCTATATTTATTCCGAAAAAGTAATTTGTTTATGTGCCAAATTCAGTGGTAACACCGTAAATAGTTCATTCATTTTAAGTTTTTTATGCAACTTTAATTTTAAACATGAGTGTACTTCTTTTCTAAACTTTAAAAGAAAAAGTATTTAAAAAAAACGAAAGCGTAAAAAGAAAACTTATAAAACGAGGAAAATATCTTACTGTCATCATCTCTGATAGTTACTAGGACGGAATCCCTTACTCCAAGTCCTCTGAAGTTGAGGACTTCTGGCCCGGCCGAGGCATCATGCAACTGAACCTCGAAACTCTCGGAGCTCTCCTTTATGTTATCGTTTCTGATTGGAATACGAATCGTCTTACTGGTCTCTCCCGGTTCAAAGATGACTTCCCCTGAGACCGGTGAGAAATCCGCCAGGGCCTGGGCAGTTTTGGGTTTAGTGTCGTATTTCGCCCTGATTCGTCCATCGCTACCTTCTTTTCTCACAACTCCTATTTCCATGGCTCCTACGTTTTCAAGAACTGTGTAGAAAGGTTTCTCAAATTCCAATATACCAGGTGTACCTGAAACATCAATGTTTTTTTTATATATGTGTAAAATAATACATCTGTCTTTTTTAATAAATACCAGGTGTCCGTAATTAAACTTAAAATTTGCTTGCAGTCTGTAGCAAAAATAATGCAGCAGAAGTGTATGAAAAATGGGTAACGGTAAATGGGAATTTCTTCAAGAATAAAAAAAACATAGTGGTGCTAAATCACCACTAAAAGGCGTTGTGCAATGTAAACTATTGTCATTTGCAAATGTCTTAACTATAGTAATTCCGTGTGCGTGGCAACTTACAGCCAAAAAAAGCACAGCGTAACATTCCCCAGTTCATGATGCTTTCAACAGTCGAACATGCGATTTTACGCTTCCAGATGGTTACAGACCATGTAGACAGCATATCGAGCATGCTTTGTAAATTTGTGCAGGTTCTTTATATGTTCTCAATAAAACTATGATACGCCACCCAGGAGTGGTTTTTGAAACTCATTGTTCTGTTTTCCCGCACTAAAATTCCCATCATTTAGTTTTGCCATTACTCAAATTTCATATATTTCCGCTGTATAGTTTTCTCTACAGACCGCTCTCACATATTTCAACTTTAATTATGGACACCCGGTATAATATATGTCAAGTTCGAGTATTACGATATTCATACAGGAATAAGTTTTGTGACTAAGGGTTATAAAAATTTCATGTTAAAGATGATATAAGACTTCGAGATAGGGATGAGATGATGAAAGCCTATGTAAGGTATTTTTATGTGCTTTCGGTTGGAACTACAATTTTATCGAGGATCATGCGTGGCCGCTTAAAACACAAATCCTTGATGAATTTCATGAAGGAGCACATGTTCTGCCTCGAGGTTTCCAGATCACCATTTTTTTTAAATATAATTGGGATGGCCTAGGAAAAGCTATTTCTTAGCGTGGCTCTCGTCTTGGGAACCCCAGAAATTAAAAGTCCCTCTTTTTGAAATTTTTTTTTGTTACCTCAAATACTTATTGGTCATAAACTATATGACCGCTCTTTCCGAGGCGTTTAAGACATTTAACCAAGGTCACCTTCCTTATTTGTCAGACTTTTCCCGAAGTAAATGCTTCGTCTCTGATTCAGGAATTCGTACTTTTTTATATGACTTATATTTTAATAGACAATTAAAATCTTTTCCACATTGTTACGTTGCTATATTTATTCTGACATTGTTATATGTTTATGTGTCAAATTTCGTGGAAACACCGTAAGTAATTCCTCAATTGTATGTTTGTGACCGTAATTTTGGACATGAGTGTACTTCTTTTCTAAGCTTTAAAAGAAAACTTATTGAAAAAACTGTAATGTGTAAAAGGAAATCTTATAAAATGAAGAACATATCTTACTGTCATCATCTCTGATAGTGACTAAGACCGAATCTCTTACTCCAAGTCCTCTGAAGTTGAAGACTTCTGGCACAGTCGATGGTTCATGCAACTGAACTTCGAAATTCTCGGAGCTTTCCTTTACGTTATCGTTTCTGATTGGAATACGAATCGTCTTCCTGGTCTCTCCTGGTTCAAAGATGACATCTCCTGAGACCGGTGAGAAATCCTCTTGAGGCTGAGCAGTTCTGGGCTTAGTGTCGTATCTCGCCCTCAATCGTCCATCACTACCTTCCTTTCTCACAATTCCTATTTCCATGGTCCCTACGTTTTCAAGAACTGTGTAGGAAGGTTTCTCAAATTCCAGTACACCAGGTGTACTTGTAAAATTGCAGTGCCTAACATTAGGGTAGTAAACTTGGCAAATATGGGCACTAAAATAATACGTGCACATTTAAGCAAATGCCCATATTACTCGTAATGGTCTTTGAGTTAGTGCACGTGTACTACGGTGTTGGCAATGCTCAAGCGTCTTGGCGATAGTGCGATTTGATTGTTTTATTGTGTTGCTCAGATAGAAAGGAAAACAGAATATTTCTAATGCAAGTACATCTATCTGATATTTCATAGTGGGGTTATTGCTATATTTTAGTTCTCTTATTTAAGATATAACATGCAAAATTGTTTAATTTTTCATGAAACATATATTGCTATAATCTTATGTGAATGTAGTATTCGTTGTATTGAGTGGGTGGTTTTGTACTTTTTGTACTACTTGACAGCAGTATTGTCAACTTTTGAAAAATGGCACTAGAGCAAACATAGGCAGTAAAATTAACTCTAGAATGCTACCTACTCGTCCAGCAGACTACGGCTATAACAAATATCATTTCCCCCTCCCCCCCTTAAACAGGAAATGTAACGTGCGACTCAGTACCTTCATATGATCTTGGCTACTACATCTAAGGATATTTCTTTTTCTCAAAATATTTTCGCATGTAGTATTTTTAGAATGTTAGTCTGCGAGACGAATGGGTAGCAGAAACGTTTGAAATTGAGAATCTGTCTTAGTTTTTTTCCCTACGCTTTTGAGATGATGTCAAAACACTTTCGTGAAGAAAACTTTTGGAGTAAACCTGAGGCTGCTCTAGAATTATTAAAAGAGTTAAGTGTTGATTAAAATTTTATTTCTGAGGATAAATCGGAGAAAGTAGATTTTCAAAATCACGAATTTACAGTTAGCATGATAAATATCCGTTTAATGTATGTATATGTTATATATGTACATAATATGGCTCGCAAATCTGAAAAAACTTTATTTTGTAGAAAATTTGTGATAAAGCTAAGTGAAGATCTCCTTGCACCATGGTTGAAGAAACGTATAAATGTATCCATTTTGACCCGTTCAACAAGGACAATTATCTGTGAACTTTTGAAATTGGAGCAAAACATTGAACCACTTGAACAATTGGAAACTAAAAACAGGACAATGTGTACTTTTTGCCCATGCAAACTGCTTAGAAAGACACTCAACATTTGTATAACATGTTCTAGAGCAATGTGCGGAGGGCATCACGCTAGAATGTGTAAAGATTGCTTCGAAAATAAATTAATTTTACTTTCTTGCTTATGTGACGATTGGATGTCATGAAATCATCTGTGGGTAGTATAAATACTTTGTTATTAACTTTTAAATTGAGTTTTACGTTTGCTAAACGTTGCTTTTACGTCTTTCTATTGTTATAAGTGCAGCGTATGATACTAGGACAAGTCTTCAAGAAATGTTGTTTTTCTTAAAGCTTGTAATAATATGTGTTAGTTGATCTGGTTTTGATTATTTAAATATTTTTATTTTATAGATAAAAGCTTTTAAATTTTCTTTTGTGACACAATTTGTTCAATAACAAATATTCAAATTTACTTCTTATCATTTACCAAACTTGTAATTTGTGTAAAAATGTATTTCCGTCTGGACAAAGTAAATGTAGAAATGACAATTCTCTTTTTTTTATAATGCAACCTGCCCATATTTCCAGCCATTTTGCCTAAAGTATTAGTCAAATATGGGCGATTGCAGAATTTGTTGCGGAGCTTATTTATACACATTGTTAAAATATCAATCTCGGGAAAATTGGGAAGTGTTTTAGTGTAATATATTTTCAATTAAGTGTTTGCACATATTTTCCAAGTTTACCCAAGTAAAACTATTAATTTTGTAGAAAACTGACTTTCTTAAAGTACCCTTTGAAGAAAGTAGGAAATGTCACAACTCTGGGATTATATGTCATGTCAGTCAGATATGATAATCATTGAAATAAATTACAAGAGTTGTGAGAGGTTATCACCTCTTTCTTGAGCACCTAGATATGTGGGAGGTAGGGGAAAAACACACACTCACCATGATCCAATCAATTTATTTATTGATCACACAATAAAAATGGCGTAAATTCAATTAACAACAGTAAGAGAATGTCTCGGTGCTAACCGCAAAAGTGGAACAACGACAATAATACACGAAACATTAGGATACTATCAAACACGATACTTACTTTATATAAAATCTAATCTATCAACCGATTTAATCTAACATCAATTTAATCTTAGTAAGCGATCGTCACTTTAAAGCTTTCTCATAATAAATCTTTAATCACAATAATTCAAATATGATACCTGTCAGTAACAATCTCACCTGAATTCAGGTTTATCTCCTTTCTTACTCTCTATTCTAGCTAGAAAACATCAACTATATGTAGTAACTTAATTTAAATATCACGATTTTCTTCTTCCGAAGGGTTGGTTGTGAATAACGCGAATTGCTAACCCAAAGATTTCCCAAGAGGATTGGTGGAAGAATCACGAATAGATCCATCACAGAGTGATATTCAGATTAGTTAAAAACTGCATAGTGAAATGTTTAACGGGAGCACCTGGATGATTAACTTTTTTTTAATCATTAAACTATTTGAAACCTAATCTCAAATTTGTGTGAAATGCAATACACTCTATGGAAAAATGCTTTAACAAATTACGGTGAAAACTACTAATACAACAAAATACATGGGGATAAAAACATGCGTCAAACTTTGACGGATGGTAGAGCTCAACAAAGCAAACAACTTTTGTACAGGAAGTGCCTCGTTGAGGTGGAAACAGAAAAAAATAACGCATTGTCGGAAATATAAAATGCTCGCTAGCATACCTATCGTTCATACTTAACGAGTGATTCCGTACAGAAAGGGTTAAATTAGTTTTAGAAATTGCATCCATCAACAATCCAATAATAAAACTCCTCAGACGGTTGGTGGTTGACTGTTTAGTGGTCGAGCCCGGTATCACTATAGAGTAGCGATGCATGTTAAATCGGTGGAGAGCTGAAACGTCCTCCCATTGGTGTGGTGAGGTAGTTAGGAGAGGTGGCGGCCAGCTCAGGTGTCCTTCATGTAGTCTCTTGACCATGGTTCAAAATTACGTGGTCTGTCGCCCAAAGCCCTCATGTAGTTAAACAGTGCGAGGTTAATATTCACTCCTCCCCGAAGACCACTCTATCTCATACTAATTCTGCAGTTTCCACATCGTCTTCCTCAACTCAGGCACACCTCTTGCCATTCACCTCTTTAATAGCAGTTACGTCATCAAAATCCCATCCCACTACCTTATTTACTACTGCTTCTTCCCCATCCAATAGTCAATGTATATCTGTTACATCATCCTCATCCAACAATACAGTTTCACTCTCCACAGATTCTATGTTTTCAGCCGTGTCTGCTGAAACGTTTCCCTCTGTCTTTGAACCTACCACATCCAGTAGCATACTTTCTAAAATAGCACCTTCTGGGTCCCAAACTTTAAAACAGCCTCTACAAACTCGTAAAAGACGCGTCCCTCTAAGACCATACCTAACACTACGATATCAAGCAAACCAACATAGAAATAAAAATGGCACATCATAAAACTAGAAAGAGTACACCTATACAAGACACATGGGATGAGAAAGATATGATTACGTATGACGCAGAAGAAGATTTGGATATCCTTCATTTTACTCCTGGATCACATACATTTTAACGCCGACTAGAAACCGTAAATGATTTTTTTCTCAATCACATTTATTGTACTTGGGGGAATCTCTCTTCAAGATATCTTTAATTTTATTTTTAAAACTGGATTTTTGCACATAATTCAACATTTTAACATTTACCATGAAAATTGTTTTTATCAATCATTTTAGCCGCTTTACACTTTAAATATTTTAACACGCGTTTGGCGCAGCTTAGCCAAAGTTCGCTCTTGCGCTATTAACCCAAACACTCACTCACCCAGGTGAGTTTTCGTACAATTCTTGATCTGCACCTTCCATCATTACTGGCGATAAAGGAACTATTTTCACACAGCTGTCAATGTAATCACTGAACCATTTTGTGTTTCACATGAGTCTACCTGGAAAGCGTTCCTGATACGACCTTAGCGCCCTTAGCAACGCTGTACACTAGATGCATGTCTGCCCTTTTGCTATTAGTAAAATAACTTATAACGACCGAAGTCTCAAACGCAAATGCCGATTTTGTTGGTGCAGCAGATCACTGGCCAACTGCATTGCTACCTTCAATCGCCAATATTGTCAGCAAATCACACGATAAAGGTTGGCAAGCATGCATGATGGTTAGTGGATGCAATTTCTGAAACTGTTTTGACATTTTCTATAAGGAATATAGTATGTTGCTAATGAATATATTATATTTCCGTTAATATGTTATTTTGTCTGTTTGTGCCTCCCAAACGTGGTACTTCTGCCCATATATTCCTTACAAAAATTATTTGCTTTATTGAACTTTACCACCCCTCAAAGCTTGTCCCATGAATTTAGAATCCCCCTGTAGAAATACGTTTATCATAAGTAATAACTAAAAAATAATATTGAGACTATATAAATTAAATCTTTCTTAGCTTTGAAAGGAATTAAGAAAAAGAAGCAGTGTTATATATAAAGTGCAAATAAAAGAAAAAACATCTAAGACAAACCAAAATATCTTACTGTCATCATCTATGATAGTGACTACGCACGAATTCCTTGATCCAAGTCCTTTGAAGTTGAAGACTTCTGACAAGGCTGAGGGATCAAACAATTGAACCTTGAAAGTTTCTGGGTTTTCCTTTACGTTATCGTTTGTGATTGGAACACGAATCGTTTTCCTGGTCTGTCCTGGCTCAAAGATGAGAAGCCCTTTGACCGATGTATAGTCCTCCCCAGGCTTTGCAGTCTGGGGGATTATTGTGAAATTCACCTGAATTGTTCCATCACTGCCGGCCCTTCTCACAACTCCTAACTCTACGTTTCCTTCGTTTTCCATAACTCTATAGAGTGGTTTCTCAATTTCCAGCATACCGGGTGTACCTTGAAAAAGAAGGTTGTTTTTATAAGTGTATAAAAAAGAGAATGTAAATCTCCCCTTTCCGTATAATCATCAATTAAGGTAACCTGTATAACGAAACTCAATACAGAACAAGTGCTGTAACAATTAATTACAAAAATTGAATGATAAAGTGAAAACTTGTTTTTTGCTCCTATGTGCAGCGCCTTTGAATCGGATTACCTGAGCCAGGGGCTTAAGAGGATTTATTTCGACAACACTGTCTTAAAAAGCTTTTGGGGGGAAAAGGGTTCACTTATTTCATTGAACATTGAGACCTGGAGCTGCTTTTCAATCTGAGCATCGGAAAGGTCTCATGGTAAATAAGTGACCATTGTTGTCAATTAAGTTTAGTTGACAGGAATACATCAATAATGTTGTGACTCACCTATAGTACATGGGGAATTTAATTTCATATCTTTATTCGTAATATGTTACTCGATCCCCTTCACAGCTAGTTTTCTTTAACATTGCATTAACCCGCCATCACTCGCGTGAAAAAGTTCTCGCACAGGGTATCTCATACCCAAGTGTGTTTACATTCTGCTTTACCATAAAATTTAAAAAGGAAGAAAAGTTGAAAATTTAATATGCTTATAACATTTTCACGCGTAAGTTTAGTTTTTCTGTTCTTTTTATAAGGGCATTCAGTACATTGTTTATACACCCCTTTAATCTCCTCGTCGTAAATGAATTTGATGTTTTCACTGGATCTAATTTTTTTAATTTCTATCTTTTTAAAACTAAACATGTAGGAGTAAACATCTCTATTCTTTGAATTTTAAAATCTTGGAATATCTTTTTTTATTTTCTCTTATTGTTCCAGCAATAGTGTTCTTTTCAAAAGTTCATTTGAAAGTAGTAAGATATGTACCAGTTGTCTTCTTTGAAATTTCGCACTTTCCAAATGGATTTTGTGTCTCTACATATAAAAACAGTTTTTTTCATCAGTGTCTTCCTCTTCTAAATCGGGATCGATTTCAGTGGAGAAATAATACTTGCTTTTATACTCTTCATCATTTGACTCTTCCTCATCCTAACCGTGAAGTGAATTCCTTCATTCAAAAATACTGTTGTACTATATCTATTAAGTATCACATTTCTTCATCATGACTACAATAGTACGCCGTAGCGTAAGGAAAGTTTAAAATGTGCCCATTCATTCAAAAATGTAACGCCGATTCACGCGCAGGGTATTACGTACCCGAAAAGGTGGTATTCAAAAATATATATTTAGAATTCGCCTACAAGCTAAGGCCCCTCAAAAAATATGACCTTAAAGTCAGCTACACGAGAAACTATCCGTTTTCCAAAAAGGATTTAGAAGGGTTAGACAGGGGTATGACATATCCTGCGAGATAAGTGCCGAGTTAATTGCTCTCGTTTCCAGACAGCAACAATAAAGATATGCTGAGATTCTGATTCTAGTGAAATCCGTCAGTAATATCTCACATTATTTATCTTTTCTCTTGAATTCCTTTTAGATGTTAGTTGTTGTTTTATGCAATAACATATAAAAAGCACAATGCTTTTTGAATATATAAATGAAGTTATACACACATAACATTCCATATCTTCGGACAAAACATATAATTCAACCAAGAGTTAAATTTTCACTTTTCATTACCGGAAAAAAGGTGAGAGTTGACCAATGAAACTTACACCGATACAATTGAAATAAGGTAATAACTACGATGTCCTATTCTACGAATTGTTGTGATCGAGAATATTTAACACTTATATGCTAACTTAAACTTAAAAAAATAATTTTACTCTCATTTAAACATTATACTGAAAGATTACTGAAAAATACACAATGTTTTTGACAATACTGCAAAGAATTAAATATACTAGACGTATTTTGGTTCATTGTCAAAATAATTCTTCATTCAAATTTCTATCATTATTGTCATTCAGAATTTAATCTGTTTGTGTATTTGAAAAGAAAGCAATTTACGAAAAAAGGTTTACAAAATTTATAGTATCTTATTCAGCTTTATAAAAATAATATCGAAAATACCTAAATATAGACTTTAAAAGACAAAGTATTAAAAAAATTGCAAGTAAAAGGAAAACATTTAAGACGAGCAAAAACATCTTACTGTCATCATCTCTGATAGTGACTAGAACCGAATCCCTTACACCAAGTCCTCTGAAGTTGAAGACTTCTGGCCAAACCGAGGGATCATGCAACTGAACCTCGAAATTCTCGGAGCTTTCCTTTACGTTATCGTTTCTGATTGGGATACGAATCGTCTTCCTGGTCTCCCCTGGTTCAAAGATGACATCCCCTGAGACCGGTGAGAAATCCACCAGGGCCAGGGCAGTTCTGGGCTTAGTGTTATATCTCGCCCTCAATCGTCCATCGCTACCTTCCTTTCTCACAATTCCTATTTCCATGGTTCCTACGTTTTCAAGAACTGTGTAGGAAGGTTTCTCAAATTCCAATATACCAGGTGTACCTGTAAAATCCATGTTTTTTATATATGTATACACAATAATACATTTTCCGTTTCTTAATAAATACCGGATGTTCATAATTAAACTTTAAATTTGCTTGCAGTCTGTAGCAAAAGCTATACAGCAGAATTTCATGAAAAATGGGTTACCGCAGGTGGGAATTTCCTCAAGAGAAAAGAACATTGTGTTTCAAAATCACCAGTAGAAGGCGTTTTGCAAAGTAAACCAGCGTTTACCAAACTGTGGGGCGCACCCTATAGAGGGACGTGATAACTCAACAAGGGGGGCACGACCATATCGAAAAGTCGAAAATAAAACATTATTTAAAAATATTATTACTGAAAGGAGCAAGACAAAATACATTCTGACATAATAAAAAATAGAATAGTGACATAACAAAAAATAGAATACTCATTTACTTATAAATGTATCGTATACTATGCATCGTATATAGTATACTTATAAATGTATCGTAACTGCACATTGTATTTGATAATTAATTTAATAATACCAAGTTAGGAACAGGTTTAAGAATTGCCAGTGACTCCATGGGCTTGTCATATAAAAAATTATATAAAAATTTAATACTTATCTTGATAATTTGTACAGTTTGCAATCCAATTCGAATTGTAGATTTACTTCGAAGTATATTATTATTGAATTCAATACATTGTTATTGTTTGGATGGGGGGAGCACGAAGAAAATTATGACAGACTGCAAGTATTAAAAGTTTGAGTAGCACTGATGAAAACTATTAGCATATGCAAATGCCGTAACTATAGTAATTCTGTGTGCGCGGCAACCTACAGCTTGGCCTCTGGGATCCCCGACACGAATATTTACCACTTTTGGCTGTGGGGATACCTCAAGGCCATTGGTCCATCGTGAACCAATCCCACTTTTGTCCGATCTTTATGAAAGCATAGAACGCCATGTGCGTCCCCAGTTCATGCTGCTTTGAACAGTTGAACATGCGATTTTACGTTTTCAGATGGTTGCAGACTATGGTTGACAGCATATCGAGCATAATTTGTAAAATTGTTCACATTATTTATATGTTCTTATGAAAGTCATGTTATGCCCTCTAGGAGTGGTTTTTGAAACTCATTGTTTTGTTTCCTCTCAGTAAAATTCCCATAATTTCAATCTGCCATTACCCAAATTTCATACGATTCCGCTGTATAGTTTTTTCTACGGACTGCTCGTAAATTTCAAGTTTAATTATAGACACCTGGTATAATTTATGTCAATTGTGAGTACTGCGATAGTCGTATAGGAATAAGTTTGGTAACTATGGGTTATAAAAATTCCATGTTAAAGATGATATATAAATCCTCGTTTTCTTCCTCATACTGTTAATTCACAGCAATATAGGGATGAGATCTTGAACGCCTATGTGAGGTATTTTTTAAGTGCTTTGGGCCTCGACTACATTTTTATGGACGATCATGCGAGTCCACACAGAACTCACATCCTTTATGAATTTCATGAAGGAGCATCCCTCTAGCTTTCCGGATCACAATTTTATTGAATAAAATTGGGATGGTCTAGGACAGGGATGGTGAGCCAATGGCACGTGACACACTTTTTTGGGTCACCACCAAACAAAATAGTTTGCATTTTAGTCCAAAATAACAAAGATCACAATGAAGTAAACCTCATGAGGGATCTCATTTGCCCTTTTGACGCTAAACTGCGTGTTTTCATAAACGATATTAATCCAAGAAACTACTTCCCAAACTTGTAAAAAAATTTAAATATACGTGAGAAATCAGATGAAGAAAGCGTTATAGAAGAATTTATTTCCGCAATTGATTCTTCAATCAAGGAATTTTCAGCGAGATTTTCTCAGTTCAAATAATAATCGAAAACGCTCAAGTTTGTTATGTAGCCTGATGTGACTTTATTTGATAAGCTAAACTTGTTCAAGATCTACTGGTTGGAAATAGAAGAATTTGATATAGAACTGATTGATTTTCAGTATAATTCAATATGGATTAGAAAGTTTATTGAAACAAGAAAAAAGTTGGATTTATATATAGAAAAAAGGCGAGTAATGAAAGTGTGTGTGTGTTTGGAAACATGAAATTCAATTCCGGTCACATTTATATGTTTGAAGAAGCTGACTCATGCTGTCATAACCCCATTCTCATCTACTTATGCCGGCGAGTAACTATTTTCAGAGATGAATATCATTAAAGCCTCGCTTAGAAACCGTTTCACGGAGGACTCCAGTTCAGCAAGCATTCTACTAAAAGTAACACTTTACATTCCTTTTATAAGTTCTTTACCATCCAATCTGCAACACCAAAAGTCACACTAATGTTACCTTATATATTTTGAATTACACGTATAACTAAAAAATCTACTACTATACAGTTCAAAAAAATACTTTTTCGTAGTTTCATTTTTTTCTTTTCTACTTTTTAGTATTTAGTTCTATTATTATCCCAATAAGCATAAATCAAAATTATTTGACCACACGTCTATACCTCATTAAACATTTCTTTAGAAAAAATGGCACGTTGATCCAAAAGGTTCACCACTTTGGTCTAGAAAAACTATTTCTCAGCATAGCTCTAATCCCGGGAACCCTCCCCCCAGGAAATAAAAGTCTTTCTTTAAGAAAAATGGGTTTTGTTACTCTAAATACTAGTTGGCATCTTCATAAACAGTATGACAGCTCATTCCGGGTATTCGATGACAGTTAACTGTAGTCAACTTCCATAGACAGACTTTTCCAAAAGAAAATGCTTTATCCCTAATTCATGAATTCCCACTTTTTGATAAATTACGTGGTCCGTCGCCAAAAGCCCTCGTGTAGCTGAACAATACGACGTTAATATTCAATTAATCAATCAACCCACTTTTTGATATGACTTGTATCGTAATACACAATTGAGATTTTTTCCATATTGTTATATTGCTATATTGATTCTGACATTGTAGTATGCTTACGTGTCAAATTTCGTGGCAACACCGTTGGTAGAACCCCCCTCAATATAGAGGGAGCTGCTTGTAAAAACATGCTTTGTTTACACCAGAGATCTTGTGCACGCGACCGAGTGCAGACGCACTCCATATTCCATTAAACTTATTTAATCTTACACTTGTCTTCGATGATTTATTGAATTTAATTGAGTCTAATGATTGTGATGATATGAGCGTTGATTGATATGAAAGCATTCTACCACTGATTAATTGAACCATTGATGAAAGTAATATTTGGTGCAACGGCCTGTGAATCGGAAATTGATGACCGAATCATTTTTGGTAGCCTCGACCAAAAGTAGAAATATCATCGTCAACAGTGAATTTAGGTAAGCCGAATTTTTATTGAAACTGAATTATACCTGAATAGAAGATTAAAATGCCAGAAGATCTCTCAAAATTTAAAAAGAAGCGTACTGCGGTACGTTCTTCGTTGACAAAATTGATAAATAAAATTGAAGGAAAGATCAACAATGAAAATGAACCTGTTGATCAATTTGAAGCTTTTAAAGAGCAATTAAATGATAAAGAAAGTAACTTAAGTTTGTTAAATACACTAATTGAAGATCGTTTGTCTGTTGACACTATTACTGAAGATATGGAAGCTTCGGAAGAAATTAAAGAGAAGATTATATTTTGGAAAACGAAGCTTTCTTCTAAAATTAGGAGTATAAATTCTGACTCTATCCAGGTTGATACAGTTTCTACGAAATATCCAAGTTATTGATTCCAATAGTTTTGAATGTATGAACATAAATTTACCAAAATTGCATATAAATAAGTATTCTGGAAATTATTCTGAATGGTAGATTCTTATAATTTATTTGAAAGCTCTATTCATAATAACAATAGACTAAGCAAAGTTGATAAATTTAATTATTTAAAATCATACTTGTGTGGTATTGCGCTTGCTTGCATTAATGGATTTCCAATTTCTGATGATAATTATGATAGAGCTCTTGATTTATTAAAAGATAGATTTGGAAATAAAAACATGTTAATTAACGCTCATTTGAGCAATTTATTAAATTTAACACGTTAAAGACCCAACTGATATTGTGGTCTTAAGAAATTTGTACAATAGAGCAGAAACGCAAATAAGGAGTCTCGAAAGTTTAGGAGTTAAAGGAGGATCCTACTGAAACTTATTAACACCCATCCTGTTGAAACAGATACCCTCGGAACTCGTTTTGGAATTCAATCGTTCTCAAAAGGAGGAAGCTGAGCGCTCTTTTGTGGTTCCTGCACTTGGAGATCCGTAGTCGGGAACGAGCCTCTCAAATAAACAATCATAAACCATGTCATTGTTCCCCTCCACCACAAGACAGAGCAAAAAATAAAGGCTCCTATTTCCCCGGACAACGCATGAAGCCACCCCCGAAGTTCCGACCACATTCATTTCCCGCCCTTCTGGAGAAAGTAGAACTTAAAAGTCGAAAATGTTTATACTGCAACAAAGGTCATGAACTGGACGCTTGCCGTTCTTTTAGTGTTCTTAAGAAAAAAGGGTGTTGTTATTTGTGTTTGTTGTCCGGTCATAGAGCAATGGAATGTGTAAAAAGGGAGTCGTGTCCTATTTGTAATGGGTCCCCCACCATTTCTCAATATGTTTTCGAAATCGACATAATGACGATTTGTCTCCTAAAAGGGACACTGATAATATAGATTCAGCATTATTTAAAACAGAAGTAAATAGTGTATTATTACAAACATGTGCCGCATTAATAGATGACAAAAATGAACAAGAAGTTGTTCTATTATTTTTAGATAATGGTTCAAAGAGAATTTTCGTTTTAAAGAATACTTCTGAGAAATTTAACTTTCCAATTCTTAGAAAAGAAAACCTTTCCATTTGCACATTTGGTGCAAAAAAGAGAAACTGAAACAAAAACTTTAAATATAGTTAAAATAAAATTGAAAAACAGGGATGATTCAAATTTGTGCATTGAAATAGAAGCGGTATAGACAGAACATATTTCTATCACGAATTTACCGACCTCTGATAGAAATATTGATAAAAAATTTAGATATTTAAAAAATGTACAATTAGCCGATCCTTATGAATATAACGATAAAGAAATATCAATTCTTATTGATGCGGACTATTATTATCAAGTAGTTACAGGTAGAATTACGCGTCTAAACAAAAATCTTGTGACAGTAGAAACATTATTCGGGTGGTCTTTACAAGGGCAGAGTACAGATTCTCTGAGGAACTTTTAACAATGACTGTTATTGTTAATGAATCCAATATTTCTAAACAGCTTAGTGAATTTTGGAATTTAGAGAACTTAGGAATAGAAGCAGAGGTGTCTGATTAGGAAAATATTGATAATGATATAATGTCTGAATTTGAAGCACAAATTTCATACCTAAATAAGCGGCATAAAGTTAAATTCCCTTGGAAACCTAACATAAAAACATTGCTAGAAAATAATGAAGAAATTGCTAGGAAAAGATTTCTAAAGTTAAGATCACTTTTTAAAAATGACAGTTCCTTATTTGAGGAATACAAATTAGTTGTGAATAATTATCTTTCTGAGAAAATCATAGAACGTGTTCCATTTGAAGAAGAAAATCGAAAGCGTAATATCTTTTATCTACCACATAGAGCAGTAATACGTACTGATAAAACTACAAGCAAATTGCGAATCGTATTTGATGCGTCATCACATGCGAAAGCACAACTATCTTTGAACGATTGTTTACACACACGGCTAAATTTTATACCTAACCTATTTTTCTATTAATCAAATTTAGAGTGAATCCAATTGTATTTGTAGCTGACATAAAAATGGCATTTTTGATGATTGAGATAGACGAAAGTGAAAGGGATTTTACAAGATTTTTGTGGGATGAAATTCCATGAATTGATTTAGAAAACAAACGGCTTGAGATTTTCCCAATGGCTAGGATTTTCTTTGGAGTAAAATCAAGTCCATTTCTTCTTGCAGCTACGATAAAGCATCATCTTAAAAATATGTGGATATTTTTCCTGATACTTTTAACCATCTTAACCAGGCATTGTATGTTGATGATTTTTTGTGTGAAAATGTCAGTGTCCAAGCAGCCTTGACAACCTTCATAGAAAGTAAACAAATTTTGGAAGATGCAAGTATGGATCTTCGAAAAAGGAGGACCAACTCTTCCGAGCTAAATCAAATGTTAAAAAATTTAAATTTTGAAGCAGATGAACATAAAGAACCATTGAACACGTTGATAGCTTCAAAGGTCTTAGGAGTTGGTTGGAATGAAAAATCTGATACATTCTATTTTGATTCCAGCGATTTAGGAACATTTCTTTCTAAAAGAATTAATACAGAAATATATTTGTTACAAGCCACAGGTCAATTATTTGACCCAGTGGGTTTCATAGGTCCTTATACGATCCGAATAAGATGTTTAATTCAGAAAATTTGGTGTGTAGGATTGGATTGGGATGACAAATTGCCCAAACAATTAGAAGTTTCATGGAATAAATGGTGTAATGAGATTCATTATTTAAATGAAATAAATATTCCTCGATATTACTTTCAAAACTTTTTGCCTTCAAATACAACCACTATTCAGTTGAATCTCTTTTCAGATACTTCCAAAAAGGCATATAGAACTGTCGCTTATTTACGCATAGAATTGAATGATGGAAATATTATTTCTAGTTTTTTGTAGCATCAAAAGGTCTAGTAGCTCCATTAAAAACTCTTTCGATCCCTAGATTGGAACTTAAAGGCGCACTTTTATCAGCAAGGTTAAGCGACAAAATTGCAACTGCACGCATACTGTCTGTGAGTCGTTTTTATTGGACTGATTCATCTATAACATGTTACTGGATCAAGGGGGATTTTAACAGAAATAAAGTGTCTCTAAAAAATTGAATTAAAGAAATACAAAAACTAAGTGATCCCAAGGAAAGGCGCTACTGTAAAGGAAAGGATAATTTCGCTGATTTAATAAGTCGGGGTTTGCCTTTAAATGATCTTAAAAATAATAAAATATGGTGGCATGGTTCCAAGTGGTTGACAATGAAACAAACAGAAAGGCCATTATTTTCAGAACCTACAATTGAAACCGAAATAAACATCGATAAATTAGAATTGAAGAAAACAATGTAAATACAGCGGTTGAAAAGAGGCAAATTGAAAATAATTTAATCTCTAGACGTTCCTCCTTTAGTAAATTAATTAGAATAAGCGCTCTATGCTTAAGATTTATTTATAACTGTGAAGTGAACCCAGTATTAAGGAAAATAGACTGTATAAGTGCTTGTGAATTTGATCATGTTACGAAAGTTTTAGTAAAACAAGTACAATTAAATAAATTTCTAACTAAAATAAAGTGTCTCAAAATCGGGCAACCGATTCCAAAGAGCAGCAAAATATCATCTTTAAACGTTTTTCTGGACGAAGATGAAATATTGAGAGTGGGAGGTAGATTGAAACATTCGACCCTATCTGAATTCCAAAAACATCAAATGATGTTGTCAAAGGCTCATCATTTAACTGATTTAATAATTGGACACTATCACAAGAAATCATTAAATTCTGGCTTGCAAACTACATTATATTTAATAAGACAGTTTTATTGGATCCCATCGGGTCAGAACCGTGTAAGAAGAATATTAAATAAATGTATTACGTGTTTTCGCACGAAAACCCAGACAATAAACCAGATGATGGGATATTTACCACGAGACAGAATTGTGCCTTTTAGACCCTTCGAAAAAGTTGGATTGGTTTACGCTGGTACTATAATCACAAAACCAAATTTAAAAAAGATCAAGAGTGACTTTAAAATCGTATATTGCCATTTTCATCTGTTTCAGTACAAAAGCCACTCATTTAGAAGTTGTTTCCGACTTGACCACAGAAGCCTTTCTAGCAAGTCTCCGACGATTTATAGCAAGGAGATCCAAGCCATCCGTCATTTGGAGTGACAATGCAACGAACTTCAAGGGAGCAAGAAACATTCTTAATGTTGTTGTCGTGTGTTTATTACTAGGATACATACGAAAGATGTGAGATAGATGAACAGAAACATATAACACAACCACAGAAGAATACAGATTTATTACAAACGATGATCCCAGCTTATAACAAGATGAGGTGCGCTGCTTTTCCTTTCGAGACGGGAATTCATTTCAGGCAAAAGACAAACTTCTTTCCCGAAGAAGATACAACAAAGTCTTACTCGGTATTCGAACCCGAACCCACTCGGTTACAAGCCGAGGGTCATAGCCACCATACTGGCTGGGCGACTAATTCTTAATGAATGGAACGAAATTAGCAAGTCCAACACAATTCAGCTATTCAGCGCGGAAGAGGGAATCGAATGGAGGAACTTCATTCCACCCGCTTCTCCCCATTTCGGTGGATTGTGGGAAGGAAACATTAAGTCCATGAAACGCATTTTATTGAGGGTAGCAAAATCATCTATCAGGAACTTCAATCAAAATGCTATTTCAACCTTTCCTGAATCTTATACTGCTTCGGATTCTTTGTCCTATCATTCCAGGTGGAAACTCATTCAATCCCTGAGAGACAAATTTTGGAACCGTTGGAGCACCGAATATCTGACCCATCTTCAGACCCGTGCTAAGTGGAGTGTACAGAACCCTAACTTGACGGAGAATCAGCTCGTTCTTTTAAAGGATCCCAACACGAAGCCCTTGGACTGGCCTATGGGGCGTATTCTTGAAGTATTTCCCGGTAGTGATGGTCTTGTAAGAGTAGTTAATGTGAAAACCTCAACAGGTATTTTAAAACGAGCCATCACAAAGGTAGTGCCTTTACCTACTCCAGATGATCCTACAACTGCAGAAAAGAACATTTGAACACATTTTACAAATTTCTTGAACTTTGCTTTTATATTATTCTATTTACATAATTGCTAATTTGATTTTTCAGAATTATTGATAATGCATGTGATTTAAGAATTGCTAATTTTATTTTAGAATTATTGATGATGCATGTGCTTTGAGAATTGAATTTATAGGATTTTATTTTTATTATTTCGCATTGCATGAATTTTATTTGTATTATTTCACATTGCATGAATTTTATTTGTATTATTTCATTTTGCATGAATTTTACTTGAATTACCTTGAAATTTTAATTATCTTAATGTAAACTCCGTAGGAGTTTAAGTGAGGAGTAATGGTAGAGCCCCCCCTCAGTATAGAGGGTGCTGCTTGTAAAAACATGCTTTGTTTACACCAGAGATCTTCTGTACGTGACCGAGTGCAGACACACTCCATATTTCATTAAACTTATTATTTAATCTTACAACCGTAAATAGTTTTTTACGTAACCTGGTAAAAACTTCACTCAAAGCATTACTACGGCGGTTAGTCCAAATCGTTATTTCTGTATGCAAACTCATTCACATTCAAATTGAGCCCAGTTACAATTATATCAAAAAAGTTAGTACAATAGAAATAGCGAGAGATTAGCGCTCGCAGACACTGACATCACCGAGCTGGCAGGCGGACTGATTAAGGGTTCAAAGGGCTAAAAGAACGCCCTCTATTATCCATTATTTTGCCATTCGTTGCAACCTTAATTCTGAACACGTGTGTACGTGTTTTCTAAATTTTAAAAGAAAAAGAATTATAAAAAAATTGAAAGGGTAAAAGGAAAACTTTAATAAAACGAGGAACATATCTTACTGCCATCATCTGTGATAGTGACTACCTTTTGGCCCGGCCGAGGCATCATGCAACTGAACCTCGTTCTTATTAAAGCTATGACACGCCACCTAGGGGTGGTTTTTGAAACTCATTGTTTTGTTTTCCTTCAATAAAATTCTCATCATTTCATTCTTCCGTTACTTAAATTGCCTTTTATTGTATTCCAAAACCATTGGAATTATTTTACGGATAGCAGTGCATAGTGAAGATCGTTCTTTGGAAAGAAGTATATATAAGTCCGGTGCAGTTAACACTTTGGTTGAGCGAGACACTTATACACGCCGGTGGCACTTAAAGTTCAAAGTCGTATTGTAGCTTTAGGTCAAAATTGTACAATTATTGAATTCGGTACAGTGATGTGTATTGAGGGAGAATATGGAGGGGGCGATAAAATTATGATTGAATATTGGGTCGCAGATATTGAAAGTTTGAGAAGCACTGATTTAGACTATTGGCAGAGGAAGTATTGAATGACGGTGCAACTGCAACAGAAGATATGGATGACAAGAGGTGTACTTGAGTTGATGTATTCAATTGGATAACTGTAGGAATTGAGAAAGATAGGATATTAATGGTTGCAGTAATTTAATAGGTGGGCGTACTATTTGCAAAATATTTTCATCTGTTTGTGTTGAAGCGATTACAGTTGAGGATTTGGCGCCCTGGACATATGTTTGTGATTTCGGGGTAACTATTAGCTTTCAGGCTTCTAAATAATATATTTTTGTTAATTGGAATTTCTTGTCTATTGTCCATTTAGTATATAATTTAGAATCAGATGGATAAGACACTTTGGCTGTCAAATACAAGCAGTGGGTGAATGTACAGCAGACGCACATCTAGAACACGTCCGCAGCCGGAAGTGTGAGAATGCCCTAACCTCTGACACTTGAAACAGTGCAGAGGATTAGGAATATACGAAAGTATTTTAGAATTAAGGTATCCAGTTTTAATGGTTGATAGTAATTTAGGACTATTAAAGATTAAAATGAAATGTTTGGCGGGAAAAAGGACCAAATTTTTTTCATTTGTTTTCGTTTGACCTGGGTAACACCTTGGTTCGAGAATTTCTGCTTCTGAAGCACACAATAGGACTAGTTAAGTTATGACACCTCAACAGAAATTCAATTATTTGTGAGAAGTAATTATTAAGGGGAAACCTAAAAATGTTTTCCTCAACAAGAAAGATTTGGATTGCAGAGCAGAGGCAGTTTCAATCAGTAAATCTCCGGAACAATTTCCAAATGGATCTCCATCTATTCTTTTTACCTATTCGATGTCATTTTATTGTGATATTGTGATAACACGAAATAAAACGTCAACAACTCTTGCCACATACAACTCAAGACTTCATTTTTCAAACAACTCTTTTCTACCAAATCGCTACAGCGCTTGCCGCTCGCTCGTCTCGTTTCATTTTAAACCGGCAACGTTTGCTTTCAACAGTTCTCCACACTTGAGTTTTAGACGCTTCCATTTGTTACAATATTAATTTATATGTCATAGGTATTAATTAATATCCCAATAAAATGACTTCGAGAGTACCTAAATATAGTTTCTTATATATATATATATAGTTTCTTATAATATAGTCACAATTTCTACTTAGATAAATTAAGAAAAATTTTATTTTGTTACTTTTTATTAAATAATTACAATTAGTATAAATACGCATATACATATGACAAAATCACAATATTAAATAGCAATTAGCTTTTATTAATTATCATTTAAATATCCTATTGCCATCCAAAACAATATTGTGTATAAAATTTCAGTTCTACGGAATATTTTGAAACGTGAGAAAAAAATCTTTTCAAGTTTTGACAAAAAAAAATCTTTTAAAAGTTTTGACCCAAGTCGCTAGAAATGAAGCCGACATGATTGTATCTGTAATTATTAAAATATTTAGTTTCAGTCAATTAATTTTAATTAATTATAATTAAATTATTATGTTGTCAGCCAAAACAATAGTGTACAGAAAATTTCAGCTCAAAGGCGAGCTTTAAAATGTGAGATAAAAACTTTTTAAAGTTTTGACATAAGGCACCAAAAATGATGCCAACGTGGCTGTATTTGTAATTCTTTGAGTAATTAGTTTTAATAGATTATTTTTTATTAATTATAATTAAGTTTACGTATTGTTACCCAAAATGATAATGTATATAAAATATCAGCTCAATTGAGTGTTTAAAAATGTATTTTCTTAACGACTGAAAATTTGAACAAAATTTAAGGAGATTGTGAACTAATAGTAGGAGTTGAAAAAGACATTTAAAGGGCAAATAAAATGAATCATTTGAGACGAAAAAACTTATCTTACTGTCATCATCTGTGATAGTGACTAGGCACGAATTCCTTGTTCCAAGTCCTCTGAAATGGAAGACCTCTGACCCGGCTGAGGGATCAAACAATTGAACCTTGAAAGTTTCTGGAATTTCCTTTACGTTATCGTTTATGATTGGAACATGAATCGTTTTCCTGGTCTGTCCTGGTTCAAATATGAGGCGCCCTTTGACCGGTGTGTAATCCTCCCCAGGCTTTGCAGTCAGAGAGATTATATTGAAATCCACCTGAATTGTTCCATCACTGCCGCCTTTTCTCAGCACTGCTATCTCCAAGGGTGTCTCGTTTTCAACAACTGCGTAAGAAGGTTTCTCAAATTCCAATATACCAGGAGTACCTGTAAAATGAATGCCTTTTTTACCATGCTTTTATTAACTAGCTTTCTTATTTTTCCGGGTGGAAATTTGTAATTGATTTTAAACTAACTTTTGCGTTGAGTTGAGCTAGAGACTTGAAATTTGAGCCTTAGCTCAGAAGTGGATGACAATGCATGAAAATGTGAAAAAAAGAAATTATCCGGGCCACCGAAGAGGTAAGCCCTGATTTGCACAAGGGACCCGTAACTCCAGAACTTACATGAACAAAGACCACCTGTCGATAGCATGGGTCGAGTTGCGTCTACGTATTCAATTTTGTGGCTTTGGGATCAAAGAGGGGCCCAATGTTTCCATGCTGTATTATTAACTTGCTTTCTTGTCTGTCTGTCTGTCCGGGTGGAATTTCGTAATTGATTTTAAAATAGTTTCCCGATGACCTAGAGACTTGAAATTTGGACCATAGCTCAGAAGTGGATGGCAATGCATGAAATGTAGAAAATAAAGTTCTAGCCTTGAACCCGGCCCCTAAAGAGGCTTGTATGTCTGTCCGGGTGGAATTTTGGAATTGATTTTAAACTGATTTCCTGATCAGGTAGAAATTTGGACCATAGCTCAGAAGCGGATGAAATGCATGAAAATGTGAAAAAAGCAGAAAAAAAAAACGAAAAGGAGGAGAGAAAGATGAAAACAAAAATTATTCTCTTTAGTCCGTTATAAAAACATGGTACATTAAAAAGTTTTTCAGGTGATATACTTGTTATATTGAAACACGCAACGTGTATTATTTTCCCTGCAGTATAATACTGCTTGGGGGGGGGATTGAGATTTACAGAGAAAGTGCGTTTCCCAGGAAGAACTTGAACATTATCATAACAACCCTAGAAAATGGGGTTATGGTTATTAGATTGGTGACTTTATCACCACTGGAGACAGATTTGGCAATACATTATAGCGCAAAGACAATTGATCCTTCTGGAAATATTCATGAAGCAAAAAATGGATGCTTGAGGCAACAGTCGATTTAATCGAGTTGCCTGCGCGTTGTCTTTGATAAGACAGAGAGATTTCATCTGCCACGTGCGTTTTTCCATTACTGTAAATAATATTATCTTATTCGTCACTTTGTTTTTTGTTTAGTCACTTTTTTCTCCATGTCTCTTAATGGATTTATTGTTTTAATTAATTGGAGCCGTGGGCGGTTTTTCATCCGAGCGAATTACTGCAACGTGCTTTGAAGGTAACCATTTTCGTCCTAACCATTGTTTACAGTAACTCGTTCTGTTACAGATTATGAATCTAATTAATATGAATGTAAGTTTTGTGACTATTAGTTACAGAAGTTTTAGGATCCCATGTTTCTCGACATTAGGTCAGTTTTACTCGCTCATAAATGCGTTATGCGTGAAGTGGATTGTTTCAGTTAATCGCGGAATTAATTTAGTTGCGAGAAAATAGCCTTGAAAATTCTTCATAAGCAATAACATCGTTTATTCATAAGAAACACCGAGGCTTTTATAACCATCTAAGAAGTAAATATTCGTAAATAATATCTTTACTTTAAATTTTGTAAACAAATGTACATTCATTTATGAAAAGAAATCTAGTTTTCTATAAGCATCTTCAAACAAATGGGATGCACGATGATTTCCGTCAAGAAAAGCTGCATCAACTTGGAGCTACACTCCAATTTGAGACTCAAAAGGGCATAAAGTTAAGTTGTTGACAATAAATTTGGGACTAAAGGGTTGTTGTGAATAAGTCTAAATTTTGTTTCACTTATCATTAAATGTGCATTCATGGGCCATAACTTCTCAAAGTTTTTTTTACTGTCCATTACTCACATTCTATGCGTGAGAACACCCCAGGTTTCCATCCTGGACACTAAGATTAACTTGAGGCAAAGAATGACCAGACGTCATTTGTATAAAAATAAATTATATTTATTCACTTAGTTCAAATATCAAACTTCTAATGACAAATGTTTAACTATATGTCTACGTCAAAAAGGGATTTACCTTTACTATTAAATTAAATTACGAAATATGAAATTAATCAATTAATAAGCTCACTATCGAAAAGATTTACCGGAATAGGAGAACTGAGAAATACACGCAACGAATTATTATCTTTCATTAAAATTGAACTAACTTTATTAAACTAACGCTCGTGGTAAGCGGTACTAAGCTAGAATATATCACCTGGCTGTACTTCTGATCTCTCCAGGTAGAATTATCCTCCTAAGGTTCCTTCGCTGAATATAATAACAGCAACACTTCAATATCGTAATCCAATTGAATCCTCCAAATCTCGTCATTACTGCTGCTGGCTCAATAGCCTTCTTTTCCGCTAACTTACAACGCTCTTCTACTTTATATATCCCATTTTCTTCTTTTAGAGCTGATTGGAAATATACGCGAATTTACAATCCACAAAGACGCCTAAGAGTATTAGTGGAAAGGTGTCGTAAGGATTTTTCACATATGTTTTTCCTTAATTAAATTCAGATAAAAATATAGAATGAATTTAAACAGACTAGCACGAACAGGAAGACTTGGTGCAATCTGATCTTGCTGAGTGCTCTTCACAAGTACGGGACACTTTTGTTGCCGAATATTTTGTTGGTATGGAGACATTTTCGTCCACACTGTGCTAATTGAAACTACAGGCTGTCTTTATAAGATCTAAGTTTGTGGTTGCTGAATCCGTATATTTTCTACATTTGGCAATACTACACTTAGAACAATTTTACAAGGAGATGAAAAGGAAGATGGAAATTACGTAACATTTCTTGTTTCAAAAATCTGAAAGGAATATTTAGGAAATCAAAAACAAGTTAAGTAAAGTGAATTCGTCGTCAATCGGAGTTATGGTGCTAGATTGCAACAACTTCCAGGCCCAGGGCGAAGGCCCCATTCTCTTATTAATTTCCTCCAAAAGAAAGCTTAAAATACCTTCGATTTACCCCCCCTTTTCCCGAAAAAAAAGAACTTTTATGAAGAAATATGAAAAAAAGCTGATTTGAGTAAATTTAAAAATTTAACTCTTGAATTTTTGCTATATTCGTATCTTCCTCCAACGTTGGCTTTTTTTCTCTTCCTTCAAGGCAGACTTGTTTTGAAAAGTACGTATTGAAGGCTATCTTTTCTTTGCTCTTTTTTTTAAAAGAAAGGTTAGTTTGGAATAATTGTTATTCAATCCTAATCAAAATAATAAATAATACTATACGCTCATTGTCATGAAAATTTAAGCAGCAAAAAAGTGCTCTCAGTATAGAACGAAATTTTACATATGTAAGTGCAACATTTGTTACGTTTATATGATTACAAAATCAAAGCCAAATGATCATTTACTGTAGGAAAAATTACAAATGAATGTAGTTTTTAGTACCTTGTTGAGTCACTTCTAGAATGAATGCATGGTGGCATACAAGTCCCGTCCCGTAGGATGTCCTGCGACATCTCGTTCTACAGTTGTTGCAACCACACCTATAATTCGAACAAACTCGTAGGCTGACCAACTTGCCGTCATAAATATTCTCAGATAAGCTCTATGGGTGATAAATCTAGGGACTGAGCATCTCAGGGAAAGGTGGAAATGTGGGCGAGCATTGTTTTGTTGAAAAATGGTTCCTTTGTGCCTTGCCATAAGTGACATCCTATGTGACTGAAGAATATCGCGAACGCACCATTGGGCTATCACGGTGCCATGAAACAATACTAAGGCTGACCGTGTATCATATGCGATGGCACCCAATACCATCACATCAGTTGAGGGAGAGGTATGTCGCTGTACAGTGAGGGAAGCATTGAGACATTCACTACGGAGTCTCCCCACATGGACACGATTTTTCAAATTGAATCTGGATTCGTCCCTGAAGGCGACTTGATGTCATTTGATTGCATTCCAATTATTTCGAGGGTAACACCACTCCAATCAGGGTGACGTTGAATAGTTGTCAATGGCAGTACACGTAATGGGCCCGGGAAAGCATTTGTCATTCAGCCAAGCACCTTGCGATGGTATGGATTGACACAGAGGTCTGTCATGAAAGTGCTGCCTAAGTGTGGATGATGGACAATGAGACATCTGGCACTATACGTGTATGTCGTTGTTGTGACGGTCTTCTCGACTATTGGTCGGTTGGGCCATCCAGAGCTTGGTCATCGTGGAGCAAATTTCTCTCTTTTTTTACTGTTCCCAACACCTCCTCACAATGTAGTCAGGACAGCATAGGTGGAGAGGTTCTCCCCCAGCTGACCAACCTGTTTTTTCAGCTTCCCTATGATTCTTCCCTTCTCGAACGCTGACAACTACTCATAATGTCTCCAAGGTCATCTCTAGCTAAAAAAAAGTCTCTTTGAAACATATTACATACATGCAAATAAGCTTTACTTATCTGTTTCATAATTCAAGGAGAACGTTTAACTTATGGAGGCATAACGCAATGTGCAATCACGTTGAATTTCTAATAATTTATGTAGGCTGTTCAATAAGTAATAAGACTAATTTTACTGCCGTGAAACCACTCATCGGAATGTTAATTTCTTTGGCATAAGAAAAGTTTGCTGTCTGTATTAACAAAAGCTACCTATAGATGGCGTGTACACACTCATGCTCTTGAGTATCACGTGATCGAACTGAAGCGTGTTTACGGGAGCCTACGAGACGCGGCCAGTTGTCGAAATGGAAGCAAAAATCTTCAAAAATCAGCATCGGAGACCTTTGATATGATACGATATAATTAAAGACTGGAACAAGAAGGCGACAATATCTTAAAACTCTTCATCATAGCAGACGCAGCTTGGTTGCATCGCTATGGTTTAACCATAAAACAACCAAGCAGTAAATGAAGACATCCATCTTCACCTACTCCCAGAAAAGCAAAAACTGTAAAATCGGCTTGCAAAGTTATGACAATTTTTTTATTATAATAGAATTGTGTATCAACACGCTGTCGAACCCGGTACTACTGTAAACGGCTCGTACTACGTGAATGTCCTACGAACAATGGTACAAAACATTAAAAGGAAACGTCCACTGCACCGAAATGGCCTCCTATTGCACCATGGCAATGCCCGACAACATATTGCTCGTTGCGTACTGAATGTTTTGCAGAAGAACAAAGTAGAGATTTTACCACACCCACCGTACAGTCCTGATCTCACTCCATGCGATTTATGGCAGTTCCCTCAATTTAATAAGCCATTATGAAGTAAACGTTCAGCAAGCAACAAAGTATGTGTAAAGGCTACGGGAGCAGTTTTGAAAAAGCTCTCACAAAACGAACTTTTACCTGTATTTAAGAAGTGGACAGAACGTTGGGACAAATGCATTACGTGTCACGAAAGTTATTTTGAAAGTGACCATGTAAATGATGACGATTAAAGTTATTCAGTTTTTTTCTTTTTTTCTATAATTTTAGTCTTATTGCTTATTGAACAAACCAAGGCTGAGACGAACAGACTCAGTTGAGTCAAAGTTCATGACTGTAAATAAGAAAACTTGGAGAACGAAGGTAAATGAGAGGCCCACGAGGAGCTGTCTTGCCGGATATGATGATGATGATGAGTGCATAATAAATAATTAGTTTATCAAAATAATTAGTACTAAAATATTTTTTAAGAATGTATATATATATATATATATATATATATATATATATATATATATATATATATATTTATATAATATATAGATTCTTGTTGTTCCTTGATATCTTACTAGCCTTTAGCTTTGTAAAACCTCAAAATGACGCCATATCACAACTAAAAATGAAGTACTAATTATCGTGAAATATTGTATTCGTATCTATCATTCAATCTAGTGTTGCCCTCTATTAGTAAAAGAAGCAACGATCTTGGAACGCGATACACGCGTTTGTATCGTTTGAGACAGTGTAAAATCCAGATGATGCGCGGCTGTAACGTTGATGGATAAATTTAGATTAACGCACTCAGCGCGTTTGTAATGGCCTAAGGTTTAACCCTCTAACCGGATAGCACGGAAAATTCCGTCAGTGTAAAGATGCTTCGAAAATGGACTGCACGGATTTTTCTGCCTTCAAGTAACGTTTTCAAAAGCAGATTAGCCGCGCTTTTCTGAAATCCTTTCCCCCTTTTAAAGGTTTAACATCTTGAAAGATAATTGGGGACGGTGGAAGCAACACAGCAGGACACTAATAGGAAGATTTATAGCTCGCAGGAAACCCCGTGTTTTGACCCTGGGGCAATCGTAAAAAATCGAGGGGAAATTTCTTGAGACCCCAGGAAGTGTTTATTTGTTACCTTGTTTTTTTAAAGTTTTGTAAAGTCCCAACGCATAAGTAAAATATGTTACAATTCCCTTTTGGTTTCATATTAATTTGAAACTGTAACAAGTTGGGGCGTGTCAGTGCAATCTGCTATTTTATATAGTTAGACAAATTACCTTTTTTTAAGTATATTCTTTCGCTTCATTTTTCTTATTTTAATCAAAGCTTTCAGTTTTTGAAACATGATTATTTTATTATAAGATACCGAAAAAATTAATAAAACACCAAACTCTTTAAAATTTGGAACATTTTCAATTTTCCAACCACTAAAAATGAATAAATTTAAACTTCATCAAATCATTTGAAACATTTTCTTTTACTTTGATAAAAATAATAACGAAAAAAAAACTAATTAAGATTTATTAGTTTTTGTTTAGATTTCAAAGCCCAAGTGTTCAGGGAAGTTTAAGTACAGTGCCTAGTTATATATTGTTAAAATACACCGAATTATATTTGAATTTTAAGTGCTTGAACTTCAGTTTACATCAAAGACAACATGAATGAAGATTTTTACACATTTTTTTTATAACATGAATGTTTGAATAAATGGTAATCAAAAATATACGGAAACATTTACAGTAGACATTTATGCATATAAATAAACATAAAAATCAATTTTAAATTCGAGATATTGAAAAACATTCGAATTATTGTTCAAAAATATCTACTTATACAAAATACCTCAACATTTATCTTTTTTAAAGGCTAACTGAATAAGTAATTAAAATCTGGATATTTTTTGAAATCTTGACCTTATAAAGCTAGAAATTTTATGTTAGAAATTCCATTTGAAATTTCGAAAAAAAAAATGCATCGCGCAGTTAAAAATTATTTACCATAAGTTTTAGCAATTGTTTGAGTATAATAAAAATTTCAAATTTTTTATTATATAGCTTCTTTGGTATCTTTTAATATATTTCGAAGATTTCATACAATTCAGTTGAAAACTGCATGCTAAGAGCAAAAAAATATACTAAAAAAATGATGAATATACAATTACAATAAATTCTTACATAGAAGCAAAACCGAGAAGCT
Source organism: Trichonephila clavipes (assembly GCA_019973935.1). NCBI lineage: Eukaryota > Metazoa > Arthropoda > Arachnida > Araneae > Nephilidae > Trichonephila > Trichonephila clavipes. The sequence continues at coordinate 930,038 of BMAU01001397.1, read as the reverse complement.
AAAGTGTAGGAATGAAAAATTTTGAGTATATCTGAAGCAGATTTCGAAATATTTATTTTAAAGTTCAGAAAATTTGTGTGCGTTATGTTATACTTAATATTAATTAAATAGTTAAAATAATATGTTAATATTAGTCATGTAATCGTTTGATGATACATTCATATACTAATAAAAATTATCATGGTCATTGATGCGAATGTCAAGAATTTTATGTAATTTTAAATTCAGACACTAAGATATTGATGTATAAAATATAAAACGACCATCTAAAATACATGAAAAATGCAGTCTGCTATAAAATGATCTTGACAAACAAAATCCGGCATTTTCACTTACTATGGCAGAGCCGGCTTAGTCAGGGGCGATCTGGAAAAACAGAGAGAGAACCGCGGTTTTGATGGATGCCACTCTAGCTTTTAAAGTTCCCAGGAAAAAATTATATATATATAAATTACAAATGCAAAAATAAATCTTGTAATTTTCCATACATTTTTATAACAACGAATTGTGGAATTGGCTTCCAATACATTGTTGTGTTTGACAATATGTAAGGTAACCAACCCTACTTTAGATAGATTTGTACTACTTTTTCGTAACCGTATTCCTTTTAAAATTAATTCGTGCAGCCGAAATACACCTTTTGCACCCTTAAAAATTTATGTAAACTATAACGGTTAATTTTAATTTATGCAACTTGTGAAATGTTCATAATTAACCATTTCCGTCTAAACAGTTTACATGAAAAAAAAAGTTTGGACTCCCTCATTCATTAGGGATTTATATAAGATTCTAACATTAAATTTTATTTTTCACCGAATAGGATCGAGTGGTAGTGTATAGTGCATCCACACCACAGGTCTGGGGTTTTATTAACGGGCGGCGCAAGGTCGACTCTGCCTTTCATCCCCGCTACATTGGGTCGATAATTGAGTACCAAGCTTGCTTCGGATCTTAAACACTGAAGGTCTCTCTTCAGACAGACCACCAAATCGGGACATCTGTTCATGCACCTCAGCGTCCAATGGTCACGTTTATTATGATGGGCGCAGTAGTTCCTGGCCCTCATGGATTGTTGTGCCGCTGAGTTTGTGTCTTAAGTTTGAGGATTACCTCACTTTGGGGATACCCCTTAGATAAACATGTATTTTCACTCATTTGCAATTAAACATTTTTCTTTCAATTACGTTTATTTCAGAAGGAAGTTTGATTTTTCAAATGTATTTGCTTAATAAGATATATATTTGTGTATTATATTAAACATTTTATCAATCCAAAATTACAAGTTTTTAGCTCCTCTAAAAGCTTTTAGGATTTTACGACTGATCTTACAATCCATATACGTTTTATAGTAGTATATTTAAAAATGATAAAGACATTTTTATGACTGTGTGAGCTTTTATGCCTCGTTTATAAATATAAAAAATTGCATTCAGCTACAGTTTTTAAAATGTACTGAAATAAGTGGAGGAATAGGATATTTACATATTATGAATATTTTGACTGCAGTAAGATATATTTATATTTCAGTTTCTTTACAATTTGAATAGAAGTTGTAAGCCATTTTGAGAATAGTTTGATGTTGAGTATAAACCCATAGGCTGTTTAATATTGTAAAGTGTTTTACTTTGATACCAGCACACATTAAAATAAGGCTCATTTACAGTTATATGATCAGCTTCAGTGATATTTAAATTTTCAAAAATAGTCTACACGTGCGAAAACATTCTTTCACAACCGCGCACCACATCTCATACTATATCTTCCCTACAGCAGGAAATAATTGTGTATACTGAAAAATTTAATACAGGATACATTTTCAAGTGTTAAATTTGTTTTTAAAATTTGGTATGAATACATTGTGGAACTGTCGGTTAACTTCACTGAATAAAATTGTTTTAAGTGTACTGTTTTGAAAGACAAAATTAATTAGGGAGAACTTTTCTCACAATAGAATTTGTAATGACTGAATTGTGTGAAAATGTAGTTATCGATGTGTGACATTTTCCCTTGTAATAAAAAAAACAGAAAGATAAGAAATTTAACTTGAATAGAAAATGGTTAGAAGTACTGTCATGCGCATTTGAAGAAGTATATCCCCCATTAAAATTAAAAATTATTGACTGAATGTGCATTATGTCCATCACAAATGCCGATGTAGAAAAGGAATTTTTATTTAATACAAGAAGTTCGAAAAAGAGAACACTAGGAAGGAAAATTTAAATTTTTTCCGAAAAATTTTCAGTTAACATAAAAATATCTTTTATATGATTTTAATTAAAATAAATTAAAAGTATTGAAATCCTTTTTTATGCTATTTTAAATTAAAAATATAACTGAATAGAGAAAGATCGGTTTTATTTCATAAATATAATCATCGTATGTATATCACCGTATGTACCAGTTATTGTGTTATTGTTCAGAAAATGAGATAGGGCCTTTGCTCTTTTTACCTCATTACTTTTTTTAAAAAACAGGAAAGTGAGCGAGTTTTCTTACTCTCATATTCAAAAATGAATACAGGATGCTTTTTTTCTGGTTCAAATCGCAATCCCAAAAATATATATATATATATATATATTTAATTTTTAAAAAATGACAGAAAAATAAATTTTGTTTGAAGAAAATATAATTATTTTTCAACTTCTAACATACTATTTATTTCATTTTTTCTTTTTTTTTTACCTTTCATTTTGTTTTAATTCTACTGTGACTGAACATATAGGAGAAAGAAACACCGAATTCCACTACAGCTTTCAAAGAAGATTGCCCAAGGCAACTTAACAGCTACCTGTAAACGATTGATCTCTTGGTTCTTACTGGACAAAGGAACCGAACTAGGTCATAAAATTGTCCCCGTTCGACCTCAAAAGTTTTAAAAGGGGGAAAGGAAAGAAGTCTGTTGCATTTTTAAAGCGAACTTCAAAATAAGAGTTAAACGCTTTCGGAATAACTTTTCAGGAGGAAGGTATCCACTTAGAGGGTTGAAAAACCGAATAAATTGTTAAAATGTTAACTAGAAAATCAACAGTCTTACTATTAGCGTCATGGATGTTGATCACCATTGTTTTCTCTCCAATTCCTCTGAAATCGAAGCCGCCATCTTCAACCATCGTTTCCATTAAATGAATCTCGAAGTTTTTAAGAGGACCTCTGATGTTGTCATTTGCGATTTTCACAGTTATTTTCTTTCTAGTTTCTCCGTCTTTGAAGATCAATTCTCCCTCAATAGGTGTGAAATCTTTTCCAGACTTAGCGGACCTAGGAACAGTTCTATATTTGGCTCGGAGCACCCCGTCACTGCCATCAACTCGCAGAACAGTCACGGATACCGTGCCCGTATTCTCCGATACATCCATAGGAGCGTTTTCAAATTCCAAGAAACCTGGTTGCACTGTTGAGGATGAAAAAGACATTTTATACAAAAATTATCTTTAAGGTATACAGTAGAACATCGTTTATTATCCGGACCAGTGTTTTTTGTCAACTCCATGTACCGAATACGAAAATGCCTGAAATAATCTGTGGTCAGATTTAGAAGGCGAACACAGGAAGGAGAATACCGTCTTTGTCCAATTGTTGAGAATTTCAAAAATGCGATGAAAAGGATGTAGAAACACCTGGATATGGCATACGATGCAGAAGACTGTGGATTTAAAATGTTAAATGATGATGAGATTGTGACTTCCGTGCAAGAAGAATTCGACCCTGCCCACGATGAAACGGATGAAGACGAGGACAACAACATCAACGGAAGTAGCAAGAGTCCATCAAATGTTAACGCGTTTTCTGCGTTAGAGACAGCTGTGGAGTGGTGCGAACAACAATCAGCTCAACTACTGCTGCTCAAGAGAATCAGAGACCTTGCAGCAAAAAAAACCAAGTACAATGGTACAGCGAAAAATAAGTGATTATTTCTCACAATAAAGGTCAAATTCCGACATTTTGCGCCTATTTTGCCTTAGCACGTTTCCCGTATGGGATGATTTTCAATATTCGTATAGTGTCCGGCTACCTATATTGCATGGATCGCATTCGGTTTTTGGTTATCCGAACAATCACCTATCCGAACGGTGTCCGGTCCCAATTGATTCGGATGAATGATGTTCTACTGTACGTGCAAATCTTTAAAAAAAATTTTGAAACATGAAAACTGTTCATGGTTATCAGATTTATTTAGTAAGTTATATGAGAAAAGACTAAAATTATGGGAAAAATTGATATCCAAAATAAGGAAACATTAGTGAAATTTTTCTAAAAATTACGTAAGGCTGTCCACTTTGCAAAAAGTAAATAACAACATGTTTCCCGCCGTATTCACTTCAATACTTCAAAAACTAGGCCCCCATAGGAGATAAAATCAGTTCATCTATCCTACGAAAATTTAAGCTCATCAACCACCACCACAAAGTATATTTTCAATGGATCTCCTCCCATGTCAATATATACGAAAATTAATTGACTGACATTCTTGCAAAGGATGGACTAGACCATCCTGTCCTTTCCACCACAGAGATACCATATTTAAAATTATTCTCAAAGCAAAAGGCCCAAAATAAAAAAACATGGTTAAAAGCTCCATTTCATAAAAGATATGAAGGCAAAAGACTTTGACTTTCTTTTAAACTCTTCCTTATGACAGACAGGCCAACACTTGTCTGTCCCAAGTTTCCCGTTGGAATTTAAAAAGTCTCACTTTTTGTGTATGCAATAAGAGGTTTTCTATTTGCCTTTAAGATCAGCTGCATCAGGTTTTACTTCAGCACATCTTGGACTGGACTAGGAAGATATCCGTGATAGTCTACTTCTATCGTCGAACTTCATTAAAGTCAAGGGTTTCACTGATCTTATCTGAATTCTTCTGAACTGACGGGAGATTAGCAACAACAACAACAATATGATTTAAAAAATATGTTGTGACAAATATTATGTAACTCAACAAACAATTTAATAGAATTATAGAACATTGTATTTTGAAAAGTAATCGATAAACGAACAAAAATGTAATAGAATTATAGAACATTATAATTTTAAAAAAACAATTAATTTTTAAAATAAATTTCACATAATTTTATATTTAAGTATTATATTTTACGTAAATTAACTGTATTTATATTTATACTTGTAAATCTGGAAGCAATTTCTTTGTACCCTTCTTCAGTTTGTCCGACTGGCAACAGTCCGTATTTCGGCATAAGACTAGTTGCAACATTTTGATGTTAGCGCAGCTAAGTTTAATGGAGTAAAAAGTGTTCTTCGAATCCTTTTAAGCAGTTTTCTATTTTTTTAACGCTTTAGAATCAAACGTTCATAACAAACTGGTGATCCGGACGTGAATATTATAATTCAAGACAAATATTATTCAACTCAACAAATATGAGATCATCAAAAATTCAGATAAAAATCCTTTCAAAATTTATTGAAGTATCTTACTGTCATCATCCTGGATGAACACTTCTGTTATCTGCTGTTTCCCAAGTCCATCAAAGTTGATCACTCCTGGACCTGCGGAAGGTTGGAATAATTGAATCTCAAAGCTCTCTGTTGGTTCTTTTACATTGTCATCTCTGATTGGAACAAAGATGAACTTCTTGGTGTCTCCCTCGTTGAAGATCAATTCATTTGTGACAGGAGTGTAATCAATTCCAGCCAAGGCGGTTTTCGGCTTAGTTGTCCACTTGACTCGAATTTGTCCATCGGTTCCTTGTTTTCGTACCACTACAGCCTTCAGCAATCCTTTACCTTCTGTAACAAAGTAAGAGGGATCTTCGAATTCCAACAAGCCTGGAGCCACTAAAAAGAAGAAAAACTGTTTTATGTTATGAAAATTGTTTTTGAAGTCCACCGGATTCAATGATAAAGTGGACTCATGTTCGTCTTCCTGTGTTTCACTTGTGTTTTTATCATAATTAACTTTCATTGGGTATTGGGTTTAATAATGACGATCCTTTAAACACAATACATTAATTATACGAAATTTAGCATTGCGTACAAGTGTATATGTATTGAAAAAGAATGGAAGTTTTAGGTAAAAAAATGTACTTTTAAACTAGAATTTTTACTATCAATGTTTCATTGATATCACACCCAAAAGCAACACAAAAGCTTTTTATGAAGAACCCCTTAGTTCTGAATCTCAAGGTTTTATGAGGAAGACACCGAAATGGCATCCTCTTTCCAAACTTCTATACTATGGCAAAACTACGAAGTCACTCAGCAGAAAGTGAACCACTTTATGTTGCATAATTTTAGTTATTTTGATGGCTTTCTTAATGTATGTTATATTATATATTGGAAAAAATACCCTTCAAATTTAGAACGTTATTAGAATTATTCGAATGAGCAACACAGAAAGTCTTTTTGGCCAAGTTCACTGGAACAAGAACTAGAGTTCGACTCAATTTCAGGTGGGTTGAATGCCTAGAAAGGGATTTCGCTACACTAAGAGGGAATAAGTGAATAAACATGGCCAAAAAAGGATGCTAGAGAAAAACTCTTGAGAAGGCCAAAGCCCACACGGAGCTATCTTGTCATTGCAGAAGAAATATATTGAAAGAGAGATCGTGATAATGATAAAATACACATCAAACAAAATGAACCTTGATCATCAAATTATATTATCCCATAAGGATAGAGAAAAAATTGTTTCCCAAATGCGTCAAGTGCATTAAAAAATTATTAATTCCTTCAACCGACATCTTGTTTTTAAATCTTAATCTGTCAAGAATAATGAGCAGTATTGACAACTTAAAAATAATTATTTATAAAAAACAATATCATTGCAAAAAGTTTAACGCGTTCGTTGAAAATACGTAGGATACCTAGGAAAAGAAGCATAGAATTACGCTAAGAGATCTTTGAAAAGCTGAATTAATAAAGATGTTTTTTCCGCTCTATTACTAAAAGAATAGGAAATTTTGAATACACGGGAGCAATAATTATTGGAATCTGTAAGAATTTTTAAAATTTATCTTTTGATTACGTTACGAACGGTTTTGCATTTGGAAGATGTCCATCAGAATACGACGTTAGATCAAACACTCGATATGATGCAAACTTCGACATCTAATCGTGATAACTAAGGAATGGTTTTAAAGAAAGCGGCATTTCTTTCAAGCGTACAATACCAATTACTTGGATGTTTCATGATGGGCAAGAATTAATTGGTGCTGTTTTTCTATTTTCACTTTTGAAAATCATGCGCAAATTAGAAATTGGAACATTGAATATATCTATCTAGAAATACTGTTCAGCAACGTATCAATGGAGCCTTCTTGGATAGAACTGTGGTAGTCTCCAGTGCAGGACCGGTTTCCTGTAAAGCAACTAATGATTTACCTACGTTCACTTAGTTTCTCGTGAAAAAGTACCCAGAACGGGGCAATGCCGTCACTTAAGTTCGAGGCAAGTCATCCTTTGGTCAAGACGGCAAAGTAGAAACTGGCAAAGTTCCCACGCCAGTCTCTGAATTAAAAGTCCACCCCACGAGGGGTGAGAAGGTGTATAATGGCTGAATAGTAATTTCGGCTACATCCAACAGAATTCATTCTGTATCATGTGTCTTCCTTTGAAGGAGTTACATATTCCACCTTTAAAGATACATAAAAAGGAGAAACCGAAGACTCATTTAAACCCACTCTCGGGCATGACCAGTCTCGCGCTCGAACCAAATCTGACTCCAGCATACCAAGCATCAAAACTAGAACTGCATCATGTCGTCTTGAATAACTTAAAGCTACCTTCATGTCAGTGGTCAGCACTGTAACAACATCTGCTCGCCACAACACCAGGGCGAGATTGAACAGAACAATTTTACTGAAGAGTCAGCACACTGTATCCCTTATCGTTTCTGTACCATAGGTTTATATGCCACTAAACCCAATATTGACTGTAGGTAACTGTTTATTAAAATTTAATATAAAGCAGAATTCGCATGCATATTAGACGAATTTGCTCAGTTTGATACCTGATAGGATTACAGTAATCACAAATGCTCATTTTTGAGTCCATAAGGGTTTCATCTAATTGATTAAAAGGGATTTTCCTCGGGGAAATATTTGCCAAAAACTTGAATCGACACAATCCAGGCCCTAGTTCTCTGAGTAGAATAATACTAATGGATAGGGATTTTAGATATCCCAAATAATTATTCAATTGCGATTTTGTTCACGGAGAAATGTGTTGAAGTAAAGTTTTCCCCCTAATGGGCTGCATATTAGCAACTAAGCCTTTGCAGACAAGGAACATCCCCAAATATGAGAGCCATTTCATGATGACGCCCTCTAGGGGCTCGCTACCAAATTTGGACTCTCGAATTAATTTCAAATCAAGCTGTCATCAAATGCTGAATATTTGCCGCGATTTAATTTTTCAGGAAGAACCAACTTGATATTCAAGAAATCTCTTACATATCCCATAATCTAATCATATGATATGCGTGCCAAGATTTTCGCATCCAGAAAATGTTTTGACTCCAACCGGGATCGAACCTGCAAACTTAGGCTTACGAAGCAGACACGATACGTTTGAGGCCACCGAGAATACGTAGAAATAAAGTTTTGGGTGTAATACATTAAGATATCTTTCATTGATGGAAGTGGTGTGAATTGTTTTTAAAACTAATCTGTTAGTTAAAAGGGTTTTGCAAAAAAAAAGTATAACTTCTTTCTTATATTTGAAAAATTGTTATCTCTTTTCCAAACTGTGGTCAGTAAGTGATTGACTGGAACGAAGATTCTATTTCACATCCCCTTTATTCGCTGCTAATATCACTTAAAAATACATCAGAATAGTGTATAATATTTCTACATTTAGTTGCGTATGTTTATTTATACATATTCTCATCTGTATAGCATATAATTACAACTCAAATTTTTGAAACAAAAAAAAATCCTCGATAAATTTACGAAGCTTATACATGCATAGGTTTATTTGAATTGCTTTCTTTTGCTTTAACTTTATATTTGGTGGTTATTACTGAGCTCATGTAAAACAATTATTGAACATAATGAGGAACGAAAAGTAAAAAAAAAAATAAAATAAACTTTCCTGCTTCAGTATTTGTTATCCCTCTGTTAGGCGCGCGAATATCTCAGATGCATGGTAAAAATAGTTTCGGTGCTGCGTCCACACGGTGAGTTGGAACACAACCCTCCTTCCTCTATCTGCCTTTCGTTACTCGTCCTAGTCGAGGACGAAGGCGATTTCTTCATATTTCGGGTTGCAAGGGCCATTGAATCTAAAAGATGCAGCGCGCCCAACAGCGTCAGTTTTTATGGCTTTATACTATTTCGTTGCGTTTGATTTTTTTCTTGTAAATAGTGTAGTTTTCAGTTTAATACGAAAATAATTCAAAACAAATATTTTGTAACTTCTGTTTAATAGTTTTTCTCCCTGAGATATATCTAAGGGATGCCGTCCACCGCCAGTGACTGTATTTTATTCAATTCCCAATGTAGCTGGAATAAACTCCCAAAATATCTAGTTGGGAGACAAAATCACTGAGATCCACGTGCACATATTTAGGAAAACTAGGTCCGAAACTTTTGAAAGAGCACATGCGAAGACGATCGAAGTGCATGTTACATTCACATGCCTCGCTTATTTTGACTCAAGATTGAAGAAATATTTGATATACGACGCCCCATTCTAGACGAAAACCCAGCTTTGAGGGGGTTCTGTCAGTGGACTGTAGTTACGCACGTTGGGGTCCCTGTAACTTAGGATCCCGTATCATTCATACGGCTGATACGGTGGTAACTGTACTGTGTCTGGACTATTAAAATTTTTGACTTCCTTCTATGAAAACTCCCTTGAGCATTGCCAAGACTGCAACAAGGCATCTTAAAATGTGGTGAACAAACCATTATCTTTTTTATGTTTTTTCGTATAAATATCTCAACTCATGGATTCTATTTTAAATATTATTTTATGCTAAATATATTTTAATGTCAAATCTCCCTAATAAAAGGCTTCAGAAGTAAGTATAAGGTGATGCATCTAAGAGATGCCACGCGCCTATGGATTAAACTTTTTGAAAGGGAGTCTAGCGGAGGGTTAGAATGGCATTCATTACACATAAAGGTAAATATATAAATAAAAATTATAAAACATTGTGTATGTTTCCTACACTCATAACTTAACTGTAACTGAGCGCGCCATACTTTTCCGCCTTCCTATCTCAACGGAAACTTTATAGAACTCCGTACCAGGGCATTCTGAGAAGGAAACTCCGCTTTAACAAGATTTGACTCTGTGGACACCGTGGATCGCGATAGAAAAGTCCAGCCATCCCAGCCTACTCCAGCTCTCCCATTTCAGATCACTGAATAAAGCTATTTGTATTTTATTTAATTAATTCTTAATTTAATTAGAATGTTTAAACTTAACCTACATACAAAATATATTTAATTCTTAATTTAAATCGGAGTTTGTATACTTGAGTTAATTTCTTGTCTCTCAGTCCATGATGCGATCTAAACTTGAGAAACTAAGAACCTCGGGAAATGCTAATTTACTTCGGAATGAAATAGCAGGCTCTAGATCTGCATCATATGGTGCGTGAGTATGTTTCCTACACTCCTCACTTAACTATAACTGAGTGCGCCATACTCTTTCCCGCCTTCTTAACCCAACTGAAACTTTAGAGCCCCGTACCGGGACATTCTAAAATCAGGAAGTGCACCAGCAACGACGCAAGGTCCTTGTCCGCAACACCTTCAAAGATTTAATTTCCATTTATCCGCATTACTACTCAAAATTCAAGTAAATTTTAACTGTAAACTTTATTTTCTGTAATATAAACATATGTATTATCTCCATCTCTGACTGTTATTCGAATTCAAGCAACGGCAACAGTGTATTTGTGTAGAAAATGGAGCAGTTAACATCTCAATAAAAAAGTTGAATGATTTATTCGTAGTAAAAAAATTACAAAACAAGTAGAAAATGTCTATTGTTATCATCAACAGCAATGAATGAGACAAATAGATCTTAGGTGCAAACATTTGACTTGCTGTCACCGCATAACAATTTTCACGTCAAAAGAAAAATAGCCTAAATGATTACTTGCTTTACAACACAGTATTATAATGAGATATCTTGTGCAAGCATTAATCACTGAAAATATTAAAATATGCCTTTTCAACGTCGTAGATCCGTCGCCACCTATTTCTAATCACATATTGCTTTGAAAGTATAGTTTGAAAGAATGCTAAAATGCAGCATCCGCAAGAATATGTTCTACAAACATAAAAAATAAGGAAAATAATTGAAAATATTGTAAAAAAAAGAAGAGAAATAAAACTGAGTCTCATACTGTCATCATCATTTATTGTCACCGTTGTAGTGAATCTACTTCCTAATCCTTTGAAGCTTCTTCCTCCGATTTCAGAAGTTGCATCTATAAGTTGAACGTCGAAAGACTTGGTAGGTTCCCTAATTTTATCATCTATGATAGGAATATGAATAGTTTTTCTAGTCTCCCCGTCCTTGAAGATGAGCTCTTCATCTCTTGGTAGGAAATCCCTGATGGGCAGTGCTGACTTGGAAACCGTTTGGACCCTTACTCTCATCTCGCCATCACTGCCGTGTTCACGGACGACATCAATGGGGACCGTTTTAGCATCTTCTCGCACTACGTAAGAAGGTCTTTCTAACTCAAAGGAACCTGGCGTCACTTGTAAAAGGAAAAAATAATAATTAGTAAAGAAAAGGCATCAGTATATGTTAAAACGCGAAATATAAAAAAAAATGTTAAGTCAATTCCTGCTTTAAATGAATGAATAAAAAGTATTTTATTAACGATTCAAAATTTGAACAAGATATATATATATATATATATATAGGGATTGAGAGTGAACTAATACTATTAATTGAAAAAAGAGCATGGTTTGTCTGTATTGTGTTGTTACAATGCACACCCGGTTTGGCTAATTTGGCTGAAAAACCGGCTTCCATTTGTCATTGTTTTAACTTAATTGTTTAATTGCCGTAACTTAAGTCATTTTTTTAACAGTTACATTGTTACAACAATGCAAATGAATCTAAGTTGACGTCGATAACCGGTAAATATTTTAAACAATTTAATTAAATAATTGAATTAATATTTCAGAAAACTGTATTAACATCAAGTGCCATCCACTACAAGTTTAAAAAAAGTTTAATTGAACTTGATTGGATGAATAGAAAGTATTTATTAAGACGACACAGTACGATTCAATTGACAAAAATAGGTAAAAAAATTAAATCTAATTTTTTAAGCCTAAATTATTTTTATGTACTTTCTATACTCTTATAAAATTTGAAAGCTGTAAGTTTAAAAAACGCAGAGTTGTGACAACTTTTACGTTCGTTTTTATTCACATCTCAATGGCAAAACAAAACTATAAAAACTGACTTATCTCAGAAAGATAAAATAACAAATTTGATTTCATTTAAAATGCTAAAGCTTTTTTTCTATTGTATCTAACATTTGAAAAATGTTTTCACTTGTTGCTAATTGTACACGGAATAAAAGTTTGTATGCATTTTTCAATCAATGAGATACTTATTTTTTAAAAATTAATTGAATTTAGAATTTACATATTTTTAAAGTTAATTTCAATAAGCATTCACAAAAAGAAGTATTGTACGAACACCAATCATGTTATCGCAAAACCCATACCAACTTTTGTTATACATAGTTTGACGTACTAGTAAATCAATTTTCATAAATGTACGTCAATTTTTGTATAGAAGGGGTAGCATTTTAAAATCATTCCATAAATTTCAAGTTTCTCCGTTAAAAAAATTAAATGGTTAGTTTTTATGAAATTTGGAGCACAAATTCTGTTTTACATAATATACACACATAGGAGGCAACCAAAACACACAAGTAATATAAAAAAAAATTTAAGTCAATTCTTACTTAGATCAACACAATTTTTTTTATTTTAGCTACTTTTTATTAAATAGTTACAATTTTAGTATAAATATGCATATACATATGACAGAATCACGACATTAAGTGTTAATTAATTTTATTAATTATCTTTAAAGTATCGTATTGTCATCCCAAACAATCGTGTATATAAAATTTCAGTTCAACTGAATGCTTTAAAATGTGAGAAAAAAATATTTTAAAGTTCTGACCCACGTCACAAAAAATGAAACCAATGTGGCTGTATCTGTAATTCCTTAAATAATTAGTTTCAGGCCATTAACTTTAATTTTTATTATTAAATTATCGCATTTTTACCCAAAACAATAGTGCATTGAAAATTGCAGCTGAAACAAGTGCTTTAAAATGTGAGATAAAAAAAACCTTTTCACGTTTTGACACAAGTCACCAAAAGGGTTGCTAAGTCACCAAAAGTAATGCCAACGTGGTTGTACTTGTAATTCTTTGAATAGTTAGTTTTATAATCAATTAATTTTTATTAATTATAATTAAGTTACTGTAGTGCCATCTAAAATAATCATGTATATAAAATTTCAGCTCAATTGAGCTCTTTAACTTTTTATCTACCGACGGTACTTATAAGTACCATTCACTTTGAATTACATAGAATAACCATTTTTATGAATACTCTGACGATACTTAACAGAAATATTTTTTGAAATGCACTCATTCCAGATATGTGGCAGAAGGGGTTCTATGATGAATATTTTAGCGAGGAAGGCAAAGAGTTTTACAGCAGAAGTTGCGTTTTCAGCTAACGTTCTGATCGGATTACGAAGGTTGTCATTTTTGTTCCGAAAAAGTAGTTAATGTCAAAAGGTAAGTGTCTTACATCTCAAGGAAGACCTTAGAAAACTATTTGGCTATTTATTTTAAGCGAACGGTATATGTAATTAATTTTAAAGTTGAATAACTTTATGGTTCTTATAAGTACCGACAGTACACTGAGTGTTGGAGCAAGAACTTAATTTTTTTTTCGACCGTGTAGTTTATTATTGATTTTAGTTCTGTTGAAGCGTCATCACTATACTGCAATACAGTTATGCCTTTTTTAGGCATAACTCTATTTATGGGAGTTATTACTGACTTATTTTGCTTTTTACTGATTTATTTTTCTTATTTTTTTTTCTTTTTTTATTTTAATGTTTTCAAAAAATTTGTAACTTTGAATCCGAGCTTGTATTTTTTTTTTCCACACAATCAAATGAAAAAAGCATTCTTATTTCAAAAATTATATAACATCATTTTAATTCTTTTATGTAATTCAGAGATTTAACAGTATTTGGAGATTTCCAAGTTGCTAATATTATTTTTATTATTATTTCATTTTCTTAGAAAGTCTGTAAAAAAAGCCCAGTCTTCAAGAGGCTTTGGATTTGTTATTGAACCTACCATCTGAAATCAGTGATGTAATAATAGATGCTTTCTCTGATGAAGAAGTCCCAGCAAATTATCTGCTGGAATTTTTGTTAGATTCTTAGGATGACGATCAAGAGGCTGAACTCAAAGTTCATTAGTTTATGTTAAGAAATACAGCATTTCTTCCCCCAGGATGCAGTGCTTGAAAAAACATTCAATCGAAACCTCACTCAAAATGCACAACGTGTAATCAATTTCTGTGTATTAATGAAAAAAAAAAAGAAATAGTTTCTTTGAATATCATCAAATTAAGTTTATGTGTAAAAAAAAGGAAATAAATTTTTAAAATTTTATAATCTTTAAAAATAAATATCTGTGGTATAAAATATTAGTATTTTCTGCCGTTATTTATAGCATTTTTAAGAGTTAAAACTGGGTTAAATAAGTCATTCGGTCTTTTTGTATTGTCAGAATATTTGAGACCTTTGTGCGCCGACGGTACTTCAAAATACCAATTTAATTAATTAGCTCTAATGAATTAAACTTCACAAAGTTGAGTATTTTATTTATGTATATCCCTTAATTTTCAATTCAGTGATCCAAAAAAAATATTGAATGAAAAATTTGCAGTAAATCATACTGCGGTAGATAAAGGGTTAAAATGTATTTTAGTAACGATTGAAAATTCCACCAAGATAACTAAATAAATATATAGAGAATGTGAGCTAATAGTAGGAATTAAAAAATATGAAAATGATTCAATTAAAAATTTTTTGTATAAATCGTACCATGCCCCCTTAACGATTGAAAATATGAACAAGTTATATATATATATATATATATATATATATATATATATATATATATATATATATATATATATATATATGTGTGGTGTGTGTGTGTAAATATATATAAGGAGAGAGTGAGCTAAGAGGAGGAATTGAAAGAAGAGAAATATAATTTTGAATGTATGTTCTTACTGTCGTCATCTATAATTGATACGATGGCGGTGCTCCTCTTTCCCGCTCCTTTAAAGTTAATGACTCCTGGGCCATGAGTAGGGTTCTTTAATTGAATCTCAAAGGTCTCGGTGGGCTCTTTGATTTTGTCATCTATGATCGGAATAAATATAGTTTTTCTAGTTTCCCCTTCCTCGAAGATCAATTCGCCTGAAGTAGGAGAGAAATCTGTTGTGGCCGAAGCCGTTTTAGGAACTGTCACATAATCTACTCTTATTTCTCCATGGCTTCCATCTTCTCGAATGACATCAATATGGACTCCACGATCCCCTTCAGGTACCACATAGGAAGGTTTTTCTATTTCCAAAACACCAGGAGTCACTAAGAAAAAGAAAATATGTGATTACATTAACTAAGACAGTGGGTTCAGTTCATGCGAATGATGCAGTCACTGTGTAACGAGTACTATATTCGGGTTCTTCTACTAATACTCTTGGAGAAAATATTCTTTAACCGTGATTTTAGTTTAAAAACCACTTTCCATAGGGATCACTTAATTTTATGCAAATTTGTTTTTTCTTCTAATGGTAGATTATGAACAGTTATTAACAGAGTTCATCACCGAAAGCAGGTATCTACTTTTAGTGCGGCGCCCTATGGGCGGATACCAAATGCAGCAGGTAATTTTGACGCCCAGTTTCCTCCCTAGAGGGAGGTACCTGAGCTCTGATGATGCGAACCTGTACTAAGATTTAATTTTGCTTAGAGCACCCACTAGGAATCTTTTACATGCCGTATAATCATACGACATGGCCGCAGTCGTCGATTTTCTGCATCATGAAAATCCATCGACTTGGGCCGGGGTCGAGAGCCCGCAACCTTGGGTACAGAAGACCAGTGACAAACCAACCCCACCACCCAGCCGACTTTTATGCAAATATACTATACTATTTAAGTCAGGGGTCCTCAACCTTTCTTTCTGCCGGGCCGCACACATATGTTAGTTATTTCACGCGGGTCGCAACTTGAGGATTAATACAGGGGGGGAGAAATGCTTTAAGACCAAGATAACATAGAAAATTGGAAATGTGGAAATCAATCAAAATATTAAAACTCCTCTTTTGCTTTTAATTATTTTTTATTTTTGTTGCTGATTTTTTCTAAATTGGAAGCATTTAAGAATCCCAATTTCTGCATCAGTGAACAGTTTCATATGATTACCAATGATATAACAACAGTGGCGCACACAAGGGGGGTCCTCAAAGCCCTTGACTTTTTTTCTGATTGATTAAAATTCTAAGCATATAGTACGTAAAATTTAATTAAGTATTTGTTATTAATGATTAGTTTTATTAATTAATGCTAATTATTTATTTAATAATAAGTTTTTTACTGTGTTTTGTTCCCGAAAATCGACAAAATCAAAAGGAGCATAATACAAGAATGGAGAGCTTTCGAACCTGGATTCCCCCTTGAAAAATTCCTGTGTGCGCTACTGTATAACAATCTTCATAGGATGCCTTTGTTATCGCTGTGGAATTACCACTGACAAAACACTTTTTTGATGCTGTAAAAATTATTCCAGAAAACTTATTCATCCTCTCTTGAAAGAAATCATCGAGGAAAAATGTCATTGAACGATTCCTGTTCATTGTGATTTTTAAATACACTTCGCGACAAATCAAACAATCTCTGAACCATGCTTATTTTTCCCTACAAATTAGTCAACTTACCAATTGTTTTGAAACAATATATTTTTTTCCGAATATTTTTCGCTTTTAAGATAGGGAAGAATGCTGAAAACTAGTTCCCCTCATAAAATGGCCGCTACTCCAATGTAGGCTATTATCACAAATCGGAAAGTAAAATATCAATTCGCACTCATACGACATCGACAGAAAAAAGCAAAATTGACATATTTGATTTTTTCACAAACAATTTCCCACCAAATTTTCATAAATAAATGAATTTCTCAGAGCAATGAGCCCTGACCAGCCCCCTTAAAAAGGCCCGTGGGCCGAAGGTTGAGTATCGCTGATTTAAGTGCTTGTCGTTGAGTATGAGAGGTTTATGGTCAATAGTTGATCATTAAGCGTGAAATCCAACTATCAACAACTGCGTGGTCACAAGTCTTGAGATTAATAGTTGCCGTAAAATCCTTGAATAAACAACCTTGGAGCTGGCAGAACTATCGGGATTCGAGAAGAGTCATAGCAAGGAGATCCAACTCCAGATAAGTGAATTTCAATAATATAGTTTTTCCAATTGAGGCAGTGCTTCTCAAACTTTCAATACCGGTGCCCTCGTTTAGATCACAATTTTTATCGCACCCCCTTATACATTAATAATGTACTAAATGCAATAATAATGCACTTTGACGCTAAAGCTACAATAGGCGATATTAATTATAAACCATACAAAATAGTAACATAAGTATTAAATTTTGTATACTACTTTTAAGCAAAAAATAAATAAATAAAATAATAGGATAATTATTATGTTATTTTTCCTTTCTCTAATTTTTAAATTGAACATATTGCAAAATGCGGTGGCTGTTTAGAAGACAAAATATGGATATCTGCTAAATATAGAAAAATAACTCAGAGGGTCCATTTCTAATCATAAGCATTCCTTATAAAAACTTTACTTTGCAAGACAAGCCCATGGAAGTCGTTAATACTTATTAAACTTGTTCTTAATTTAGTATTAATTAATTAGTTATAAAATATTCTGTGCAGCACTGATACATTAAAAGTATTCCGGCTGAAGTACTCTTTGCACGAGTTCATTTATTAGAAAATAAAACATTATTGATATAATAGCTGAATTGTAAGGGGAGTAAAGCCAAGTGCTCGACAATGTTTACAAAAATGTAAAATGATTTTTTTAAAAATGTTTGCTCAAATTATAATTAGTTTTAAGCGAATTGTAAATTTAAGCTTCACAGAATTAGCATTTATAATCGATGTTAAACAGTAGCGCACACAGGAATTTTTAAGGGGGTGTCCGGGTTCGAACGTTCACCAATTTTGTATGAGGTTCATTTTGATTTTGTCGATTTTCGGGAGCAAAACACAGTAAAAAACTACTTCTTGAATAAATAATGAGCATTAATTAATAAAATTAATCATTAATAACAAATACTTAATTAAATTTTGCGTACTATATACTTAGAATTATAATCAATCGGAAAAAATCAAGGGCTTTGAGGGGGGGTCTGGACCCCTAGGACCCCCTCCCCTTGTGTGCGCCACTGATGTCAAATAATGAACAATAATATAAAATTCCGATGAAGAATAATTGTATTATTTTTAATATTTAAAGCAGTGCTTCTCAAACTTTCAATACTTGCGACCCTCGTACTATTTTTTTTTTTGGTTTTAAAAATTTATTTGGAAAATCGCTTACTTTTAGCATGTCATTAGATACTGACTGCATTCGAAATTTTACGTATTTGTATTTTACAGGTATAGCAACAAAGGCGAGGCTGACGTCAGCCTCAACAGGGGAAATGTGACTGCATCTCCGTCATGAAGAGACAACATGAAAAGAATGGGAAAAATATATATATCATGATTCAATCTTACTGTCATCATCTTTAATTCTCACAGTGGCCGTAAATTTGCTTCCCAGTCCTCCAAAGTTCATGACTCCTGGTTCTGCGCTTGGGTCTTTGAGTTGAACTTGGAACATCTTAGTTGGCTCCCTGATTTTATCATCCAAGATGGCAATGTGAATGACTTTTCTGGTTTCTCCCTCTTTGAAGACTAATGTACCGGAGGCTGGCACGAAATCTTTGTCGGGTTCTGCTGTTAGGGCTTTAGTCGTATAATTCACCTGAGCAACGCCATCGCTTCCTGCATTTCGAAGGACAATAATCTGAACGCCTCCTTCATTTTCAAATATTTCATATGAAAACCTATCTAGCTCAAAGAAGCCTGGAGTCACTGGAAAAGGAGAAATTGAATGCATTATTGAAACGGACAGCCAAAATTAATTTTTTCGCGATGGCGTACTCATCCGAACTAGTTTGATATCACGCGCCAAGTTGTTGTTCATATTTGCCAAGATGGACGATAACACTGCAATATGGTTACCTTGATATTTTTGCAGTTTTTGGAATATTGCAAGTTTCCAGCACACACTTTTTAATGGGTATTCATTATTAGTGTTAATATATATTATGTAATTATTTTACTAATAATATAATATAATATTATCATGTGTAATAATCATATAATATTCGTTATTTATAATAATTGTTTTTTATTATATTTATTTATAAATATCACATAATTATGTTTTTATTTATAATTATTATTTTGTTATTCATTTATAATTATTGTTGTGTTATTTATTTATAATTATTACGTTACATGAGTATTCTTATGAATAACTTTTATATTATAATGCGAGTATTTTCTTCTTTTTTATAATTACTATTAAAATATATTACATAATTATTATTATATATAATAATTATTGTTAAATCATACTATTTGAATATTATATATAATTACTATTAAATTTTATGGTCAGATAACTATCATATACTGCACAATATTATAGTACATGTAACTTTTTATTATATTATATTGTTATTCATTATTTATTGATTGATCTTGTTTATTCTCAATCACTTCATATATTCTTTTTTTGAAATACATTTCAATGTATACATATTTCAAAACAATTTTTCAAAATTATCTTCCTGACGATTTGATAGTGCTAGGTAGCCATCTAGGAATCCATTCCAGCGCTAACGAACGCTGCTTGGCATGATTTCTTTAGAGCGCCAACCAGCGCTTGGCGTCATGCCCCATGATATCACACTAGCACGGAAAACATGGTAGACATGGGTGGGTCATACTCGTATATGCTTCCCCCCTCTCACATGTCACCAGCAGCACTGGAGAATCGCGTTTTGTGCTTGATCTGTAGGACTGATCGTCTCCACGGAAAGTTCCATTGAACGGCCTATAGCCCGATAAGGAGGCTTGAGACTGGTGCATACAGGGTGGTCCCGAATTCATGGTATTCCCTTTAAGGGTGGTTCAGAACATTATAACAATTATTGGAATGTATGGGAGCAAGTGATGTGGTGAGGCAAAAATACTAAAAATAAGAGATGAAAGGAAAGACAAAGTGTTTATTGAGAGCACCGTTAATAAGTGTAATGCTTACAAACACTTTTCAAGCTATGAGCTATGAAGTCTGTGACGGATCTATACGCGTTTTTCCAATTAATCCTCTTGGGAAAACTTTGGTTATTCACAACCAACTCTTCGGAAGAAGAGAATCTGATATTTAAATTAACTTACTATAAATATAGTTGAGATTTTCTAACTTAATAGAGAGAAGGAGGGAAGATATACTCGAGTTAGGTGAGATTGCTACTCAAAGTAAAACAACAGAGTTATAGTGATTTGATTGTTGTTAGGAGGAAATTTTAAATTGAGGATTGTTCACTAGGATTAATTTGATATTATATTAAATCTGATGATAGGTTTGATCCTTCATTAAGGTAAGGATCAGGTTTGATAGTATACTAATCGTTCACGTCTTATTGTCGTTGTAATTTTTCATGGTTAACATCTTAACATTGTTAACATTTTTTTCTCTTTTAGAAATTGTGTATGTTCTTAGTGTGGAAATACATAGATTAATTGGATCATGTTGTGTATTTCTCCCCCACACACACACACATCTAGATGCTCGAGAGAGAGGCGCGAGTCTCTTACAAGTCCAGCTGCAGTGAACATTGCTCTCCCCCCAATGGCAGTCAGAGAAGATAGTCTTCTGGATTCTAAGCTTGTACTCGCTGAAAATGCAAGAGGTGTAAGAGCTCTTTTCGTTTAACAATGTACAAAAAGTCTGATGACTCATACTTATGTGATGAGCAACAGCCCTTGTAATTGACTCGGGTTTATCAGCCACAACATTCAAGAGGATTTCTTTCAAGCTTGGACTGCGTACAACTCTTCATTGACCAGTACCATGTCTGGTGACGTGGAAAGAACGTGTTTCACAAAGTTTACCATGTAACCGCTGAAAAGTTCTGTGATCCAGTATTCATCGATCAGGAAACTGCGCGTGATACATTCGTTTCTGCCGTTACAATTTGCACGGTCGTACATGAAATACATGTCTGCATTTTAGGCATACTCAAATGTTTCCATCGTTGACGTCTACACAATTGCGAATGATACTTTCTCCTATTGAGATGCATCATGTAGACATATAAACACACCTACTGCCCGCTACTGGCAACCGATAATTCCATTTATCTTTTCTTTTATTTCCCCCGTTGGCATCTCACCGCGTCATATGCATCCATACATTTCTATACATCAAATGATTTTTTCAATGTCCTGTATCTAACTTTAAAGTTTGTACCCTGCATTCGGGACCACCCTGGATCTAACACACTCGTCACGAAAAATTTTAAAAAATTATAATATTAATTCTTACTATCATCATCGGTGATGGATACAATAGTTGTTCGTTTGGTTCCCAGCCCTCTAAAATTGATAACTCCTTCCCCAGGGCTTGATTCCATCAACTTAACTTCAAAAGTTTTTGTCGGTTCTCTGATGTTATCGTCCATGATAGGGATACGTATGGTCTTCCTGGTTTCCCCATCTAAGAAAATCAAATCTCCTTTAATCGGCTCGAAATCGGATCCAGCCACTGCCGTTTTGTCCTCTGTACTAAAGGTCGCCTTGATCTCGCCATCGCTCCCTTCCATTCGAACCACATCCACATCGACTGCTTTGCTGTTTTCGACTACTGCATACGAATCCTTGTCGAACTCCAAGTATCCAGGAGTCACTGGCAGAATGAGAATAAAATGGGGTTACTACAATTCAATTAAAGTCAAAAATAAAATATTTCGACATTTTTAATGACCGGTGTAACGGTCTCTTACGTCATTACTAGGTAAAACCAAAGTAATCGACAGAATCTCTGGGTAATTAAAATATTTTAATGACATAAAATAACACAGTTACAATGGACAGACATTTAGACACAATACATGGTAAACATTTGGAGAAAATAAGTGAAAATTAAGTACATTATATATACATAATCCAAGATCGGACAACGAGACGATTAACGTTTACTCATTCAGTTCCCGACTCTCTCTGACGGTAATGCAGTGCTTCGTACGGTAACACTTCCGTTACAAGTACCGCCATCTACATTTCGGTCTTAGAATTAAACCGTGTGTTACACCGGGAGATAATTGCTTCCGTAAAACAAGAGGTAATCCCCTTACTCCTTGGCATATAATAACATCTTACAGATTCTGGTCAAAATATAGACCGCATCTGAGGAATTCGAAATAAAAAAAAGCCCATCTCGATACCATTTTGAGTCGTAACTCGCACAGCTTTGTGACGGATCTATACGTGATCTTCTTAATCCTCTTGGGAAATCTTTGGGCAATCAATTAGCGTTATTCACAACCAACCCTTTGGAAGAAGAAAATCGTGTTATGTAAATTAACTTATAATAAATAGACAAGGTTTTGTAGCTAGAAGGAGAGAAGGAGCGAAGAGATACTCGTGGCAGGTGAGATTGCTACTCAAGGTATAATATTAGAATTGTAGTGATTTGATTCTTATTAGAAGGAAACCTTAAGGTGACGATTGTTCACTAAGATTGAATTAAGATTAGATTAAATAGGATAATATAGGTTGTATCCTTAATTAAAATAAGGATCAAGTTTGTTAGTCACCTAATCGTTCATATTTTACTATCGTTGTTCCATTTTCACGGTTTTCATTGAGACATTCTCTTAATATTATTAGTTGAATTTGTGTCCGTTCATAGTGTGGAAATACACAGATCAGAGTTGAATCATGTCAAGTGTTTCTTCCCTACCTCCCACACATCTAGGTGCTCACGAGAGAAGCACGAGCCTCTCACAGTTTATCTGGAGATAGCAAATGAAAAAGATAAATTATATACTTTCCTTGGGACAATTGCTAAACATTTTCCGGGGCAAATATTTGCTGAAATTCACTAAAGGTCACCAATGACGTGGGAATAATACCCAAGCAAGATTTAAAAATATTATTTTGTAAAGAGTATATAGGGTGTCCCCGAATTCCATGTACAAACTTAACTTGGAAGGCAGATAGAAAACATCATGAAGAGCCATGAATACATCGGAAAGCATGGGCAAAAAGCGATCAATGGCGCTGTACGAGAATTCGTAAGGGGGGCACGTAGTTTCCTTTATTTAAACACTGCCAAAGTTCTATGAACATGAATTGTTATACGAACGCCGAGTTACGTGATATCGACTTCATCTAGGGATTAGCCCACGGAAATGGAGGTACTGCTGTTCGGTCTTGTGGGGAAAGATATCCAACGAGGGCGGCAACTCAATCGTCAAACGTTCGTTCAAGTCCAACAGAATCTGGCGGAACATTGATCATTCAGATTCACGATTAAAGCGGCCACGAAAACCCATATTTAAAGAGGGTGTGTTGCATGCTATGGACCAAAATCTCAGTAATATTATACGGTCGTTTGCCGTTGCAACCGGAAGATCTCGAACAGCTGTCTATCGTAGACTGCAGGGCGAATCCTTACATTCGTTTCATGTGCAAAGAGTACAGTTATTACAGACATATGATTCCCCACGACGTGCTTCATTTGCACAGTGGTTTATTAAAACCACTGTGCAAATACAACACGTCTATGCCTTGTTGTTCTATGAGGAAGCAATACTACAACGCGTGCATGCGGGCCTTAAACAACCCACACAACACCCGACCATGTGCCGCACAACAACGCTTCACTGTTAATGTGGGGGTGAGTATTGTGGAGGACAGTTTACTTGGCCCATACATCTTACCGCCTCGACTGGACTCTGAGAGGTATCTCATTTGTTTCAAGAGATACTTCCGAAACGGTTTGCCGATGTCTCCGTACCTGTTCGGCCTCACGTGGGGTTTCAACAACACCATCTCATTAAAGAAGGTGTGTAAACCACCATTTGGACCGAACATTTCCAAACAGGTGGATTAGGCGTGGAGGTCCTGTCGCTTGACCCTTCACATCCTCTGATTTATCTCCTCTGGATTTCTGTGAAGAGCCTTGTGTACGACATGTCCATCTATTCTGAAATGGACCTGTTGGTGCGAATATCCAATGCTGCTGATACGATTCGAGAAGCGGCCGATATGTTCTAATAAGTCCGCCAATTTATGTCGCGTCGTGCCCTGATGTATGAGCATACATGCCAATGGCCGCAATTTCAAACACCTTCTGGGATGCTTTTTATTTTAGTTATTAATGTTTTTTGCGTAATAAAGTATTTTACACTACATTTTGTGTGTGTGTGCTGCTGCCTTACTTTCTTTGTGTCTCTTTATCTTGTAAGGGTTACGTTTCCATTCATGCTTTCCTATCTAATTATGGTTCCTCGGGATGTCCTCTACCTTCTCTACAAATTTGTACAAGGTATTCTGGGACACCCTGTAAATTACATATATACAAGTAGATTCGCTATCAAACTGAGAAACTTGCAGGGTGTGTAGGAAGTACAGAGATAACTCAGAATAGCAAATGCCGTACTTGTGAGTTAGGGTGATAAGAATCAGAGAAATTACAGAAGCAGAAAACAATTGTTCGAAAGGTTGTATTACAACAGGTATTCAAAATTACGACCAGAAGTCATCTAGTAGACCTGAGAGTGGAGTTGAATGGAATTCCTTACGTTCTGGAAGATTTTTGGTATGCCACGTATCTTCCCGATAGTGAAAGATATTCGAGAACCAATCTCGCGTAGCCTTCTGTTCACACTTGAGAAGGAGGTGTGATGTTGGACACGCCTGTTAAGGTAATGTTCCTTGTACAACCACCGAGCGCAACAATGCACTTACAATGCGCATCTCCATAAACTATCAGCATGTCGGCAGTTCCTCGTTTAAATGCAAGTTCATCCTATTACCTTGAGAAACGGAACGCAAATGATGACTTCCAGCAGGATTGACGTTCACTAAACCTTCCTTTCAGCGCCATCTACCACAAAACTGCCTGAAGGAATCTTCCAGTACGTCCGGAATTCCATGCAGTATTGCTGTCAGACTTTCCTGGAGACTTCTGATAATAATTTGAAACACTTGTTATAGTACAACCGATTAAGAAAATGTTTCAAAACGTGTTGCTGTTTTTGTTCTTTTTCTCTGCTTTTGTGCACCATAGCTTTCAAATAAGACATTTGCGACCCCCGATTGACTCTATAAGATTCCGAGTCATCTCTGAGCTCCCTACTCACTACACACCCTGCAGATTTGTCTGTCTGGTAGAGAATCACTCTCTCTCTATATATATAGTCTAATTTTCTACAAACAAGAGATAAATATTCATCAATCACATTCGAAAAAAATACATAGACAGAAGAAAGATCATACAATAAAGGACACATAAACATCCGAAATTAAAAATTATAAAATGGATGCCGCAGTATTATAAACATTGATGACTTAGGACAGCTAATATGTAAAATAATTTATATAAATTGGGGTTGAACATGTTTTTCGGCCAGCAAACCTTCCCCCTTTATGTAAAGAATACTGAGCAAAAACCTATTGAAAGTAATGAATAGTAATATCTAAATCCATTACAAGATAGAGGTAACTTACCTAAAAATTGTATATATATATACAAGCGATCCCGACAGACGTTGTCCTGTACACATGTCTTAAATCCGAAAATTAAAAACTTGTTTTAATAAGCTGTAACAATCTGGACCGGTTTCATGAATTTTTTTATAAAGTTATTACAATACCTAACATCACAGGTATAATTACCACAATTCGACCTATCGATTGCGTGTGAGTATGTATTTACTATGAACTAAGTTGAATGTAGAAGCTATTCTAAATAGAAACTTTAACTTGTTTTGATTAAAGGCTAAAAAGAATAAAACTCGAGCTATTTTCATAACAGGAATATTTTTAATGCAAAAAAAAATTTATCGTAATACCATTGAATGTACAATATTTTTGGTTAATTCTTGAGGGGTATAAACGAACAAATGCGATGGTTTGCCAAACCTCAGACATGCAATATATAATTGGCCGTGCGAAAAGCAAAGTCTTTCTAAATCTGAGCCACAAATTGTCATTGTTTGACCTTGTGACTTATTAATGGTCATAACAAATGCCAAACGAATTGGAAAATGCAAGTATTTGAATGGGTAGGTGAGTCTGAAAGAATCATTGGGATCTGTGGTTGAAGTACAACTTCACCTTGAAGTTTGCCGCTCAAAATAGTGACCTCAAGAATATTGCTCATGATTTTTTTTATGAACAATCACGCGCCCTTACATAATTTTGGCGTATTTTTAACTAATTGCGATATTGGACCGAATTGTGAGTCTTAATCATTCTCGAATCTACTTGAATGCACACCAAAAATTTCATCCAAATCAGTCCAGCCGTTTAGGAGGAGTTCAGTCACATACACACGCACAGAAGAATAACATATATTAATATTATTTGAAAATATATTAATTAAAAACGCTAAAAAGCATGATTCGTCTGCATTTTTGTAACAATGAAGACCCGTTTTTGCTAAAATAGATTTTCGACGCCAATTTACGTCATTTTTATAACGATAACGTTGCTGTAGTAGTTGTGACTAATGCCACCTGTCTGACGAAGTGAGAACAAGGTCCACAAAATTCATCGTGGCAAGGGGCAACAAATACGCCTATCATTGGTCTAGACCTTGAGCACCATACAGGTGACAGTACGAATTAGATCGGTGAAATTCCCCGAAAGGACGATAGATGGCAACACCACCTATCTCCACCTCCACAATTGTAACATGGGTCTGGAGGGGAAGGAAACATTCTCCAGTCCCCTGCACTCGTGATTCAGCTCACAAGACTATCGGAACCACAGATTTAACGAGCACGTACTCCGTGTGTACTCGGAGTTGAATGTTTTTAATGTTTTTATTTATACATTTTTAACTAATTGTGATATTGGATCAAATTGCGAATCTAAACTATTCTCAAATCCATTTGAACCCACACAAAAAATTTCATCAAAATCGGTCCATCTGTTTAGGAGGAGTTTAGTCATACGCAAGTCAAGATATATATATACATATATATATATATATATATATATATATATATATATATATATATATATATATATATACATATACGAGGGCTGTTTCTTAAGTAAGGTCCATTTGTTTTAAAAAAAATAACGACAATATTTTGTTGCAAAAACCCTTTATTTTATTATTGTACATACTTTTGCCTATTTTTCTACATAGCTGTCTAGTTTATTGATGCACTTTTCATACCTTAGAATTAAGTTTTGAAACCCTTCTTCAAAGAAGTCTGCCGCCTGGTTGGACAGCCAAAAGTTCCCGGCCGCCTTCACTCTTTCGTTGTCAAAGAAACTTTTCCCACCAACACTGTGTTTGAGGTACCGGAAAAGGTTGAAATCACTCGGAGCAAGGTCGGAACTGTATGGTGCATGGTCCAAAACCTCCCAGCCAAAAGATTTGATTAACTCCAGAGTCGTTCGAGAAGTGCGAGACCTTGCGTTATCATGGAGGAATAAAACACCTTTTGACATCATGCCTCACCGTTTGTTTTCTAATACTCTTCGGTGCATCCATAGAATGGCACAGTAGGCATCTGAGTTGATCGTTGTTCTTAGGATGTTCTTAGGATTTGTTGTTCACCGATCGAGAAACGTCGCGAAATCCCAATGAAAGATAGTTATCGTGAATCTTCTTTTCTCACGAATTTTTGTCTCAACTGCTTGCATCAAATTACCAGTGATTACAGAGGGTCGGCCTGAGCGCTCTTCGTCATTGACATTTGTTCACCCATCTTTAAACCTCCTGACCCATTTTCGAACTTTACTATCGCTAATTGCTTCAGTGTCATGAACTTCTGTTTCATGGCTATGAATGTCTGCAGCCGACATGTTTCTTGCAGTCAAAAAACGGATAGCAGACCGTATCTCACACTTGGCGGGCGATTCAATCACCTTAAACATTTTAAAGACGCAGAGCGAATCTTACATGACTGCTATAAAGCTAGAAATGACGCATGTGTGTTCGCAAAGATTGCTAGTCTGTGACGCTGAGACTCGTTGCGGCGCACGCGCGAACTAGGGAAATGTACGCGCCAACGGACCTTACTTTAAAAATAACCTTCGTATATTGTTTAAAAGTGAGTTTCCATTCTACTGGAAACTGTTGAAGTTGTTAGAAATTCGGAACATGATATATATGAATTTTTTAGATGGTACATGAAATTACGCAGACCAAAGTCCATTTTTCTTAAATACTGTCAATTGTCATTAATATATTGCTGTTTCATTCATAATTAATATTCTTCCATTTTTATTACTAAAATTAGAATTTCTCATATTTCAAGCAAATTGAAAGCATAGTAAAAAAAATTATTTTCTTTGTTTAGATTTTTTTTTCAAGAAAATTTATTGTTTCATGATTTTTAAGGGAATTAAAAGGATCACTAATATGAATTAACAACAACAACAAAAAACAAGAAATTTCATACCTCTCTTTCATTACTGTTTTTTTTTTATGTTTATCTATATACATAAAAATGGATGTTTGTATATATGAAATCGCATCATTCCAACACCATTCAACCGATCACTATGAAAATTCGCATGTATATGTATTTTTTGAGCAGAAAGATTTTGTGTTATCCTCTTTGTTCCAGCTCGCCTCCAGGCGGCGCTACAGTATGTCAACTTCTGCACCGTTCAATCAGACGCCAATTTGCCAAGAGGGTCACCAAAAAGAGTGCCAACTTAGCTCTATCGCAAATATTTCGCTATGTTTCCATTGAATCGCCATTATAATGTAAGGAACGGCATTGCTTGCGAATATTAAAAATTTAACATACAATAAATACAACAGAAAGTAGTATTAATGTATTATGCATCCAAATATAAATTATTTACACTCTTTTAAGCGTTCATTACACAAAATGTGTAACTATGTGTTACTTTTGCTGAGCAGAGATCAGAGGAATGTGTTTTCAAAAATCGACCCACAACAGAGTTACGGGGCGTTATGAATAACAAAAAAAATCTCCTTTTTATCAGCTGTTAGATCTACAGACTTAAAATTGTATGGTTACTTATAGACTTAAATATGGTTTTTTTTGTTCAACTGAGATATTCAAAAATAATTTTTTTTGTGTTTAATATTTTCAATTCACTTAAAATTAACTAATTAAAAATTTCTTTATCTTTCAAACTGAAATTTTTCAATTCATCCGTGTGAAGAACGGATATACCAGCTAGTACAGTCTATAATTGCTTACTACCGTCATATTTACAAGAAATACGAGGTCTGTTGACGGCGGTATGATTTAATGACTTATTTGTGATTCCCAGTCAAGTGTTGAGAACGACACTTGCGAACTGGTATCCCTCTCTCTCTCTACTTCCACATCACATTAACAGAAAGGCTTTAAGGTTCCTACAGAATTAATGTGGGCCAGTGCTTTTACAAGGTGGATCTTTAGGACTCGAAGCTCCGATTCGACGGAAGCAATGCCGGCCACAAGTTTTGACCTTGGTCACTCGAATACTACGGTCACTCCGTCTGCAAGAGAGATAGCTGCCCCCCTCCTGTAGAGTAGTTAGCGATACTGGTAATTGCACCATTGAGTCTAGGTTCGAATCTCGGAGAAGGCATAAATGGTTGTAAATGTCGTTTCAAATGCCCTTGTAGCACGAAAGCCTAAATCAAATCCATTTGACCTTTCCACATAATAGTGTCACACACCAGGACTTGATCTTCGAACAACTGTCCCAGAAAAATGCCCCAGAAGTCCAGAAGATGAACAGGAGCGGGGATAGATAAAGACTTTACCCCATGCACAAAGGTCATACCATGCAGGTGACCTAAAGCGCGCCAAGGCCGTCTGAAGAGCCTGGAACTCCTGTAATGTAGAGATAAGCCAGGCTTCTTAACTGCGTTCCAGTGGTGAGTAGAAGGATTTCGCCAAGTCAAATTCATTTTAGCTCTGTGGGCTTTTCGAATGACTCAAGATAGAGGAACTGGGGTTAGAGAGAAGCCCTAAGGTAAGCCCCTGAAGGGCGCGTCTCCAGGTGGAGGATTGGGGAATGCCTCTATTGTTTTCCCAATAGGTGGTGGAAGGAAATAAAATACCTCTCTTTCGCGGAACAACAGGCATTAGGTTTAGTTAGTCTTCAATCCAGCCTCGTCTAAAGGGAAGCTGCATAATACTCTTCACCATGCATCTATTTTGTAAGTGTATAGTGCCTGTGCGGTACATGGGGGCATTCTAAATATTTGTCAAGTCACAAGTCCTCTCGAGAGATGGATGGAAGAGGATAACAGGTGGGAGGCCCCTGACCACCCACAGGGTGTTCTCACTCAAAATAGGGGTAGAACAGAGCCAAATCTTTCTATCACCTGCATGGTGTTCAAAGCTACGCCAACGACAGACGTAAAAACTAGCCCCTTGCCACGATGGTCCTCGGTCTGTTATTGTTAATCAGGTGGCATCAGAAACAACAAGAGGAGAGATACGAGCTCTCGTAGCTCACAAAGTAACCATGAGGAAATTTCATCACAAGGTCTTAAATTCAAAATAGTGAACATATTACTTACTATCGTCATCTTTAATAGTTACAATGGCCCTTGATATAGGTCCAAGTCCTTGGAAGTTAAGAACCCCTAATCCTGCAGTCGAATCTGTGAGATGAATTTCGAACGTTCTATCACGCTCTCGGATGGTGTTATCAAAGATTGGGATTTGAATAACCTTTTTGGTCTCCCCTTGACGGAAGATGAGTTCCTCATTGCGTAGTGGAAAGTCCTTGTTTGCCGTTGCTGTTTTGGGGATAGTTTTAAATAGCACTCTGATCTGCCCATCGTTGCCACCCACTCGAACCACAGGAATTAGTATTTTTTCATCACTTTCTTTCACTTCGTAACGTGATTTCTCCAGCTGCAACGCACCTGGTGTCACTGAAAAGACAAATCTTTCAATTAAAACTTTCAAAAATTTTGAAATTTTTTTATTGGTATTAGAAATGTTCTTAGAGTACCATAAGCCCTCTGTACCGTAGCGCACACAGGAGGGGGGTTCCGGTCTGCCCCCACCCCGTCCAATCAACCTTGATGATTTTTCTTCGATTTATTATAATCTTATTGTATTGTACGTAAAATAGTTCCAAACGAAAGTAACAAGATGAATTAACTGACTATTAATTAATTAACTGTTAATTAATTAATTATTCAACGGTTAAGTAATGTATTATTAAATAATTAATTATTAATCAACTGTTCATTAATTATCTGTGCATTAATTAAGTATTCATTAATTAACTGTTACTTAATTTGTACATTAATTAATTATTATTTAAAACGATTACTTGATCAACTATTAATTAATTATTGTTCTTTATCTATTTAATATTTAATTTTTGATTGTATTTTTCCTCCCGACAATTGATAAATCAAAAGTGGACTTTCGACCCTGTATCCCTCTATTGAAAAATTCCTGCGGCCACCAGTGCCTCTGTATCATAAAGCGCAGACGTTTTTCCTCCAATAATGGCTCGAAAGTAATCGAAGAATTAAAAATTCACGAAAATTTTAACATTTTGTCTTAGACGTTGTGCGCTTATTTGATATATTACTAACTTCACCCTCAGAAACAATACGATAGGTATGACGATGAATCTTATAACTTTAAACTAGAATTTCTTTCTCGGGAACCAGGATTCCTGATAAATCATAAGATCTTCAAACTTTTTGTATTCCCGGGAACGACACGGGGCTGAAATAATGTGAGATAGCGAGTTTTGATTAGACTGGATTTCGACCTCCGATATAAATTTTAGCTAACAGTATGGCTGCAATTTGAGATCGTTTACCCCGAATTTCTTGGAAGAAGAAATGTCCTCCAACAGTGAGATAACAGAGTAATAAGAGGGTGAGGAGAATTTTTGCAGCATGTTGTAGGAGAGAGAGTCTTATTTGACCTGATCAGAGTTCCTGTGTGTCGAACGTCGCCTCGCTGATTAAAAGAATGTAGTTTTTAAAGGAATGTCATTTTGTTCGCTACCAGCACGACTATTCTGATAAAATTCTGATATCTTGATAACATAAGTGCCTTACTCTTAAAACGGCTAATTATTTAATTTGATATTTTAAATTTCTTTTTCGGATACTTTCGGATATAGGGAAAGAACCCCAAAATGTTTGATGGAGAATATTTTTTAAAAAATCTGATGACTTTTATTGCTTTCCATTTTTTTTAACCTAACTTTTGTGTGAGATTCTTACATTAATATTTAGTTATTTTTATGAAAGAAAAATATAGCAGTTTCATAAACAAGAAATCTGTTACACAAATAAAATCTTTTAAATAAAAGAATTTATAATTTTAACGTACGTAATCGTTATTTTAGTAGCAAATAATAGCTCAGGAATATTTATTAATATTTATCTCTTAGTAACAACATTAGAAAAATAATTGATTCAGGATTGGTTAAAAAATAATTGTAAATCGATCCTTAAACATGAAACTAGGAGAGTTTTTGAAAAAAATTCCTTAGACATCAGCTGAAGCTGAGAGAGCATTGTTTGCAGCTGGGTTATTCATTATAAAGATAAGAACTAGGCCGAGTGATATAAGCATAGATTACTTGTGCTCAAATCACTCTTTAAAAAGAATAACTAAAATATTTTTTAGCTGAATGTATAAATGAGTATAAATTTAGAAATTTACATGCATACTTATTTTATATAATTATTATTGACATCAATTAAAAATAGCATGTTTTCAAATTTTTTTAAAAATTACGCTGAGGAATGGGCCGTATATATACGAGCAGCCCAATATAAAAAAGCCTTTGTAGTAAAGTTGCCAGGAGAAAAGTTAAAACCTGTGTTGGCGAGGAAAGCACAAACTGTCAGGTGAACAAAATTCATAGCCTCTCCACAAAGACACAGAGGACAGTCCGGAGTATTTTTCACACCAATTCGGTGTAGGTGTAACTGAAGAAAGCCATGGCCGGTTAAAGTTCAAAAACAGCAGAAAAAAACCTATCTAGGAAGCCATTGGGACTGTACTATGGAGCAGGGTCTCCCAGATCTGTCCCCTACCCTCATTCTCTTGAATTCGGCGAATGTATTTTCCCACGGATCTGGAAATACTTGAAAAGGACTGTATGCATGGCAAGCTACCAGAAGGCTGGGAGAGATTGCTGCTATGCTTAGCCAGAGAGTCCGCTTTTTCATTGCCTGGGATACCGCAATGGCTAGGAATCCATTGAAATATAATGGTCCAGTCAGCAACCATGAGTTCACGAATAAATGTTTTGAAAATTTGATGTATTCCTGTACTCTCGTGAATGACAAAAACCTGCTTACTCGGAAACTGAACACAAGATAGCAGCACTGCCTATACTGGTTGATCCATGGACAGTCTAATACAGGAGTTTTTAACCTCGTGCCTGCGAAATTATTTTTGTGCGCCCGCGGCTTTCGGAACAATTCCATAATAGATTTGAGAAATTTCCGATTATTCAGGAAGCAACATCTTCATTGAGGATGTGATTTTAAATATTCAGACTGATATTGTATTAAAATCCTGCGGATTTAATGAAAATATTTGGAATTTTTAGCCGAAGATAAAGAATATCCCCATTTGAAAAAAGGAGTTTACAAATTAAAATCCTGTTTCGGTACCGCATATTTAATGTGAATCGTTGTTTTCAACAACGAACACAATTAAATCATCGATCAGATCTCGACTTAACGATACCAATCTCAAATATGTTATAAGGTTGGAAATATCTTATATGCCTAGCTTTGAAAAATTAGCGGATAATATGTAAAGCCGGAGGTTGCATTAAATGTAACTATTTTGAATTTTCTGTGGCCTTTTTAGAGTGGAATATTGTTTATTGTTGCTTGTGATTGCAATAAAATAAAGATAAAAAACCATTACACCTTCCTTTGAACTGCGCCCTCCTGCAATTTCCTGTTTGTCAGGGAAAAATACCCTGATCTAATAAATGCATTCGCAATAAATCACGATGAGTAACGTAAAAATGGCTTTGACGCACGTGTCAATCCACCCCCTCAATAAGAGAAACTATGACGTCAACTGAAAAAGTTCCAAGAAACCTTGCAACCTTTCAATTGCAGAAATGGAAGGAAAAATTCTTCTTTATGAATTGCTTAGGGAAATCCCTCAACAACAAAGAATTTCCCTCTCATGTTGCGAACAGCAAAGGATAGGAATGAAATCGCTTATGGTCACCCAGTACTTTGGATAGAGCTTGTAGAATTTCCTGCAGCAATGTTATAAGTCATCTTTTGAACCCCCCTTTAACACCAGAACGTCCAGTGTTTCGATTGCCCTTAAACATCCACCGGTGTCTCTTCGACACACACCGCGATATAAAATACAACTTATGACAATAAGGCTCTGTGAATAGTTCTGTAACATTAATGTACATGAAACATTACCTTGCTGTCCTTTGAAATGATCGCCTCCCACAGCTATGCACAGCTGAAATCTGCTATACATGTCCTGGAAACTTTTCTAGAAGTCTTCTTTTGGGATGGAGTTCAAAAGCCTCGTTACGTTTTGTAGGATGCTTGGAATATTGTAAATATCGTTAGCAAATTTATCTCATCACTAAATTCTGGGTAACAATTTATCGCACGGATTCACGGTTAATCTGCAGTTCATTAGATATCATGCGCCTATTTAATTTATGATATTTAAGAGGTCTCAGGGGTGTTAATCGCTTTTCGAGGGATGAAAATTTAAACAATGATGTTCAAACAGGTATAATTTCTTTAAAAATAAATCAAATAATTCGAATCTCTTCACATTATTTACAAGGGATTGTGGCTTCCAACAGAATATTGGAAATATAATCATAATTTTAAAAATTATAAGCATATGAAAATTCTGTAATAAATATTAAGTAATTTTTGCGTTGCACACGCTATTTTCTAAAATAGTAGCCTCTGATGTATAACATTTGATAAAATTATAAAATATATCATACTCTCTTTAAACCCTGTATCGTTTAAGAACAATATATCTTTTGTATGTCAAAATATTTGAAAAATATTGAAATTTTTCAAAAAGATTTTGAAAATGTAAATGTTTTATTTTTTAAGAAATATAATTTATTATTCTATTAATATAATATTACTACAGTGTAATAACTATGCATTTAAATTTATAAATCAACTTATAGCTAGTAATTAAAACTATTATTTTAGAAAATAGCATGCGCAACGTAAAACTTAATAAGTATTTCTTATAGAAAAGTTTCTTATTTTCATACGCTTATAATTTTTATAATTACGATTATATTTTAAACATTTTATATTTTTTGGAAGTCCCATTCCTTTATAAATAATGTGTAAACGATTCGAATTATTTAATTTAAATTTAAAAGAATTATACCTGTTTGAAAATTGTTTATATTTTCAGTCCTCTAAAGAAATGTAACACTCCTGAAACGCCTTAATGATTAATTTCCTCACTTTCTCAATGTTTTTGTCACTGACTGTCAGTCTTCCACTATGGCGGTTGTCAGAAACACTTTTCCTGCTTTTCGAAAACGGGCGAACCACTAATACACACTTCATAGACAGTGCTTCATCTTCATTAATACGTACCAGCATCGCATAAGTTTCTTTTGGTGTCTTGCCAAGCTTAAAACAAAACTTTAAATTGATCTTTGTTCGTTCATTGTCCTGTTCTTAGATAAGAACTAACGTACTAAACAAGCACTTTGTAAAACAAGTCTTACACGGAACGCAAATAACTCTCAACTGAACAATGGTGGAAGCATATGGTCACTACCTGTCGCAATGCATGTGCAGCGTTTTGTTCGGAAGAATTGTCTGATCGGTCATCATTCACCGAACATTATTGTCAGAGTTGTATGTAGAATAATTGTAATAATTGCACGACTACTGTTCAGTAGGGTTTAGTTTTTATACTGTTTCATGTCATTAACGTATGTTATAACCCTTTATATCATAAAACACTTAAGTTATTATGTTTCGTGAAGCTTGTTGGTTAAATGCTTTGTCACAAATCTGCCAGGAACATTACTATTATGCGCTATCCCTTCCGTGATATCCTTAGCGACATATATATCAGGATTTAGTGGAATATTATTCATTTCATCTGCACTTTCTTAAGTTCTTCGCAGTCACTTTCATTCAATCTTATAGCTTCATTGGAATCTAAATTAGAACAAGGGGAAGCTCACCACCATCCGATTCATTCTCAGAAAGCTCTCGCAACA
Organism: Trichonephila clavipes; assembly: GCA_019973935.1. Classification (NCBI taxonomy): domain Eukaryota; kingdom Metazoa; phylum Arthropoda; class Arachnida; order Araneae; family Nephilidae; genus Trichonephila; species Trichonephila clavipes. The sequence goes on along the minus strand of BMAU01001397.1, from coordinate 893,421 downwards.
AATTAGCAATTTTATCTGGGTTTAAACCTTTTCTAAGAGTCATTATTTTAGGGTATCTAAATTTGCACAAGGATCGAAAAAAAAGGAAATTTTTTAATGCGCAAATAAGCAAATTCTATATAATGAAACACTTAGACACAACGATTTTAGTTTAACTGACTGTTATACTAAACTGTGAAATCATTAACTCCATGTGAAACCAATTCAACGTCAAATAAATGTGCAGCATTCAAGGTCAAATAAATGTGATATATTACTTCCGGAAGTCTTTTTATTCCTGATATCTACTTAGTGAATTATTTTTTTGCTGAACGAAAGCTATTTATAACGACAAAACTGCCTTGGCATCGAAAAGATAGTTAGTTATAAAATGTATTCCAATTATAACCTAGGACCACAAAATTTTTTCTGAGCAATCACTACGGAAAATGATTACAAGTCACGAAAAATTTTCAAATTCCCTGCAAAAATGAGGAAAGGAGAAGAAACTAAATACGATCTGGTGTCCACTCGGCACTGACGAACCTTCTAATGCTAAACTTCTGTGACGCTGCTCATGCGATAATAATTCTTAATGCGGAAGATTACTTACTATCATCGTCTAAAATGTTCACCAGAGTTGATTTCTTGTCACCAAGTCCCGTGAAACTGTTGACTTCAGGTGCAGCACTCGGATTGAAAAGTAGAACCTCGAAACTCCTCACCGGCTCTTTGTGGTGGTTGTCAAGGATCTGGACCTCGATGATTTTCCTCACCTCTCCTTCTTCGAACACAAGTTCTGTTTCAACTGGCACAAAATCACTTTCCGATCTGGCTGATTTTGGCACAGTTTTGCACCAGGTTCTAATTTGACCATCGCTACCTCCCAATCTGACCACATTCAGCTTCAGACTTCCAATGTCCTCAAGGACATCTAAAATAGACTCTTCGAGTTCCAAGCGACCAGGTTTCACTGATTGAGAAAAAAAAACGGAGTGCGAAATGAAATGGTTTGCATTGGAATTTTAGTATTGACTAAATAGTAACGTGAAATATCACAATTATAAAAACAAAATAAATAAAACGAGTATACAAAGTATTGCCATCGCTTGTGTAATAGCTAGAGAAGAAGATAACACAGGTATTTTTTAATTACAGAAATATATTACAATATATTTATAGTTAATTTATACTTAATTTTAAATAGTAAAATGCGGACAGAGATGTAAATCGCACCTTTGAAAGTGCTGCGAATATTTAGAGCGTAGAATCTAAGTAGTGGTAGTCTTTTTATGAAGGTAATCAACTTGCGTCTGTACGGTGCATTTTCTGTCTAAAATTGGAATGTGTCCGGTGCGGGGGTGTAAAGTTTCAGTTGGAGTATTATGCGCTGGAAAATATGGTGTGCTCAGTTATAGTTAAGTTTGGTGAGAAGTGTAGGAAACATAAAGTACTGCGTAATTACCATATAATCCATACACAGAAAAAAATATGAATGATAAAAAACTAATTCACATCACAAAACATTTGATTCATACAAATCACAATGGTTTAATAGCCGTTGCCTTCTTTCGTGTGTACTGACAACTAGGCTACACTGAGAAAGCGAGGAATTCTACGCAAGTGTAGAACGCTACTGCTTAATATATTAAAACTAAATGTCATAGAAGTAATGTGCAAAACCCCAGACAAATGGAAGAAATGTTTTAGAAGTTCTAAAAATGAAGTGTTATGATTATAAAGATATTTGAGTGTCGACCAATGGTAAATTCCCATTCTAACTCAGGTGTAGTAATTAAACCAGTGAACTGGAGTTTAAAAAAATTTTGAGGTATAGGCAGAAATTTATGGTGGTGTGATATCTATATAAACCAGTACTTGTCACCGCGTGAAGATGATCGTTTTGGCGTGATTGCTAAAGTACTCGCTTATGGAACAGAAGGTGCTCAGATCGAATCCTCTACCTTCATTGGTGACCCTGGCCGTGCAAAGAGAACCCCACCCTTCACGCGCAGCAGTCGTGGCGCTATCTATCCATCGCAAAAGCAGCCAAGCCGTCAGAGAAATGGCTCAATTAAGTCGTCACACCACAAAGCCGTCTCACACAAATGACGCAACACACACAAGCCGTCACGCATGATTGACGCAACTGCTCACACGCTTGCCATGAATATGGTATCGTTCGTCCCCCTATTCACCGAATCACTGGTATGGAGATAGTGTGGCGGTGTGATATCTATATAAACCATTACTAGTCATCACGCGAAGGCGATCGTTTTAGCACGATCGCTAAAATACCCGCTTACGCAACAGAAGGTGCTCAGATCGAATTTTCCCCCTTCAAATACAAAAAAGAAATGGTGCTGCCAATAAATTCTCTTACGGTTTGAGGAGATATTTAAGATAAAATTTAATTAAAAGAAGAAAAAGAGCTATTAATTTATAAATGTGTGTGTGTATAATTAGACCTATACTCTCAAACTCGGACAATGACACGAAACGATGAAATACTCTTGGTCTCTTTAAGCGTAGTATTCCAAGAGCTATTTTTAGAGGAGCTGAAGTAGATGGCATTTAGCACAGGCACTCACATTTAAAAATCCACCGTTCCTTCAGGGAACCAGACGTTGTCAAATATATAAAAATCCAAGGAATTAAATGGGCTGATAACGATATTAAGATGAGTGTGTGTGTAGTTATTAACGTCGCACTATTCAGTTACTCGAAGGCTTTGGGTGACGACCTCGTAGTTTTGAGTCATGGTCTCGTTATTAGAATGAACAAAGAACGTTCAGCACAGAAAATCGTTTTGGCCAATCCACCTGGAACAAGAATCAGAGGTCAACCCAACCTCTGATGGTTGACTACTTTGAAAGGGTTTGCACTATCCTGTTGTTGTTGCATGCCCCCATTGACCAGCAGTGCTAGACCAGGCCCATGACTTCGTACACTTTCAAAAAATCCAACACCAGCAAGGGATCGTCAGCTAAATCCTACTTGGTGAGTCCTAGGCATTCGAGGATGTGAGCAGGCGAGGCCGGCTCAGAAGAACAATTGGTACACATTTCAAAGCTCTTAGTTCCTTCGGAAAATTTCATTGTTTTAAGGTGACCACTTCGAAAGCGGACTAGAGGAGTTTGTTCCTGTCTATTAAAACTATGAGCCAGAGAACCTCCAGGACGAGAAAACTGATACTAATGTTTCTCTGGGGGGGAGGACAATTCAAGTGGTCTTAACCTGGAGTTTAGTTTTTGAGAAAATCTCCAAAAAGGTGAGGGTTGCTGACAGCTCTGGGGCCCTGCAAGCGCCAGCTTTGGTTGAAGTGCCCACAATATCATTTCCATCTACATCTACGTGAGAGGGAATTCAATGCAGATGAATCTGATGCGATGTGGATAGTTTGTACTATACTAAAAGGAACCAGTTAGCAGAACATATCAAAGAGATAGAGATATGTACTATGAGGAAGCCAAGACCCACCCGAGGAATATAGTGTTTATGCAGAAGAAAAAAGGCACATATTGTGGAAAACTTCCTTTAAAAGTCAACTTTTAACACAATAAAAAACTTTAAAAAAATGATTAAATAATTGTCTTACAGAGAAAGCGAAAGGAGAGTGAGTGAACAGAAGAAAAAATGTGAAAATTATACACAGATATGCATTACACACTGCTGGTCACACCAAATGCAACCCCAAGAAGGACCAGAGATATCAGAGCAAAATGTTTTTGGTAGATAACACGTTGTACAAAGATCAAGCGATTGAAATTAAAGCTTCTTGCAACATGTGGATGATGAAAAATCAGTAGTTAGTGTAGCCGCCAGCGTTGGTTATAACCGCTGCCACACACCTCGACATAGAATCGAGGAGGCTTTGGATGTATCCTTGGGGTACAGCCGTTGATGCGTCTTTCACATATTGCCAAAGTTGGTCTGCTATAGCAGTGGGTGGTGTATACCGGGCCAGTCGTTGTGCAAGCATGAATCACTGGTTTTCGATTGGTGATAGATGGCGAGAACAAACAGACCAAGGAAGCAATTCAACTTGATGGGTAAAGAAGAACTCTTGAACATTGTATACGACATGTGGTCCCTCATTATCCTGTCAAAATATGGCTGACAACAAGCGCTGAATGTATGGGAGGACCACGGGCTTCAACATCTTAGAGATGTAGCGCTAGCTGTTTAGTGTTCCAGCAATGTGTACTAGAGGGGGTGAAAGTGTAATCCAATACCACCCCTAAACATGATAACGGGTACAGGACCAGTGTGGCGATGCATAAAACAACATTTCAGCAGCCTGTCTCCACGGTGTTTCCAAACTTGAATTCGACCATTCTGATGTTGCAGGCAGAAGTGAGATTCGTCAGTAAACAAAATGTCGTTCCTTTCCGTTGTCCATGTCAACCGTTCATTGCTTCATTGGTGGCGCAAATGCTTTGGTTTCCAGTCAAGGGTAAGTGAAGCAATGGAAGCTTTGTGGATATTCCACTCTGTTGCAAACGGTGTCGAATGGTGCGCAAGACTGTATCTGTTGTGTTATGGTTCGTGAGATGGCTGCGAGATTCATCAGTGCCATGCAGACAATACCCCTGTGATCACGGGGAGGGTGGTAGGGGTTACGAGGTGGGTGCGATCAGTCCCTCGTTTTCACCTGCTTTTAGCGATGACAGATCCGCATCACAATTGTCTGGTTTCATCCAACACGTTAACCTATTTCTCTGTGGGATAGCCCCCAATCCTTATAAGCAACTATTCTTCCTCAGAGGAACTTGGTCAAAAGAAGCTCGACGTCTTTCACACGAGTCATAGGTAAAAAGCTTACGGAGAATAAAAATGCACGAAAAAACAATTACTGTACTTAGAATCACCAGCCTGTTCTCCTCTTATATAGCGTTGTGGGTAGCACTACGGTCAACAGTGATGCCCGTCGGCGCTATAAATGATTTACGTATCTCATCGTTGCAAACGCATGATGTAAATTTCACACGGTTTATATACCTCATTTAGAGTGTTGTATTCTGTGTGACAAGCAGTGTAGAAAACTTTAAATTGCTGAATTTTGTGACTTAGATTTTCGCCAATCAATCCTCAGTTCTTCAAAAAAGCTCCTTAAAGATCGCATGAAAGACACCTACCCAATTAAAAACACGCTGGGAACACTGTTGAGTGCATTGTGATAATATCTTTAATATAAAAACTATGGGGTTAATTTGCAGAAGCTGAAAACATTATTATTTTAAGACAGTTTCTGACTTTGTACCGATTCATTAGGTCTGACATCAGCCTCTGCCAACTACAATTGCAAATGAACGCATTAATAAAATACTTTAAGAACAGCACAACACTAATATTTAATGAAAGTACGAAAAAAATTGCGACATACTCAGTTGTATAAAACAAATCGATGTTTTGGAAACTAAATATATTTGTTGAATATTTTTAACTGTAAAGAAAAAGGGTTTATTGCATTATTATTTAAATGTTATACTTAGTTCCCATCCTGTTTCTTTTAATTCTTAGGAAATCTCTAACTTTCTGAGTATGTTTTACTTACATAACCTATACTATTATTTTGGTCATATTTATCTGTATGAACTCATTTAGAGTTTCTTAAGGTTTCTAACCGTAAACAACTATTTTTACCTCACCAAATGAAATTTATGCTAAAGAACTTCTTACTGTCGTTATCCATGATGGTCACCACAGTCGTCACCTTGGATTCGAATCTTCTGAAATTCAGAACCCCAGGCGCTGGTGTTGGATCCAGCAGCTGAACCTCGAATGTCTCGCTGGACTCTCTCATTTTATCATCCAGAATGTTGATGACGATGTCCTTTCTCTCATCTCCATCCTCGAAGATTAGTTCCCCAGTGGCAGGTATGAAATCTTGGTCAGCCAGGGCAGTGTGGCTCACTGTTTTGTACTTCATATGAATCTCACCATCGCTTCCACCCACTCTCACCACCCCCACCCGGAGAGTTCCGGCATCTTCTGGGACGACATATGAAGGTTGCTCTATTTCGAAGGTTCCGGGTTTCACTGAAATAGAAAGCAAGGTGCTGCACTTACATTTGTTAACATCATCCACTAAAATTTGACAAAAAGAGAACGTTCCGTCCCCAACACTTAATATTTATGGTTAAATTAAAGGAATTTAATTTCGTACTTTATTTTAATTTTGTATAAGAGGTACAAATAAGTTTCCGCCCTTTTGACAAAACATGGCTTCACCATTAAGTTATGGCGGAAATTTTCAGATGTAAACTGTCATGTCGTAAAGCTGGACATCTAAATCTGGACAATGACCTTGAAGTATTAACAATTTTGTATCAGCGTCACATATGTTTCGTGCAAAAATGTCGAATTTTGAGCCGAATAAAAGTCTTTTGTGAAAACCTTTGATTTTACACTTTAAATTGAAGACATCTATATATGAAGAGCATTGATTACTTGTAAAAGCATTGGTTGAGGAGGCTTTGTGTGAGTGAAGCTGTGTTGCGAGGGGTTTCAATAGTTGCACAAAGGGTAGTTTGATGTCAAAGACAATGAACGTAGCGTAAGGTTATTGTAATAAGGTTCGTGCCAAATGCATCAGGTGTTTGTACTTACAATAGAAGTGACTCAACAATAAATTTCACATAGTTTAAAACTGTTGGCGATGATTCGAAAGCAAGTTCTATAGGAACTAAAGCCGAAAAAGGTTAAATACTGATTTAAATGATGCTTGCCAGGCATAAACGAAAGAGGTTTGGGCATCGTATAGCCACTGGTGAGAACTAATAGACCCACAATGATTACTCAAAGAAAAGGAAATCATGAAAACCAAGTGGCCGTGCTTCAACAGCCGGTTATTCAAGAAAAAACATTATTTTTGTGTATGTGGTGGGTTAAGCTAGCTCTAATGCATTGTGAATAGCTCAGACTGAACGAAGCAATTACTAAGGCTCTCTACCGAACGTAATTGATGAGACTGAACTGAGCATACTACCCCCCACATGGCAAAACCAGTCTCGTGCGTGATATAGCTCATCCACAAGTTGCGGCTCAGGTCAAAACCTACTCAGAGAGTTAGTTGCACTGTTTAGCTACACGAGGACGTTTGGTGACGGACCTCTTCATTTTGAAATAGGGTCAAGTGACGAGGACGACACCTGAGCTGGCACCCCCTCTGCTAACTTCCCCATCACACCAACGGGAGGACGTTTAATGTCTCTACAGATTTAATGTGCATCGCTCCCCTACGCAATGGGGAGCTTGTCTTCAGGGGACTCGAACTCATGATACGCCAGACACGAGACCGTTACCTGGGCCACTAGTCTCCTACGGCCCCATCAGAAATACTCAATTGGAAAGTCCTACTCCACCCCCGTAATTCACAAGACATCGCCCTTTTCGATTATTCCTTGTTACGATCCATGGACCGTAGTCTAGCACAGGGGTCGGCAACCGATGGCACGCGGATTTCTTATTATAAATTATAATCCCATTTTAGTAGTGTTTCTAAGACATCTTTTCTCATAAGTATGTGATACCTTGCTTCCTCCAATAATTAATTGCTCTTTCAAAAGTGCTTTTTTTTTGTATAGTATGTTCGTGTTAAACTTATACAAATACGTATATATGTGTGGCATTCAATAAGAATTTATGTTTCCTTCAAACATTTAATCCAAATTTCTTATTTCTATGTTAATTCATCTTCAGAGTAGACAGTTTGAACCTCAACTTTTAGGAGGCAGAATAGCATTCTTTTTTACATTTCTGCATGTATTTAACGAACTATTTTTTATGATTAAATGTGCAAAATCGTAGTGTATGGTATCATGATTTTCCAGCTATTTTATTTAATTGATATTTTTCGGATCTTTTATTTTACATGAAAACAATTAAAAACGTAAATATTTTAATCATGCACTAGCTAAAAGTTCTGAGTGAAATTTAAGATTAAACGACTCTTGACGGGACAACTACGGTTAAAAAAGATATATTTTATAGTTTAATATTTAAATCTCTCAAGAAGTCAAGAATATACAAAACACGAATAAACATATTCGAAGAAGTTCTAATAAATTATAAAACTGTCAAAAGTAAGTTTTTGAAAGACATCTAGAAATTTTCTAAAAGAAATCTCTTGGCTCATGAATTGAAGCTGTTCCAACATAATTAGTTATTTTTATTTGTCACGCGATTTTATTCATGTAAAATATCTGTCAACAGATTTGTTTGTTTTGATTATTCACTATTATGTTCGTATTCGTTACTCGAATCGAGTCTTGGAATAAAGTTAGGCATGTTGAAACTTTATTCATGTAAAATTCTTAATATTAAAAATCTTATACTATCAAAATTCTGTTCTTAATGAGGTATTCTAAACCGTTCATTCCTCTTCTCAAAAATTCATTAGATTAATTTTCTTATTTCAATTTAAAACGTGAAATCCACTAATTCTGTTTCAGTTAGATTCTGTATCCACACAAATGTTATTTACCATTCACTTATAATGTAGATTATTTTCCTACTCAAATTATGTAATTTAGAACAAGAGAAACTTTCACTAACAAAAGGGATTGCCGAAATTGTGACCGACGTTGTCGAATCGTTTGTATGAGTCCTGATGCCACTGAAGACTCGCCGCGTAGAGGGGTTGATGCACGTTAAATCTTTCGAGGCCCAAAGTCATCATGTTATCTTGCTAGGAATGTTTGGAGAGTGAGAAAATATCACAAGTGTCGTCCTAGTCTTTTAAGGTACGTGACTACCCAAAATTCACCGTTTTCGAGAAAATTTTCAAAATTTCTTTTATTATTATTTTATAGCCCATACATTTAGGATTCCAAAAACACTCTATTTTTTTCTGCGATATTCAGAAGCAAAGTAATATCACACGCAAAATATTTTTAAGATATTGAATTGAAATTTTCAGAACATGTTTTATTTAGTTCTATTTGTGACATGTATCAAAATGTTATCTCTGTGTATATATGTATAAGCTTTATTGATTTTTTATGAAAAAAAAATTAATTTTTTTAAAAAAATCTGAGTTTTTGTTTAAAATTTGGCATACATTCAAAAGTATTGCAAGTCTTTTAATTCCTAATACATATAAAGATGTTATTTATGTACTGTATAAATATTATTTGAATATACATTTATTAGAATTTTATGTAAAAGCTCGCAAATGCAACTTCTCATCAAAATGTCACTAAAAACGACAATTGCTATAGTCTATAAAACTTTCCAGAAAACAGCAAAACGTAGAAAAAAATCCAAATAGTTAAATATGAGGCTAAAGAGATCTTGACCTATAAATGTGGTGAGTTTAAAAAATGTACAATTGGTAGAAATGCTTTTATATTATACTAAAATCTTTAAATCTTATTTAAATTTTTTGCTTCATGGTAAAGTTCGTTACAGGGTTTTTTTTAAGATATTGACATGAAACTTCCAGAAAATATGTTTTATTTAGTTATATTTGTAATATAGACTATAATCTAATCTCTGTGTATATATTTATGTATTTTATTCCACTTTTTGTGAGAAAATAACATTAAATTTTTGAAAAAAATTGAGTAGTTGCATAAAAATTTACATATGTCAAAAACTTTCCAAAATATTACAAGTATTATAACTCTAAGCACAAATAATGATACTATTTATGTATTGTATAAATATTATTTGAATACATTAATTATACAATTTAAAATATAAGGTTTACCGCAACTGCAGTTTTTCACTAAAATTTCACTCAAAATTCTCAATATATCTAAAATTATTTTTAATTTTGTGGAAATTGCATTTGAATTCCTAGTTTTATGCCCCATCTCAAATAAAAAGTGTATATTTAGTTGAAAATTTATATATTTGAATAAAAGTGCTCCGTGTAGGTAGTCGCATATCTTAATCGCTGTTCAGAATTACGAGGTACATTGTTAATAGTCTTCACGCAACTTCAAAGTGCAAGATGAATAAACACTGAAATCAACCTTTAAAATGAATGTCAAAGGAAAACATAAGCAACCTTGAAAGAAATTTAATTGTCCGTGGCAATCATATAGAAAAACTAAATGGGATAAAAAATAAATATTATGGTATACTAAAAAATTACTTAATTTATAATACAAATATGCTACACAATGATACACATTAAATTGATAAATTATAAATATGCTTATTATAATATGCGTGCTAATGGGATTTTTACCGGATTCTGAACTAATTGTATGAAATAATTGGACCAAGAAGCTGAGCTAATAGAAATGTTTAAATCCTCTGCAGAATTATAAAAAAAAACTAAATGCATACCTAAAAAACATAAAATACTTACTATCATCATCTCTTATACTGACCGCTGTCCTCTTAGTGGGTCCCAGTCCTTTGAAATTGATGACTCCTGGTCCAGGTGTTGGGTTCAATAAATACACTTCAAACTGCTCCGTCGGCTCCCGCTGATCGTCGTCCACGATTGGAACAAGAATCGTCTTCCTTTTCTCCCCTTCCCCGAAAATCAGCTCCCCTTGGACAGGTTCGAAATCCTTTCCAGATCTCGCTGTCTGATTCTCGGTCCGGTACTCAACTTTGATCTCCCCGTCCGTCCCATCCAATCGGATCACCCCGATTTCTACCGCGCCAACATTTTCCAGTATATTGTAGAAGGGTTTCTCTATCTCCACGATTCCAGGCATCACTGAAAGGCGTTAATGCATTCATTAATGATTTACAGTGATATACTTTATTATTACAGTATGAAGTTAATTTAGGTCTAGAGAAAGTATTGCCCTCCAGTGGATTCCCGACCATTTTAACATTTCCGGAAATGAGAAAGCAAATAGACTTGCTAAAGCAGAATATCTCATGTCCCAGCCTGACTCTCCTTTGTGTGAGCGTAACATCAAAAGACTCATTTACAGTAAACTATAAGTTAATACAGTCTCCCAGTATGGTAATGCAGCTGCAGGTAATAGGTGGAACATCTTGTTTAACAAAAGTGGTACAATTTCCAGTTCCCAGCCGATCTGTTGGAGTTCCTACGAGGGGGGCGCGAGCATAGTGAAAATAAAAGGTTTAAAAAATAATTTTTTGGAATGAAGAAAAACAAATGCTTTTCTGACTTAATAAAAAATGCACATTTACACTGATATAATTTATATATATCATCTGGTGATCATCAAAAATAAAACATTCCACTTCAAACGTTCATTATAGCTATCTTTGGTCCTATAACCAAATAAAAAGAACCATTTTGTTTGCTTTACTTTAATCACACGATGAGAGATTATTTTTATTACGTTTATTTTAACCCCTAAAATGCTACTTTTGACTATCATTTATGTGACCTTCAAACTTACTGGTATGTTTCACTCCATTTGTTTTTCTTTTAGGAAAGTTGTAAATAATATTTTTCTGTTGCTTTTTTTCCATGTGAATAAGTTATATGATATATGGATAAGCGTATTGAGTACTTTGAAGGATTATTTGGCAAACATACAATGCATAACTGAGAACATTTTACGCAATTCTTTTTTAGAACTAATATTCATATGTTTTATTGAATAACACTTTTAACACGGGATCGGTCTCGCGATGCGCAGAGTCATCTGATGTTCACGAAATCGTTAATTCTGGGAAAACTGTTTATTTATTTCCAATGACCTTGGCAGAGTATCCTCCAATAAGCCAGTCTTAATGGGAACTAAAATGAATTTATCACATTTCGCCCTCTTTTTTTGGGGAGTTTCAAACGTTTTTTTTTACAATCAAGTTACTAGTTTTGATCGAGTGCCCTGCGCGACCACTTTTGTTCAAAAATATTTTCTATGAACATGCTTTATGTCCTTTATTAAGGGCACGCAGATTTGAAACAGTTTGATTAGTTTTATTGGATTTTTTCTCAAAAAATCAAAGAAAAATTGGAAAGTCATTGAAAGTAGGTAAGTATATTTTCTCTTAATTAAATTATTCACTGGAATTTTTTGGGGGATTTTTATCGTGTATAGTAAAAATAATTATAAAATAAATTATAGTTTAAGAACAAATTAAAAAAAAACACGCTTTTATAGTGACTCGAACTAAAAAGTACAAACATAAATATATATATTACTCAAAAGTAACATATATACAAAACTTAATACTTATCTTGTTAATTTGTACGGTTTATAATTATGATCGAATTGTAGCTTTAGCACCCCCTCTCCCCAAATGCATTATTATTGCATTCAATACATTATTATTTGGGGGGCGATAAAAATTATGATTGAAAATTGGGTCACCAGTAGTTAAAGTTTGAGAACCACTGGAGTAAAGGATTCTGCTTTTTGCCCTCTATGCCACCAGGGTGAAATGGATAGTGATCACCTCAGACACTGACCCATTGCTTCGTAAGTTTTTTTGTAGAGACAACCCTATGGAGGCAAATGTTGACTCTTTTTTTGCTTCGTCATCATTTTATTGGGCTGCTCATCGACTCATGGCAGAGATGCCGAAGATGGACTTAGGATAAAAAAACTTTATTATTATTGCAGCGCCTCTCCTACTTTCATAAGTGGCGAAACAACAAAAGGACAGGAAAAAAGGAGCTTAACGACTAGCTCAGATAGGAGTTTTTTTTGTATCAGTCGTCTACAGCAGAAGTAAGCATTAAGTCGATCGCGATCGACCGGTGGACCACGAAGATTTTTTAGGGTGACCATCGAAGTAGTTAGCATTAGTAGTTAGTAAGTATATACAGAGAAATATATATTCAAGATTGGCTGACCGTCTGCAGGCAAAGTCTTCTGCTGACTGTAATTACGAGAACTCTCTTGAAATTAAAAAAATGCTTTTTTTTAAATATATTTTGAATGGTTTGATAATAATTGCATTATTTGGTATTATTATAATTGTGGCTGTTATTATTATGTTTGCACCTTTCATTATGCTCTCATTTGCTTACAAGGTCCTAAAAGAATGAGTTTTTGAAGTGACCACTTCTTCAGGTGCTGAGGAGGGAATCGAAATTAAGCGCCCGGTTCGGTCACTCGGTTTTTCTCCTCTCCAGTCGGCAAACGTTCTCGGGTCGGTGGCATGAGCTTAGTTTTGAATTGTCAACTTTTAGGGCGTTTTTTTAAGTAAAATGTCCATGCTCGCTTTTTCCTGTGAAGTTTTATTTCCTTCATTTAAACATTACCGTCACGCAGTCCACTTCCCCTCAACTCTATCGAGGGAACGAGAGAGGGGCAAACGAAAATATTTAAAAATAAATTATAGTTTAAAAAAACTAAAAAATTCGCTGTTATAGTTAATCGAACTAAAAAGTGAAAAAAATAACTCTTATTATAAGAATAAAATGATTAACTAGAAAATTAATGTCATTGGGGGTAAGAGCGTGAGGTGCTGCATATTAATTGTTATTATTTCTTTCTAGTTCTATTCCGAAATGCTGAGTTAGTGTAAAAATGTAGTACGAAACACACCCCACGCTTTTACCACACAATAACATTAATTTTCTCGTAAAACATTTTATTCTTATATTAAGAATTATTTTTTTACTTTTTGGTTCGATTAACCATAAAAGCGTGTTTTTTAGTTTTTGTAAACTATAATTTATTTTTCATTTTTTAGTTCGATCTACAGTAAAAGCATGCATTTTTAGTATCACTTATTCCTACACTTTGGTCACCGAAAAAAATTGCCCATCCCTGAGTTAGAACAAATTATTTTTTTCACAAGCAAGAAGTCTGTTTTTTTATTTCCATTTTCATAAAGACTGGAAAAATGCTTATGTTATGATAAGAAATTGCTGGCGCGAAAAACGTTTTCGCTTTTAAGGTGACTCTTAATCTTTTAGTCACCAAATCTGTAAATGGGATCTGGAACTAGTCGCCAAATTTGGCAATAGTACATGGAATCAGTCGCCAAATCTGGAAGTGGTACACGGAATTAGTCACCAAATCTATAAATCGTATTCCTAATTATCCTGATCAGGACAATAGAACAAAATTATGAAATTATTGTAAAGTCATCGGTTCTTTTAAAAGTGTGTAATCTGATCTCTTAAAGTGGGTAAAAATCGAGTTCAAAGATTTTGTTGCATGCAATAAAACTTATAAAAACATGTTAAAAAAGATTATTCCTGGGAAGAAGAGAAACATGGTATCTGTATTTTGATTCAGTAGACAGAGCATTTAAGCAAAAGAATTTCCTAAAAATATTAGAATCTGAAATATTAAGGAAGAGAATTGGTGAGAAAGTTGTCAGTATTTTGGTTTATATTAGTGATGAGAACTAAGAGTTTACGAGAAAATGCAACCACTAATTGTAAAGAAGTCCAAACCCTCTCTTTTTGTTTGCTTAGAGAAGTTTAAGAAAAGTAAATGGCTCTTAGGGTGCAAGTTTCTCAAGCCGTACACGGTATACAGCGTTAAATAAATTATGTAAACGGTTGTTTCGTGTTATCGCAACGGCATTGGCATTGCTATTGTATAATACGATATGAAAGGAAGCTCATGGTTGAAAATTCAGCGCATACGACACATGGGAAATCAGGGTTGCCATTTTGGCGAGTTGTCTTGAACTGTGGCATTGTTGCGATAATAAGTAAGTATCACATAAGCTTATATATTATATAAATATGGTCCACATAAGTAATTTACGTAAAAATATTTTCAAATAATAAGACATATTGACATTTAAATCGTATATTCACAGATATAAATATATAAGAATGCATAAATACACAAATCCACCAATGAATGGGCACAAAAAAAGAGAACTACTTAATACCCGCAAGTGAAAATGTTGTACATCCGAACAATTGGATTCTCTTTCCCAGAATAAATAAGAAAATTTCACTTCTATCGTGTAGTCATAAGCACAAACAGTTTCTTTTTATTGTAGTTATGTAGGTAAAAGTACATATTCTGTATTTATTATTAAATTATAATAAATAATGCAGAAATGTTTCTTAGTTCACCACACCTACGCCACTGGTGGAAGGCAACACCTTGAGAAAATTAGAAGTAGCCCGTACCAAGGAAAAGTTGGCTCGCCTTTGGTCAAAGGCATGTACAAAGTAGCGGTGGACCGTTAAGTGGAGAATGTCCAGATAAACTATCCTCCGAACCATCAACAGACAGAATTTCATTGAATTATGCAGTTGACCAGATGAATTATTTCCCCCTGCATTAAGGACCGCAAACACACGAGATCATTTTTACTCGGTCATTTTATGTTATGCTAAAAGGATATTTGTTGTCAGACTGACCACCTGACCGGATAAACTGCCCATGCACCTCATTACCGAAGGTCACGAAAGCTGCACACTTACGTTGACTGAATTATTTTGGTTCCTTAGGTTTATGTTTGTTGGTCAAAAATTTTAAAAGAAAAAGAAATTCCCATTGTCGTGTTTCTTCGAAAATAATACCGAGTAGAAAACTAAGCCGCAGCATGCTGGAATTTGAAAGAAAGTGACCTTTGAAAAATACCGACACTAGGTGGGGGTGTAAAGAAATAAATATAAATATTCTTTTGAAACAAAAATTATAATTTATTAGCTTATTTTCTTGTCTATCTTTGTATTGTTTTAAGGCATGCAAAGTTCTACCTCAGTACTGATTTGGGGATTTTCCCCCTTACTGGGGAATTTGAATGCTTTCTTATCATTAAGGTAGCCTTGGTCTCTGATGTCATGTACTGCACCCATGTCTCAAGGACTGTGATAATTCTGAGCTACCTCAGTACTGATTTGGGGATTTTCCCCCTTACTGGGGAATTTGAATGCTTTCTTATCATTAAGGTAGCCTTGGTCTCTGATGTCATGTACTGCACCCATGTCTCAAGGACTGTGATAATTCTGAGCTACCTCAGTACTGATTTGGGGATTTTCCCCTTACTGGGGAATTTGAATGCTTTCTTATCATTAAGGTAGCCTTGGTCTCTGATGTCATGTACTGCACCCATGTCTCAAGGACTGTGATAATTCTGAGCAAAAAAAAGTCTTTTTTTTCGGTACTCTTCCTTTCTCTCGTTTTTCGGTAAGAAAAAAAATTGATTAACCGTTTTACAGTGAAAG
Source organism: Trichonephila clavipes (assembly GCA_019973935.1). Lineage (NCBI taxonomy): Eukaryota > Metazoa > Arthropoda > Arachnida > Araneae > Nephilidae > Trichonephila > Trichonephila clavipes. The sequence continues at coordinate 877,394 of BMAU01001397.1, read as the reverse complement.
CGAAAGAAGAGAGAACGGAAGAAAAATATACAAAACTATACCCGGAGACGCATTATAGAAAACTTTTAGTTGCTGATCTTGTGACTTAGATTCGTTAATCAATAATCGTCAATCTTCGTGATGTTTTTGGCAGAAGCGGGATTTGTCAATAAACAGAATGTCGTTCCATTCCGTTGTCCATGTCTGTCATTCATTGCACCATTGGCGGTGCAAACGCTTCTGGTATCCAATCAAAAGTAAACGAAGCAATGGACACCTTGAAGACATTCCACTCTGCTACAAACAGTGTCGAATGCTACGAGTGGGCACCGAATGATGCGTAATAGACTGAATCTGTTGCGCTATAGTTCGTAATGTGGCTGCGAGATCCATCACTGTCATGCACACAATCCACCTGTGATTATGGGCAAGGGGGCAACGAGGTGGGTGCCATCGGTCCGGTCGGGTCCGTCGTTTCCTCCTGCTTACAGCGATGACAGATCCCAATCACAGTTGCTCGGTTTCGTCGAACACGACGACCGATTTCTCTGAAGGGTAACCCCAATCCCTACAGGTTTCAGTCAAACTCAGAAACTTGGTCAAAATAAGCTCGAAGTCTTCCACACGAGGCATAGGTAAAAAGCTTACGCAAAAAAAAGAAAGAAAGAATATGCATGAAAAACAATTGTCGGGTTTCAAATCACCAATCGGTTCTCCCCTTATATAGCCCTTACGAGTGGCGCTAAGGTCACCCGTATGTGCGTCTGCGCTATAATCTATAATACTAATGATTTGCATATTTCATCGCCGAGAATGCATCGTCAATCAATGCTAAGTGTTTAAAAATAAACCTTTAAAGATCACATGGAAGACACCTACACGATTAAAAACACTTCGGAAGCACTGTACAGAGCATTGTGATAACATCTTTAATATTACTTTCTGAGAATGTTTTACTTAAAGAACCTGAACTATTGTTTCAGTCATATTTATCTGTATGAATTCTTTGAGCCTTTTCTTTTTAAAGTTTTATACATGCTAACAACTGCTTATCCCTCACCAATTGAAATTAATGGGAAAAACCTCTTACTGTCGTTATCCGTGATGGTCACTACAGTCGTCAGCTTGGATTCGAATCGTCTGAAATTCAGAACACCAGGCACTGGTGTTGCGTCCAGGAGTTGAAACTCGAATGTCTCGCTGGACTCTCTCATTTCATCATCCAGAATGTTGATGATGATGTCTTTTCTCACTTCTCCTTCCTTAAAGATTAGTTCCCCAGCGGTAGGTATGAAATCTTGGTTAGCCTCGGCAGTGTTACCTACTGTTTGGTAAATCATGTGAATTTCACCATCACTTCCATCCTTTCTCACCACACCCACCCGAACTGTCCCGGCATCTTCCGGGACAACATAAGAAGGTTTCTCCAGTTCGAAAAATCCGGGTTTCACTAAAACAGAAAGCAAGGTGTTAGAATTATATTTCGTAACATCATGCACAAAAATTTAACAAAAAGAGAATACTCTTTCTCCCAACAGATTTAATATTTATGGTTAAAATAAGGGCATTTATAATTTCGTACATTAATTTTATATAAAGAGTATAAATAATTTTTCTCTGTTTGACAAAGGAGGGCCTCACGAGCAAGTAATAACTTAAATTTTCAAATGTAAAATGTCATATCGTAAAGTTGGACATATGGCATTAACATTAATTGCATTGGCATAAAGCATTAACAATTTTGTATCAGCATCAAGTAATAATTTTCGTGCAAAAATGTCTTGAGCGAAATAAGTGTCATTTCTGGGAACACCCTTCTCTCTTTTGATTTACTCTTTAAATTGAAGACATCTACGTCTGAGGTGCATCGATTGCTTGTTAAAACATAGGTTGGGGAGGGTTTGAGACCGTTGTTGCGAATAGTTTCAAAAGTTGAACAACGGCGAGTTTGACGTCGAAGACAAAAAATGTAGTTGGAGACCATTGCAGGAAGATTCAATCCAAATGCATCAGGAATTTGTACTTACAAGAGAAGTGACTCAACAATAAATTTCCACATGATTTAAAACCATTTGGGAAGGATTCAAAAGGAAGGAAATTCAGTAACATAGGAACTAAAGCCGTGAAACGTTGAATACTGATTTTACGCCTCTGAAATGCTGCTTGTCAGGCATAAACGAAATAGTTTTTAGCACCGTAGAGCCACTGGTGATGACTAATGGACCCAGTACGAATACTCAAACAAGAGGAAATCATGAAAATCAAGTGACCAGGGTTCAACAGCCGGTTATTCAAGGAAAAAAACTCTTTTGTGTATTTGGTGGGTTCAGATAAATGTAGTGGGTTGTGTGAGTTGCTCAAATTGAGCGAAATTATTACTACGGCTTTCTACCGAACGTAATTGAGGAGACTGAGCTATGTAGTAAAACTCACCACTTGGCAAAATTACTCTCGAGCATGATAATGCTCATCCACAAGTTGCGACACGTGCTCAGAGAGTTTGTGAGTGAATACTAACGAGCACTGTTTAACAAGAAAAGGACGTTTGGTGACGGACCTGTTTATTTTGAACCATGGTCGAGTGACGAGGACGACTCCTGAGCTGGCAGCTTATCTCCTAACTACCACACCACACCAATGGGAAGACGTTAGATGCCTCGAAAAATTTAACGTGTATCGCTCCACTACACGGCGGGTCTTCAGTAGTCGTGGGCTCGAACTCATGATACGCCAGCCACGAGTCTGTTACCTTGACCCTCAGTCTACCACGAGACCCCATCAGAATTACTCAATTGGAAAGTCTTACCCCACTCATGTAATTCACAAGACATCACCCTTTTTAATTATTCCTTGTTCTGATCCATTAACCATTTTCTAGCACATCATATGAAGATATTAAAAATTGGATGGAGTTGTGGATAAGTTAAAAAGATGAAACCTTCTTTCTACGCAGGTATACGTATGCTACCAGAAGAAAGGTAAAAAGTAGTGGCTATAGCGATGGGCAATACTTTTAAATAAACGGGTCTTAAAATTTTTATCACCGTGCCCTCCCCCCTTTATGTATCAGCCTGACGTTGTGGACCCCGAAGATTTTTAACACCCCTTACTGTCTTCCAACACATGGTTGAAGGATTTAAATGTTCCATAACTTGCCTCTACGACTTATACAGACTTTTTTAACGCTTCATCTTTTTTTCAATGCCTATTTCTCGTTCACTCTCTCCCTATATATATATATATATATATATATATATATATATATATATATATATATATATATATATATATATATATATATATATATATATATATATATATACGTATATATATACTGTTCAAATTTTCAATCGTTGATAAAATAATTTCTATTCATCCATTCAAGTTCAAATACATTTTTTAAAACTTTTAGTGGATAACACTTGATATTAATTCAGTTTTTTCAAATATTAATTCCTTAATTAAATTTTTAAAAAAATAAATAGGAAGAAACACAAAAATAATTATCCAACATCATATATAGAAAGGAAAATCGTTCGTTGTGTCACTGTAGCGCAATGGATATCGCGTTGGACTTCTAATAGATGGGTCGTGGGTTCGAATTCCACGTGGGATGGCAAATTTCTGAGAAAGTGGTTTCTTTTTTACTATACTAATTTATTAGAATAATTAAATTTTATTTAATGAATAAATAGTAACAAAAAATAGTCCCACACCCTATAAGAAAGGAAAATATAAAATTGCAAGGAACATCGTTTTCTATTGTGTCACTTAATAGCGTGATTTTGTCCTATGTGTCTATGCATATTTTACATTAATTGTAATTATTTAATAAACATTAACTAAAATAAAATTTTTCTTTGTTGACCTAAGTAGGAAGAAAAAAGTAAACATGTGATTAAATCTTTTATTTTTTTAATCTAAATCTTTTTTTTATAATTTCTGAGGGTTTTTTTAATGATATTATAATTAGTTGTATTATTTGAAATATGCAGTCTCAATTCCATGATTGTAACGCAAAATTTGTGTTTAGACAAAGCATACTATCTAACCACAAGCGATTTCATCAACTATTTATTGAAATTAATACTATTAATTTCATTTTTTTACTTACGAAGTATGGGTACAGATTATAATTTAAATAAAATTAGCGGCTATACGTTTTAAATCGCGGTAAAAAGAACCAATCTTATGTATTTAAGAAAATGAATGAATAACTTCGAATAGATCACTAAGAACAGAATTTTGACAGAATAAGAATTTTAACATTAAGAGTTTCACAAGAACAAAGTATGTTGAAGATTCTTTCTTATGAAACTCTTAATGCAGCTCTGCTCAAACTTTCAATGCGTGTGACCAACTATTTATCGCACCCCCTCCGCACAATAACAATGTATTGAAGGCAATGGTAATCTTTTATGAAGCTACAGCTACAATACGACTTTGATTATAAACCGTACAAATTATCATTAAATTTTGTATGTGACAAACTAGTAATTATTAAACTTTTTGTGTTATTTTTGTATCGATAAATTAATTGTCAAATACCTCGTGCAGTGGTGATACATTTTCAAGTACATTATATCAGTGGAAATGTGTCAGAAGGTATTTTGTCTTGTTTCTTTTCAGTAAATTAATAGTTTTTTTCAAAAAATAATCGACCCAATGAGGCATGACCCACAGTTTGAGAAACGTTGTTTTAATATTAAAATTCTTATTCTGTCGAAATTCGATTCTTAATGATCTATTCTAAACTATTCGTTCCTGTGTTTATAAATACATTAGATTATTTTTTTTATTTCTATTTAAGAGGAGTTGGAAAGCTAAAATCTTATTTTTTTGACAATTTGAGATTTTTACATTTTCAAATTGTATAGATTTTAACAACTTACTTTAACCTATAGGGTAGTTAGAAGTTCTTAAAACCTGATTTTAAATAATCATTCAAACTTGGCTACACCCAATTGAATGGCGAAAAATGTATGAAAGTACTTCGTTTTTGCGTTTGAACGCCTGATATAAACTAAAACATGTGTCTTTTATTGTAAATTTGTAAGGTATTCGCCCGTGGGTGATGCCTTACTTCTAAGTTATCTTCGTGACCTAGGGACGTGAGAGTGAAGGAAGAACCAGACGTTGCCATGATCTTAATATATCTTTATTAAGAACTTAACTTAAACACTATAAAAATAATAGTTATATTTTAACTTAGAGAATCTGAGGAGAGAAAACACACAATACGTATTGCCAAATAAACGCGACTTTAATCACTATATTCCCGCCTATTCCTAATCTCAACTTCCTTCTCAGTTCCTAATAGATAACAGAATTATCCTACCTTAGTCTCTTGGTTAATAACAATCCTCTCGGATCCTAAATATATTTTCTTGATCTCGCGTGGAATAGTATCCACCTTGACTTGATCGTTCTGCAACGGATAGCTTCCCACTAGAATAACGGCCTACTTCTCTTCCTTCAGTTTACGCGCTTAAACTCAGACTAGCGTAATCACTTCCCAATAGGTCCTCCGCTTACGTTAAACTTCTGCTATTTAAAAGGTTCCTAATTTGCATATTCACGCTTCGCTTCTGGATTTGGTTGGAAAGAATGTACCTTTTTCGGTCCCAAAGAACGAAAGAGGAGTTTTTAGTTTAAAACGCGATGAGCCCGTCACAAATTTAGCCCTTTATTTATTTATTTTTTAATTTCCATCCGATTAGAAGCCTCACTGTATACATTAAAATCAATTTTTTTCAAAATGTAAATTTTGATGTTCTGTGTGCTTTTTCTGAGAAACTACTGTTCATAGGTATGTATATTTTTTTATGATAAGTTTATAGTGATGGCTAATATAACCTAAAATGAGCTTTTTGTAAAAAACTCAAAAATTTATTTTTTACAAATTTTTTCATGTAAAAATGGGTCAAGTTTCACTATGTTTGATAAAGTATTTTATTAGTTATGAAAAAATTCAAAATTAGTTAAAAGCTCCTTTCAGGAAAAATGAGAAATGCACTTTTTAATTGTAAGAAACATTTCAAGCATGTGCATATAACACATTTTGAGAAAAAGTACATCAAATATAGCCAATTTAACATTGTCGGCATAGTGAGAGAGAAATTTCCACAACTCCCCTTAAATCGTACAATCCAATAATTTTATTTAAATAAGAACTTGTATACACACAAATGTTATTTACCAATCACTTATAATATACACTCATGTCCATAAATTAAGGATAATTCAGAATCCCACAGAAATTGAACTCTAAAATAAAAATTTCACCTGTAGAATTATCACACACATCTTGAAGAAGAATATGAAAATAACAGGAAACCACCACAAGTTGCGGATAGTACTTCACAATGACGAGAGTGTAAGAGAGGGGTATATAAGGAACGGTGGCAAAGAAGTAAAATTGTTCACAAGCGCTTTAAAAGCCTTTCGGTGCAATAACCGCATAGTTATGGCACAAAGGAAGCATTAGGATGATTTTTTACGTGGTAGAATTATTGGACGACTGGAATGTGGGCGTAGCCAGCTGGAAGTATCCGAGAAACTTGGAATCGCCCAGATTGTCATCTCCAGGCTTTGTCAACGATTCCAAGAGGATGGTAATGTTAGTAGATGTTACAGCACAGGTCGCCTCCGAGTTACAACGCCGAATGATTACCGGTATATATATATTTGGCAGTTATTGCCAAAAGAAACAGACGGAGAACAGCATCAGACCTGTCTCGTCAGCCCTCTTCAGCTACCGGTACGACAGTTTCAAGGCAGACCGTGTACAGACGCTTAGGGCACATTGGTCTATATGCTCGTAGGCCTATCAGATGTGTTCCACTTACCGCAACTCACTGTCGCCTGCAATTAACCTGGAGTAGAGAGCATGCATTGTGGACACCACAACAGTGGTCTTGTGTGATGTTTCCCGTCGATTCCAGGTTTAGTTTGCAGTCCGATTCTCACCGGACTTAAACATGGAGAGCACCAGGTACCCGTTACCCCCAAGAGAACACCATTGAACGACACCGTTACGGTGGTGCAGGATGGCTCGTTTGGGGAGGAATTATTCTTGGTTCCAGAACTGACCTGCATGTTCAGAGTGTAACGATGACAGGCCACATCTATCGGGATGTCATTCTGGAACAACATGTACGTTTGTTTCGGGGCGCCATGGGTGCTGAATTTCTGATTATGGATGACAATTCCCGTCCTCACCGTGAAAACATTGTAGACGAATGCCTTCAATCGGAGGATATCACCTGTATGGATTGGCCAGCCTACTCACCGGACTTGAATCTAATAGAGCATGTGTGGGATATGCTTGGCTGACGAATTGCAGCCCGTCAAACCCCTCCTACCTGTCTACCGAAACTTCGGAGGGCATTGCTTGATGAGTGGTGTAATATTCTCCAAGATCAGATTGATAATTTGTTACTCAGCATGCCTAGGTGTTGTAAGGCCTTTATTGCATCGTTCGAGAGACATACTCCGTATTAACCATCATACTAACCATGTTATACTGTTTTTTGTAAATAGGTTCTTTTTGAAATTTGCTCCAGGGAGTAAAAATCGCAATTTTTATTAATTATGTCAAACATATAGCATCTTTTTTGCTCTTTACCTTTTGTTTAATAAATAGACTTTACAAATAAGTCAAATTTGTTTTGCTTCTGTCTCTTTCTTTGCCAGAACTTCATTATCCTTAATTTATGGATATGAATGTAGATTATTTTCCTACTCAAATGTTTTAGTACATGGAGAAACTTTCACTGGCAAAAGAGATTGGCGAAATTGTGACCGGCGCTGTAGAGTCGTGTGTACGAGTCCTGGTGCCACTGAAAACTCGTCGTATAATGGGGTTGATGAACCTTAAATTTTTCGAGGCTCAAAGACCTCATGTTGTCATGGTGGGGAAGTTTGGAAAGTTAGGAGGCAGTTCAAGTGTCGTCCTCGTTTTTAACCAAAGTTCTGAATAATGAAGCTTGCAGCTAATAGTCTTCACGCAGCTTTAAAGTAGAACATGAATAAAAATTGAACTTCGCTTTTAATCGCTTGCATGATTATCCCAAGTTATCGCGGGTACGTATATATTGCATTTATTTATTATGCCGAGAAAACTTGGGGGAGCAGAATTTGTCAGTACAATTGGTTTGATCACGGCCTGGAGGAAATGAAAGGAAATATTCAGTTTTGATTGGCAGTTTATAAAGTTTTGTTGGCTTCGCGAATCTTTTGGTGGTATTCGTCACGTATTTTCCCTATTGTATGGTACACGTCTGCTCGTGGATTAGCGATGTATAAAGAAGTATAGAGTTTCATTGTGTGAAAAAAAGGAAAATAATGGCGATGATGCAAGATAGCGAAAGCGATGATTTCTCAGAGAGTGGTTATGAAGAGTTGAATATTGAAAATAGTAGAAGTGATGCTTCTGTATGTAGCCTACATTTTGTACTGCAAATAAGGAGGTTCCCGATCCCCTAAACAATTTAGAATGGAACTGATTGAAAAAATAATTTCAGAAAATCATCGTGACGAGTTTTCTGTCACATCAGGAAGACCCAGCATTAGTCCATCCCCATTCAGGTTAACCTCAGGGCATTTTCCAGAATTTATTCCTGCTACTGAGAAATAAATCAAATCCAACGAGACAATGTACTCTGTGCTCCCGTAAAAGAGATTCCAGAGATAGGCCAGTAAGAAAAGAGACCAGATACCAGTGTACAGAATGCCAGGTATCACTTTAGGTTGTCCCTAGTTTCAAAACCTATACTACAAAGACTAATGTTAAACGTTTTACCATTTGCCTGAGATAACACGGGAGAGTAAACTAATGCTAAAACTGAATGCTTTTACGCCTATACAAAATTAAAACTTCGACTTAAAACCTACATATTTTGTTTCGTTTCGTTTCCTTGTATTTAAAAATAAAATTTTAAAAAATGTGATGATTTTTTGCAAATTTTTTCAAAAAAATTTGTAAGGGAAGTGGTTAAATTGAATGTCAAGGGAAAACAACAATAACCATGAAAAAATTCTCTGTGGCAATAATATATAAATATCAAATGGGATAAAACATAAATACACGATTTATTAAAAAAAATCATTTAATTATAATAAAAATATGCTACAGAGTATAATACGCATTAAATGAACAAATAATATATATAATTGAGTGCTAATGGGAGTTTTATCGCCTTCTGAAATAATTGTATTGCAATGACAATGCCATAATTCCAGCAAGAGCCTGATCTAATAGAAATGTTTAAATAGCCTGCCTACAGAATTATAATTTTTGTAAAAAAAACTAAAAGCACACACATAAAAAACATAAAAGAGACTTACTATCATCATCTCTTATAATGACCACTGTCTTCTGAGTGGACCCCAGTCCTTTGAAATTGATGACTCCTGGTCCAGGTGTTGGGTCCAATAGATGCACTTCAAACTGCTCCATTGGCTCCCGCTGATCGTCGTCCACGATGGGAACAAGAATCGTCTTCCTTTTTTCCCCTTCCCCGAAAATCAGCTCCCCTTGGACAGGTTCGAAATCCTTTCCAGATCTCGCTGTCTGATTCTTGGTCGCGTACCTAACCATGATCTCCCCGTCCGTCCCGTCCAATCGAATCACTCCGATCTCCAGCACACCCACATTTTCAGGTATATAATAGACGGGTTTCTCTATCTCCACAATTCCGGGCATCACTGAAAGGCGTTAATGCATTCATTAATGATTTACAGTGACGTACAAGGTTATTAGAAAGGAATGACCCGATTACAAAATTTAATAATTCCCAGATGAATAAACAGAAAATGATAACTAACATGTCCTTGTAGAGATAAATATAATATTTGTTTTGTACGTAACGTTTCTTGATCTAAAGTAAAATTTGTTTTTCCAAATATTCAATGTAACTTTCTTTAGTCACCCGTATGATATAATAGCGAACCTGGATGCCCTGGTATTTGCCTATACACAGGCATCCAGTTTTCTGGAACTATTTATACCATCTTCTTATACTCTTAGATGTCGGTGCATTTCTATGGTACGTTCACCGAAATTCACGCTCAACCGTGGTTACTGACAATTTGCAAACGAGAGCACACAAACTGCCTTCCTCCACTGCGACGCCATTTCCACTTCTGTTCACAATTACAACATTGCTTATCACCTATTTGACAAAAACAATGTTACAAACTCAAAATTCCATATTTTATTTTTAGAATGACGTATTAATGATAATTTTTCGTTTATTCATCTGGGAATTATTAAACTTTGTAATCGGGTCGTTCATTTCTGATCACTCTGCACTTTATTACATTATTGCAGCGCCTCCTCTACTTTCATGAGTGGCGAAACAACAAAAGGACAGGAATAAAGGAGTTTAAGGTATCCGACTAGGTTGAAAAAGTGTTTTTTGACAAAAAGGTCGAATTTTTTTTATGATTGTAAAATCAAACCCCAGCCTTTAAGATTCCAAAACAGTCTTTATTTTAATTTTACGTAAATTAGAACTCTAATTATAGCAATTTAAATAAGTCATAGTAGTTGAAAACGAAACCGGAAGTAATGTAATCTGGACCGGAAGTGAGCTACATATGCAGTATTTAATTATTATTTCCCTAAAATGAAGTTTCAAAAACCAAATTTTAATTATCTGCTTACTAAGCCACAGTTTGCTAATAATTATTTCAAATAATTTTGTTGCAAACGATTGGCAACGGCATTTTAAGACTATCGCTATTCCGTGTTTGTTTACATTCGACGTTAGATTTACCACGCCTATTTTAATTCTTTTTTTTCTCTATTTTGCTTTATTTTTAGAATTTAAATTATTTCAATTTAATCTTTAATTTATTTTACCTGAAATCATGGGTAAATGTCGCTCATATCGTCCCCGTAAAAGGAAGTTTCAGGGAAACCAAAATAAAAGAGCTTCAACACAGCTTCATCTAATGAAATTATGACCGCCAGTTCACTGAAGCTGCAGCAATGTAATGAGGTAAGTAATGAGGTAAGTAACATTTCAGAACATTTAACTGGAAACAGATTGATTGATCTGGAAATTTTAATTGGTATTTTTTCCTTATTGTGTTGCCCAACAAAAATGTGTACAGCAGGAAGCCTTTATCTTGTAGAAGATTCAAGGTTTGGATTATCTTCAAACTTTTCTTTGCACTGCAAAAATTGCAGTTTCATATCGGCATTTTTTTTTGTACTTCTAAAAAGTTAGACAAAATGAATGAACTTAATACTCGTTTTGTTTATGGATTAAGATTGATTGGTAGAGGTGTTTCAGCAGGAAGAAAACTTTGTGCTGTTTTGAATCTACCTCCCTTTCTCTCAAAGCTTGCATTCCGCCAACAAGAAAAAAAACTCCTCAGTGCTGCTATTTCCATTGGAGAAAAAATAATGAATGACGCAGCAAAAGGTATTAGGCAATTAAAAAAATCTATACATGGTATTGTAAATTGTGGTGTTTCGGTGGATGGTACCTGGCAGCGTCGTGGTTTTTCTTCGATAAATGGTTGTGTTAGTGCAATATCTGTTGATACTGGGAAAATTATTGACTTTGAAACTTTATCTCAGTTTTGTTAATGTGACTGAAGAAGTTCTCGATCTTGCCAGGGAAACAAATTTAGAAGTGGATAGTGATGACCTAGAAATGCACGAGCATGAGCAAGAACTCGAGTCTTTGGACCCGGTCCAATCAGAAGATCGAAAGACGGCTGGGAATTTGACTGAAGACATCAGTTTAATTGAAAAAGGATCACAAATTTTAGAAAATGTAGATTCCAATGAAATTCATATTTTTTTAAAAAATAAAACAAGATTTTAAAATAATTATTAGCATTTTACGAGAAAAAGTTGCGGGACAAAAAATATCTTTCTGAAGGCAAACTAGTTTGTTACTTCTTTTTATGAAACCTTTCACATCAAAATAACTTCAGTTTGCGATTTTGTATTAGTGTTAACTAAGATTTTATTGCACATTTTTTTTCCCTTTTCTTCTGTCTCCGTCCCGAAATAAGAATAATTTATATGCATTTAAATGCGAAATTATATCCCTAGTTACGCGAATTTGACCGCCACGTTTATCACTGTTCCGTAAGTTTGGGGAATTATACTGCATAGTATACTTCTTAATTCACTACACCTTCGTCACTGGTGGATCGCAACACCTTGAACAAATTAGAAGTAACCCTGGTCTAAGGGATGCACAAAGTAGCTGAGGACCGATATGTAGAGAGTTCCTCGTCAGCTTCCTCAGAACCATCAGCAGACGGAATGTCAGAGAATTTATATTGTTGACAAGATAAATTATTTCCCAATGGATTTAAGACCGCAAGCACACGAGATTATAATTTCAGTCATTTTATGCTATATATATATGCTAAAAGAACATTCACTATGAATGATTGGTTTCAGTTCCTAAAGGCTCTTTTGCACGTTTTCGTATTTAGAGCAATTTTCCTTTGAAGCAACCATTTTTGGCAATTTCCACCCAATTGCCATAGCAATGACTTCGAACAACTGTTTTCTAATGAGCTGAAAGGATTGCTCAAAATTAAGATTGCTTGAAATTCCAGCCAATTGTGTTTTTTGTCATAAACAGGATGGCAGTAAAAATGACAGTCTCAGCTTCGTCAAAAGCATTAGAAAAGGCGTACAATATTTTAATGGCGTTCAATATATTAATGGTGTATAATATTTTAAACAGAATGAGGATCCATTTCTGTTTACAACTATCAAGAAAAGAGCGAGCGGAATAAAAGGTTATTCGTTTAAGGATTCGTTAATGAATAATATTGGATGTTCGTTTTGCGCAGTAGCAAAAGTGGGCAAGTAATTTTTTAATGAGAAGATGGGGCACTTCACATCAGAGCGTATCGTTTTGTTCAGCTTAACCCTTTACCCTCACAGCTACTCCAAAAATTACCAAAATGTTTATTCCAGACATGCTTGTGTGATAAGGCTTTTAGGGTTTATCGTTATAGGTCGAATTATTTAAAATTTAAAAAAATATTGCAAAATTCATCTAGAGTGTTTCTCCAAAAATGAGATCGAATCGAAAACGAAGCCGCAGCATGCTCATAATATAAGCCCAAGCTTCCAAAGTTATAAGTTCCAAAATAAGTCTAAAGCTCTCGTGTAGCTGAACAGTGTGACGTTAATATTCAATCATTCAATCCAAAATAAGCCGCAAGACTGTAAGTTACACAAGCGATTGGCATTCTCGATTTAATATTATTTGAATTTTTATCAATATCGTTTTTTAGAAGCTGGTCTGCGGTGGATTCTATTCACTCTCTTTCCCTAATTTTCTTGGGGAAATACTTCTTTAACTGAATTTAAAACCGCCTTCCATAGAAAGAACTTGATATTATGCTAATTTGAGGGCTATTTAAAGCCTCGAAAAGTTTGTGTTAGAGCTAGTCCTTATGGTGTTATTAAAGTGAAATTAACGAACTGACTTTTGGAAGCCTTGGTGAAAGGGTGAAGAAACTTTTAGGCCGGAATATAGTTGACACAGGAGAGATCTGACGCGGGCTCTTTTATAGGATCACACTTAGATTAATGTTTAATTATTTGTCCTATGAATTTTTTTTTTAAGGTAACCAATGATTTGGTGTCCCAAAGTTCACCCTCGGCCTTAGGGTTGTTACAGCTCGAGGACTACTGACGACGGATCTCGTCATTCTAAATCTTGGTCAAGTGACTGGTCCCAAACTTACACGCCACGCAAACGTTAAGACTTTGGGCCTTGATAAATTTAAAGGTGCATTCAGCATCAGTCTCAGTGACATTGGGGCTAGAACTCATGACACACTGTGACCAAGAGTGCATGGCAGTGACATTAGTCAAACCCATGTCGCAATATCGCCAGCCGTGAATTCACGCGAAGTCTTCATTCCGCTTATGAGTTCCTTATAATAACCACGTGCAACCGTGTCCTTACTTATGTCTCTTGCTGTATCTACAGCAGCTTATTTCTCAGTATGACCAGCCAACTTCACGGATTCCGATTGTATGAACATGTATTACCTGTACGTTCGACGACGACAAGTATCTTTAGGGAACTGTAATTCCGTGAGCAACTAGAAACGCAATCGTTACTTGTTTCCTACAATGCTAGCTGCGCAGTGAAATTGAGAGGTAGGATTCAGTTAACATCCATTGGCTTTGAAAAGCTAATTATTTTATACTTGGCGTAAAAGAATTCACGTACGACGTTCGCTCTTTGTTGTTGCTATTAATGCCACCTGATCGGCAAAGGCCAGTTCAAGGCCCACGAAATTCATCAGGGCAAAGGGCTGAGAAACGCCTGTCGTTAGCTGTAGCTTTGAGCACCATACAGGTGACAGAATGATTTAGCTCGGTTTCACCACAATTTTGAGGGAGGTGATGGTCAGGTGCCTCCCACCTCTCATCCCATTCTACCAACTTCACGAGAGGACTTGCGTCTCGACGGCTATTTAAAGTACTCCCACGCCGCGAAGGCACTATACATTTACAAACATCCGTGTCTTCTCCGGGATTCGAACCCAGGAGCAACGGCATAGCAGTCAGCGTCGCTAACCACTATACCGGATGGATGACTAAATTTATAATATTATCTTTTTAATTGAGGGGAGGGAGGAACGGATTCTATAAGGCAAAATCATCGTTTTAAACTTTACTTAGTTACTTTAATCAAGCCAATAAATCAAAACTTTATCGATATTATTTAGTTCCCTACCAACCATCCATTAACTGTGATACAGTGTGACGCAACAATGCTGTAAAAACTAATGAGAGTGACCCTTCTTTTCAACAACTACATTTTACCACACTGTAAAAAGAGATTTATATGTTAATAAAAAAATTATCTGTTGTTGTATATTAGAATCAGCTGTTCCAAGAAAATCTATAACTGAGCAATGGTAATAAGAAAGAACAAATTGTCGTACTATCACAACCACCAAATTTCGTACTTTCGAGCTAACTCACCAAATTGTAACACCGATTTTGCGCGTGTCATAGGCGCTGAATTGGCAACCATGGGCTCGTCTCATATTTTTCCACTTGCCACTTTTCTAAGCCTAACCATTCGTTGATATGACAAACTCGAATACTAAAATGCGAATATGGGATTTACCGAAATTTTAAAAACTGAAATAAATTCTATACAATTGTTATTATTACAGTGCCGCTTAACCAGTGTGGTGGACATGACTTTCGGCTTGCAATCCAGTGAGTTCGCTACAAAGCTCAAATGGAGGAATCTTCCGGAAAAGAAGTCGGTCTTTCATGCCTGAAATGGATTCCCGTTTCGAATGAAAAGCAGCGCACCCCTTCTGTTCTACGGTGAGATCATCGTTTGTAATAAAGTCTATATTCTTATTATCTGTCAGGTGGAAGGAAGATTCGATCTAGGTACCCTCCGTTCCGAACGCGAGCACTTTATCGACCACACCAAAACGATCGTCATCGCATGATGTTTGGAACTAGTTTATATAGATATTACACCGCCACATACCCCCATGCCAGTGATTCGGCGAATAGGCGAACGAATAATGCCATATTCGTGGTGAGCACGCGCGAGCAGTTGCGCCATTATGCGTGAAGGCTTAAGAATTGCGTCATTTGTGTGAGACGACTTTTTTGAGTGACGGCTTATTTGTGTCAATGCTTGACGGTTTGGTTGCTTTTGCGGTGGATAGAGGGCGCCACATCTGCAGCACGCAAAGCGTGCGGCTCTTTTGCACGGCCAGGGTCACCAATGAAGGAAGGAAGGTTCGATCTAGGTACCTTCTGTTCCGAACGCAAGTACTTTATCGACCACGCCAAAAAGATGGTCTTCGCGTCATGTTTGGTACTAGTTTATATAGATATCACACCGCCACATGTCTCGTATGCATCTCAGGATGAAACGCAGGACAACAACTATACAGTTATAGTAATAATAAAATGAATAAATAAAGTAATACAAATTAGAGTTATTCTTTTTCTTTTATTTGTTTATGATTATTTATTATTTTTCACTTGGTACTTTTTGCCTACGCGTTACAAATTCAAGTCAGCGTATTTCGTTTTTAGAATTGGTTTCATTCAGTGTCTCCGATATGGTTGCGATATACGTATATAGCCAAAATTTACTCCCTAAAACTTATTTGCGTTATAAATTTGGAAATGCTTTGCAATTACTTTTGGTATTTAATATTTAGCAAATGAGCAAGTAATATAAAAAAAGAAAAAAACATTAAGTCAATTCCTACTTAGATCAACAAAGAAAATTTTTATTTTAGCTACTTTTTAGTAAATAGTTACAATTAACATAAATATGTATATACATAGGATAGAATCGCAACATTAAGTGGTAATTAATTTTTATTCATTATCATTAAAGTATCGTATTGTCATCGAAAACAATCATGTCTATAAAATTTCAGTTGAACTGAATGCTTTAAATCATGGAAAAAAAATCTTCTAAAGTGTTGACTCAAGTCACTAAAAATGAAACCAACGTGGCTGTGTATCTGTAATTCTTTAAAATTATTAGTTTCAGTCATTTAATTTTAATCAATTATAATTAAATTATCGTATTTTCCCCAAAACAATAGTGTATAGAAAATTTCAGCTCAAATGAGCGCTTTAAAATGTGAGGAAAAAACCTTTCAAGTTTTGACACAAGTCGCCAAAAATGATGCTAACTTGGCTGTATTTGTAATTCTTTAAATAATTAGTTTTAATCAATTAATTTTTATTAATTATAATTAAATTACTAAATTGTCATCCAAAATAATCCTGTATATAAAATTTCAGCTCAATGGAGTGCTTTAAAATGTATTTTATTAACGGATCAAAATTCCACCAAGATAAATAAATATATAGAGAGTGTGAGCTAATAGTAGGAATTGGAAAGCAGAAATGAGACTCACTGTCGTTGTCTTCAATCAGGATGTCTGTCCTCATAACGGAGCCTCGATGTCGAAAGTTCAACACCCCCGTTCCAGTGGACGGCTCGAAGAGTTCTAGCCTGAACTGTTCCGGGGATTCTCGGAGGGTGTCGTCCAAAATGTCCACTTTTAGGACCTTCATGCCTTCTCCATCGTCAAAAACGAGCTCTCCCTCGATGGGAATAAAATCGGAGTCGGGTTGAGCAGTCAATGGTACCGTGTGGTAACGCATCCGGATCTGTCCGTCGTGACCTTCCCTCCTCAAGACCTTGATCAGGAGGGAACCTACATCTTCTGGAACTCTCAGATGTGCACTTTCCAGCTCCAGGTAGCCAGGAATCACTACAGAAATCATTTTCCATAAATGTGGGTAACATTTTTTTAAAGCAGCTGGGACTGTTTTGTGTTATGTGTGATTTGAAAGTGGTTTTAGCTCAATAACGCAAATTGTGTTGTTAGAATTATTGACTGCGCCCAAGAAGTAAAATGTTGAATCAAAAAGTTATGATAAAATAAATTAATTAATGAGGAATTTGGCTACTATATACATCACGCTTTTCAGAAATTAATAATATTTGTTTCGTGATATAACAGTTTTTGAGAATTATACGGAGCACGAATTTGAGAAGGACTGTACTAAATTTCCAATTGCCCAGTCTAAGTTAAAATATTTGATATGAAAAAGTAATATATTAGATTTAAAGAAAGATTTAGTTTGAAAATGAGAAATATTTTTAAATTTTTTAAAAGCTTCGAAAAGCAGCAGAAACAGATCAGTAATATGCCTAGTTCCGAGAGTGAAAAAAAATTGCAAAGAAATTTGACTAAGCTCAGGAGTCAAAAGGAAGCGTTTTTATTGGCCGATAAGAGAGTTCAGTTATCTAAGTATATATACATCTTACATGTTGAGCTTCCAATCTGAGTGGGACAGTATTTCGATCTGAGTTTTACAGCAGTCGCTGAATGTGAAATTTAAATTAAGAACAATATAAAGTAAAGATATTTAAATAATAGAATTAAACGAATACTGGATTGCTCAAGATATTTCTAGATCGTTTGAATTTGAGATCAGAAATATAAGAAATTATGCTTGTTATTCATCAGTATCGTTGAAAAATTTTAATTCCTTCTTTCCAATTACCTGTCGTAAAGTTGGTATATTTCTCACTGATATAGGATCTGAGTTTCTCATGTACCAGCGAGTGTCGAGAATTCCATTATGTATTGTAATCATTCAAGTAAATTTATGTTTGCTGCATGTCTCTCTACAAGGGAGATGTAGATCAAGATAGATTTCAGGACTAGTGTGCAGATAAGCAACTTCTTATTTATATACAGGTATTTTCAATAGTTTAGGCAAATACTTCAAATTAAAAGGAAAGTAACAACGTATTATTAGAAGCATCACACACAGTTCAAAAAGTGCGCTAGAAGAAAACGTATACAAAAGATTAATAATAATTATAATAATGATAATCGAACAAATGCGTATAAAGTAAAAGAAAAAAAATAGTTCAAAGCTTTATAAGTCTCTCTGCTCCAAAGTCCCGCGAACCAACAGCAAAGCAGAAAGATCGACTGTGACAACACAAGTGACGCAATCCAATCTCCTCTAATTTGGAGTCTCCTCAGTGTCCTCTACAATCAGAGACCAAATTTCTTAGATGTCTCGAATTGTAGAGGCAATCCTAGTACATGATTTTAGTTTAGAAAGAAACCGCCTGTGTGGCATAGTAGGTTCGTTATTGGCCTTCTACGTCTAAGGGTGCGGGTTCGACCGTGGTGCAAAGTGGATTTTCATGATGCAGAAAATTTACAACCATGTTGTATGGTTACGTGGCATGTACAAGATCCTTTGAATGCCTGTTTGGCTTAGGTGCTCTCGGTGAAATTGAATTTCCAAGGGCGGTTTTGTATCATCAGAGGTCAGGTGCCTACCTCCGGGGAGGAAACTGGGCGTCCAAATGGCTGGTGGTGATTGGTATTCCACCTATATGGTGCTGCACTAAAAAGAGATACCATCTCCCCGGGAATGTACTAGGCTTGCTGTCGCGAATCCTCGTCCCGAGCCTTCGAAATTTGTATGAACTAATTATTTTTGTGTTGCTTAGTTGCAGTTGTGTGGCAACGTAGTTTGTCTCGCGAGAAGCCACGTAAATTGCGCTTTTTAAAAAAGGTTTAAATAAAGTTACTTTCTATCAACGATGGTTGGCTCGCTAGTGATTTTGAAGTGTGGCTTTTCTTCTTGAAACTTTTAACAGAACTTTTTACTTATTGGAATTCTCCTAGGAACTGAAAGCTGTCACAGTGCTCTCTGCCCGATGTGAATTGAGGTAAGCTTGACTATTTACTTAGTCGAAGTTAAGCTTAATACATAATTATTGACATACTTGCAATGATAAAACACCGATCCACAGCCCCATTTGAAATTTAAAAGAGTTAAAAATGAATGGAAGGATTTTTAATAATATATTTAAATAATAGATATTTAGCATTTTCAGATGGGCAGACCAAATGAGAATATTTAATCAGAGGACATGAGATCAGATAAAAATCAGTATCGCCAACAGAGCCATAAGAAAATGGAGCGATACAAAAAAGGAACGAATGGGCCATGGTTCGTTAAGAATTGTGAAATTTAGCTTGAATAGGGATTGCTATCTAAACTGGGCTATGGGCTACTGAAGACGCGGTTCTGTCCATTTTTAATCTCGGTCAAGGGACAAGGACAACCCCAATTTGGCATCCCACTCCTTATATTTCCACGTCACTCCAACATAGAATTGCTGAAGAAAATGTACAACGATTCCTCGTTGCAGAACTCGAAGTATGGGGGCTAGTAGTTTGAATTGATATGTAGAATTTAGTTTCCTGGGCAAACCAGTAAAAGTATAACATCACATAACCTTTTACATCGTTTTGAAAAATTTCATGAATTGTTAACAACCTCAGATGCCATAAAAAGCACTGCAATTGTACTTTCTGCTTGGCAGCGTGCCTGCGCATTAGGTCACCTAATTTCTTGTACAAACCCAAACTAAAGGGCCACAAAATGTTTTCTACTCCCCCTTGGGATTTTTATTTATTTCCATTAATAATAAAAAAAATTGTGTTTGGTATATCAATGAGGTAAAAGTAGAACTTAATAGTGCTTCCAATAGTGGTAACAGTTCAGCCAAATTACATTGCTAGCAAAAGAAATTATTTTGAGTGCATTGATATTGCGGCGGTATACCACCAAAGACCCATTTCCCGTCGGGAACGAGTGACGTTTCAGCGGTCAAGTAGTTTCTCGTGGGAAAGTATCCCAGGGTGGACACCCCGGCGCTGATGTCCTAAGGGAAGTCAACCTCTGACCTCCTTTGATCTAGCCGACAGTAAGATGCGGACACAGTTCCCACGCCGGTTTCAAAGTGCACCACGCGAAGGGGACCAATCGAAGAATGGTTTCACCAAATACGTCCAAACAGAAGTGACTATACATCACGTGTCACTTTCGTGGGTGGGACGTATTTCACCTCAAAAAGAGACTCTGAAATCACGAGAGGCAAGAGAGAGCGACACCAACGCAGAGACATGATCTAACCCCTAAAGTCTCTCCAATTCCAATAGCCTCACCAGCATCTGTTCCACCAGCCCTTTTCCAGCTCGTTTCAACGCAGCCTTCATCAGGAGTTAATATTAATGCCTGTAATAAGCATTATCCTCCCAGCTATACAGCTGAGGCAATATTTTTAAATATTCAAGATAAGGAATTTTACACCCTTGATACTCTGTATCCTACATCGTATTTATCAAGTAGAAAATTGTGGAAAGAAACAAAATAAAAAATGATTTTTTTCTTTCTGAATTAATGCAACTTGAATAAAAAAAAACATTTATGAAAATGAAACAAAGATATGCATTATACGCGAATTCAATAAAAATTTGCTTAAAATAGTACTTTAATAAATTTTACAAATCACGTTAGAAAAATGTTTTCAGAAAAAAATAGCGTAATAATTTATTGGAATGACTAAATGTTTTTTATTTTTCTTTTAAATTACCTGTTATTTGAGGAATTAATGTAATAAGTTTGACGTAAAAAAATTACATGCATGCACATAATAGCAATTTAATGGTTACAGCTAATGTAAAATCAGATTAAAAATTTTACAATTCAGCTAATAAAAGAACTAAAAATGACTTGAAAGAAAATAGTTGAGTAATATAGAATAAAGCATGAATTTTTTTTGAATAATCAAAACCATTAGGTTATGTTTGCTTTTTAAATAAGAAATACACCAAAACTTAGTTATTTTTATTCATTGACCAATCAAAAAACCTCAAAAAGTAATGAAATACAAAAAATGCTCCCACACACATCCATATACACTCTATAACAAAAGAAACGACGAACCAAGAATGAGTTGTTCTATACAGACAAAAATTCGTGGGTAGAAATATTATGTACAGAACAGAAAATGATTAAAATTTCAGAAAAGTTGAATGATTTATTTCAGAGTTACATAGTTACAAAATCACGAACTCGGTAAGGTGGTGACCCACCTCTAGCCTGGATGCAATCTGCCACGCGGCGTGGCACAGAGAGATAAAGTACCCTATTTCTTGTCAAATTTGCTCCAATTGTTGGGCCTGGTCTTCAACAATCGCTGGTAGATGCAGTCGCCTTCCAATCATATTCCAGACAGGCTCGATTGGAGAGAGATCAGGCGGTCTGGCTAACCAAAGTGTTTGAAAGGCTGTCAGACAGTTCATAACAACACGCGTTATATGCGGTCTGGCATTATATTGCTGAAAAATGCCAGGGTACTCCAAATGAACGGTAGCAAAACAGTTCTCAGAATGTCGTCTATGTACCTCTAAGCTGTAAGTGTGCCTTTAATGACGATCAAAGGGGTCGGGCTGTCAAAGTAAATAACACTCCATACCAGAACTCTTAGTTGATGCTTGTGGGGCGTGCAACAGTTAATGAAAAATCGGCACGTTGCCCTGGGTGTCTCCAGACACGTCTTCGATGATCATCAGGACACAGTTGGAGGCGGGATTCATCGCTAAACACTATATACCCCCAGTCAGCATGATTCCAACCTGATCGAGCAGAGAACCACTGTAATCTGGCTTGAAAGTGTGCAGGCGTGAGTGGCAGGTGACGTAGCGTTTGGTACGAGGGTACATTTTGCTCTATCAACCATCTATGAATGGTCATGGTCGATACTCGTGTGTGAATCATACGTCTGATGGTTGATAACGATTAATCAGGCGCTGTGACAGCTGATCTGACAATCAATGTATCATCCCTATCTGCTGTGGCCCTAGGTTGATCACTACCATCATGACGCTGAAATCTGTCACTGTCCACCTATTCTTGCCAGCATTTTCTAATGACCGTATCACTTCGACCCATATGATGAGCAATTATCCGATTTGCCCAAAACCTGCCTCTTTCAATCCAATGATACGACCACTTTCAGACTCTGACAGTGGCTCGTAATGATCTCGAATCCTGCGGTGAGGTATTTTTTCAGTCGTTGAAAGGTATCCTAAATCGCAATGCAACAGAAATTTTGACCTTCAGAGGTCACCTGCAGAATGCGCAGTTCCGATGCGCTGTAGCTCCTGCTATTCATTTTTATTGGACACCAAATTTTAATCATTTCCATGTTCGGAACAAATGTCTTTGCATACGAAATTCTATTACAATCTGGCAACTCCTTCTTGGTAAGTCGGTTTTTTATTATAGAATGTATGTACTATATTGCTGCTTTTAAAAGATCGCATTTTTTCCGGGTGCAGTGGCGTAACGGAAAATAATTGGGCCCTCCACAAGGTCAGATCTTGGGCCCCAAGCCGGATATATATATATATACAAAGAATTGCAAAACCATAACATAATGTGCCTTTATACATCACGTAAAAATATTTAAATATTAAACTTCTAACTGAATATAAAATCAACCTGTGTGTCTGAGTAAACAAAGTAAATAACCTTTAACATTAGAGAGTATTTATAGTATTTAAAAAATGGAAAATCTAACAACAGTCGACTGATAACCTGGTAACTTAAACAAAAACGATGCACTAAGAGAAAAACACAAACACTGTAAAATAATATTTTCGATTTCAGATCCTTATGATAGAAAAAAGGTATCACTTACCAAATTCTTCGTTTATGAAACCCGGGATGAGCTTGACCTTAAGTTCGATAAAATTCTAGCATAAGCTGTCAAAAAGTTAAAGACACAACTATTGTTACTAATAAGAAAGCATGGACACAAAAAAGAATGCGCTCGCAGTACCACTCAGGTTGAACTACAAAAGTAACTAGTTCGTTGGGGTGTTCGTGAAACACACTACTAGCTAATATACAGCACTACCCTCTAGAAGTAAATCACAAAAAAAGCGATTGATGTCTCACATTTTTCTTAGCTAAGTCGGTTATTAATTCATACAATTCAATTTTTCTGGCTTCTTGTTGTTCAATACTTATCAAATACACACAAATAGGAGAACCTCTCTTCTGACATCATACAACGTAGATAATTTTTTATTAATTTTAATTTATATATATATATAGAAATGACCTTTCTGCCATTGCAGAAGTAACTGGAAGAGTCAAAAACAATAAAACTGCAATACATACATCTGGTAAACTTGGCGCAGCAAACTTATTTTGAATCATCAAAAAATTACCTAATTTTTTTATCGAATTCAGCTTAATTAAATCTTCACTAAAAACTGCTTTTAGAAACATAATTTTATTTGGAAATTCACTAGATAGGTCGAGGTTATATACTTTTTGAAGATTACTGGATTCATTATATAAGATATCATTTGTAGTGCTTACAATATTTTTGGGAGAAAGAAAACTGAATGATTTGTAAATGCCATTCATACTCTCGAAACAATTTTTAATTGAGTAGTAATAACATCAACATTGACCTTAAAAACATCCACCTCAAACAATCGTTCTCTCTCTTGCAGTTTTTCATCAACATTGAAATCATCGAAAAACTGTCTAACTTTTCCATGTTTCTTTTTTCAAACTCCTGGGTGATACCGCATTTTTAGCCAAACCAATAGTTTCTTCCTTTAAATTAGCAAATTGTTACGAAGATTCTCTATAGACGTTAAGCTAGAATTTAACATGGTCTTAACGTTTTCCAAATCTATTTTTTTGGTGATTGTAATGCTTTTGAAGTTAAATTTATGCTTTGAAAAATTTGACTTTGGAAAATTAGCAAAAAAACAAACAAACGAATTGAAACTTTTCCATATGCTTTTTAATCGCTAAAGCTTCCTGTTTCTCATCTTGCTTAGTACTGATTAGTAAAATAATTGAAAGTACTTTTAAAATCAAAATGTAATTGTAGCGAATTAATATTACAGAGTCAAATCGAGATGACCACCTTGTCGTGTATAATGATTTAATAGTCTGCTGAATGTTCTCGTTATTCCTCACAATTTTCAGATCATTCCTCCTTTTAATGCTGGGCCCAAAAAATGTGTAAATTTTTCGACCAAAGTCATAAAATTCTCTTACATGAGGCATTTTATTGCATGCATCGTTTAGAACAAGATTGAGGTTGTGTGTTGAACAATGAACGTAATTTGCTCTTGGTTGTTTGTCCTTAATTAATTTCTGCAATCCCCCATACGCTCCTCCCATGTTGGCTTCCCCATCATATCCTTGTCCTCGACACTTCGCCAAATTAATGTCCAGTGTACTTAGAAAATTTAACACATCACTTTCCAAACTTTTTACTGTCTAATTTGCCGCCTCAATAAAGCCTAAGAACGTTTCGTTTTAATTCTGATATTATGTGGCTCATTATTATCATTAACATGAGTTGTTATATACCTTATTATAATACTTAATTGGTCTTTTTTTAAATATCCTGTGTCGTGTCCAGAATAATAGAGAAAATAGAAAATTTCCTTATATTTTTAATAATATTTTCTTTTATTTTAGAGCCTATAAATAGCAATAAGTTCATTTTGAATTTTTGGGCTAAGATATTTTTGAATTCTTTTTTCTGACAAATGAACTTTGAGAAGAGGGTCATATTTAGCCAAGAGGTCTATTATATTCAAAAAAAATTCCCTTTGAGTTGAATCTCGAGTTTCTCGATGTCCCCAAAAAGGAAGATTACACATCGCTAGAGTCATTGCAACGTCTATGATTCTTCGTAAGAGATTTGGCTAACCTTATTAACTTCTTCTTTAAAATTGCATTTCAATAATGAATTCACCGTTTTGTTTTGTTTCCAGATGTCATATGTGCGACATACTTGGATATGAATTTTACAATTTTCATGCTCTTTAATTTTTTTTTATATTCCTTGCCAGTCATTCACACCTTTACACCAGGCTTCTTTAAAACACATATTTGTTCTATCAGCAAAAAGCCAACATACCTGACAGTAAGCAACATGAAGTCGTGTTGAATAGCACAGCCATTTCCTTTCGATCTTTTGTCCTGACTTGGATATGAAACTATAATAAGATGATGAAAAGCTCCTTCCTTTGGCATCCTTTTGGAAATTATCTTCTGGTTGGTATGGGCCCAATTTTAAAATTTGTTCCCTTAAATCTGCATCTATGGGCGTGCCTACATAATGCGCAAAATTATTTCTAATCAATTATTTTTCTTCGTTTTCATTTTCCGACTCCTTTTCTTTAGATAAAGTATCCTTATTAATTGGTGTCCGAAACTGTGTTTTTTTCTTGTGGATTAATTTTCACTTCCAGGATTTGTTCATCAAGTTTTCCCTGGCATTACTACTACTAGCACTTGCACAAGATAATGAACTTGCGGATATTAAAAAGTTATTCAATTTTGAATATTTGCTATTAATATTATACTCCTTTTCCTTTCGAATTTTTCGTTTTTGTTAACCACTCAAAGTTTTTTTTGATTCCACTCATTTTATGGCCGCGTTTCTTGTTGTCTTATTAACAAAATAACAGTATAAGAACCAGAATAATTAATTCCGTTTACAAAAAACAGTTCTAATGTTACTAGAGAGAAGTGAGATCAAAATGTTTTAACAGCGAAGGAACACTCTCTATATTGAAGTGCAATGGATATAAAAATATAAATGTTCTAAAAACAATTTTGTGAAACATTTCTCATTATGTTTTATTTGATTGAATATTCATAAATCTACGGAAATTTCTGTGGGCATACGGGTTTCTAAATCATAAATCTAGACCATATAATCATTTAAAATGCTCTCTATGCGTTTTCAAGTATGGCAATACTATTTTTCATGAAAAACGCATAACAGATGTACGTTATTTACGAGTTCGCTGAATGAAAATGAAATACATGTGGGGGGGGAGCTAAAGACGCCAATAAGTTACTTTGCTACTTCAATAAAAAGTAACATGTCTTTTTTTTCACCCTACCGTTAACATGAAGTATATTAAAAAAACAGTGGTGGATTTTTTTATCTTTCTAGCATTTTATCCAATTTTCCGTCTGAATTTCTTTTTATCTGTTAGTAATTTAGGTTTGAAAAAAAACCCACTAAAGAAAAATATCTATTTCCTCGCGGGGATTACAGCAAATTAAAATTTTGTTTTATTTGATAATTGGATCTAAGATATCTAATAAGCGATCTAATATTCGATTTTGAATGATGTTAGATCGCCAATTTGAAAATCGCTTAAAAATTGGATTTAAAAAAATGTAAAGCTAATTTAGTGAAATTCTACATTAATGGCGTCAGTCTAGCTTTGGGCCCCTTAGAAGGCTTTGCCCCCGCAGTGCGGGGGTGTACGTTACGCCACTGATATATTGTCAACTTTTCGTATTACTTTTGACGGATTACAAATTTTCCCCATTGAATACTGATATTAAAATTTAAAGAGCTGCAGGAAAAAGTAAAATTCAAAAAAGAGGAAGAAGAAAGAAAGTATTAATCCCTTATAAAGAAAGTAACTCACTGCGATTTCTGGGGATTTTGACTTTGACATTACGACGTACATCTCATTTTTTCTTTTGATGCAGCCTTCTCGTTCGCGTCAAAATCACGGGGTGAAATTTTCCTCACTATTTCTCGTGCCCGTGATATTTCCGGGATGGAGTGTTCAAAAGTAACACGATACAAAGGCTAAAGCTATCTAATTCTTATGCCCGAAATAATGTTTATTTGTTACCAGTACCAGATAATAAGTAACGTGTTTATAGATAGTTATTTTATTTTAAACTAGATGCTAGAACAATCAAACATATATTTGCAATGTGTTTTTTTAACCTTTGCTCACTTATTTAGTTCCGCTCTTCGTGAATACATGTGGGTTGCTTTCTGTGATATATATATATATATATACATATATATATTATATATATATTATATTTGTATATATATATATATATATATATATATATATATATGTATATATATATATATATATTATATGTATATATATATATATATATATATATATATATATATATATATATATATATTATATATATATATTATTGTATAATATTATATTATTGTGATTCTGAAATTATTGATTGTTTTGAAAGTTCGATTAGTGAACCTGAGAGCAGTGTTGATGAATTAGTACTGTTACCTCTGATATTGGCCTTTTTATCTCATTTACTAATATGTTTTCACATTTCATAGTCTAATAAAATTCTCTTTAAATGTTAATACACATTTTTTTAAAAAAATTTTCTCTTTGCTGGAAAACAAACTTTCAGTCATAATAACCCTTAATGTTGGCTTTTCTTAATAAATTAGTTTTTTGTATCTCAGGCTAAAATTTACCCAAAATTTAAAAATAAATACATTTATTGAACATATAGTTAGTTTTATATAATTTTCTTGAATAAAAGAAATAGGCACTTTTGTGACCGATTTCTTCAAAATTATGCGATCGTGAAGAGGTTAAGACGCAGATTCGTTTGCGTTTAGTTTTACTTTCTAAAGTCGGAATAACTATTTGTGTGGTTTACTTTTATTTTTTCTTGCCAATATGGTATCGTAGTTTTATGTCAAAGAAAGTGATACATCAAACGAGAATATTCGCCGGTAACCGATGAATACGACAGTAATTCAGATACGGATAGGAATTGCAATACCAGTATACCGGGATACCGAATACCGGTATTTCGACCCATTCGTACAATTCTGTAATACCGGTTTTTCGGTATTTACTAGAAATTTTTAAAATGTCACCACTAAGTGTTATGGGATAGCCAACATAGCAAAATAGTATACCTTTTTCTTTTTATGTCTCCCTAACGGGCAAAATCAATTAGACTGTGAATATAAAGTTGCACCGTACAATCAAGAGAAGTGATAAAATATGTGAATCATCCAAGGGTGGGGGTTAAAGCTATCCTATTACAGCTTAGAGCGATACTCTACACGCGCAGGATTTGTAGTCTGATATCCGTATTTGTTAAAACAAGATTGTAGTTGTGAAGAAAGTGCGTCATGTTTCGATATTTTATAAATTGATGAGTTTGTTATTCACATTGTATTTGCATAAGGGCTCAAAATATTTTTCAGATTCATATACATTTACTCATAAATAATAACCCATAATATTTAATAAGAGATAATAACTTTACAGAACATGAAAAAAACATAAGTTTCTAATAGTACCACAGACTGAATAGTGGTATTTACACTTTTTTGTGATTCAAATAAATAAGTCGTTCCTTTACTTTTTTGTGATTCTTTATATACTGTTATAATTTATAAGCTACAAATCATTATTTGTGATGTTAACACTCTCTAATAAAACTGTTCAATAAAATAAAGAAACACCTGTGTTTTCTTTCTTTTCTAAAATTTCTACTACCGGTATTATATAAAACCGGTATCCCGGTATTAAAATCTAAAAAAATACCGAATACTGGTATTGAACTTTTGGTCCGATATTGCAATCCCTAGATACGGATTTATCCATATGTGATGAAGATGAAGAAATGAAACAAAAATGACAATACACTTATGTAACGCATGCGGAAAAGTTTTTTATTCCCTTTAATTATTAATTTTCCTATTTTTTTTTCAAATTTTGTAGCCCAGACATTTTGTAACCATGTATCCACATGAGGTTACAATAGGATTTGCCCGTATACGTAGCCACTAATAGTTACATAGTACGCAAGGGGTTGGATGCTGAAAAGAAATAAACAAAAGTATTTGAGGAAAGTGATAGAAAATTCTCAGAATTGTCACTGATTTTAGAGAAAATGCACGATTTTGTCCTAATTATAGCCATTCCTCAAAGACTGTGCTTCTCAATCTTTCAATATTTTCAACGCGCCACCACTCCATACAGTAACAATGGATTGAATTCCATAATAATGTGCTTTCATTATAGCTACAATACGAATTTAGTTATAAACGATACAAATTAACAATATTAGTATTGAAAAAATTTTTTTTGTATATAATTTGTTTATGACAATCCCACATGGGGTCACTCTAGTAAATATTAAACTTGTTCCTTATTTAGTATTTTATGAATTAATAATCAAATACATTATGTATTGATAGATTTATAAGTATATTATATCAGTGAAAATATGTATATTAAATTTTTATTATGACCGAATGTATATTTTGCTTTGCTTTTTTTCATGGAATTTTAATAATTTTTTAGAATAATCTTTTATTTTCTATTTGATCGCGCCCCCCTTGTAGGATTATCACACCCTCCCTAAAAAGGTGCACCCCACAGTTTGAGAAATGCTGCTCAAAGAGAAAGACCTAATTCTCAATGCAATAAGAATATTACAAAGAAAATAAAATATCAAAATGCTGAAGGATTCCATATTCGAGAATCGAAAACCTTTAGGAACATAAAAAATTCATCACTGTCATTATTTTTGAAATACTGCACATTACAGCTGTAATCTGTTTGACCTTCTAAATTATTGGTACGGTTAGTTATGACCCCTCTCTTACGTGTTCTCTGTTGCGCTTTTTTTCATGCAAAAGAGTTTTATGATATTTGGAAAACCACAGAGAGCACACGCACACACACACACACAAGCACATGAAGGATTACTTGGCCCCAAGACATATTTTCATAAATATTCTCAATGTATAAAGTATAACGAAAAACGTTTCACACAATTTTTTTAAAAGAAACATACATATTATCATAATGAATATACTTTTTACCCGGAAGTGGTCGCGCGGGACACACAAATTACGAAATTGTTAATTCTGGCAAAACTGTTTATTTATTACCAAAGAAAAATTGAAAAGTCCTTGAAAGTAGGTAAGTAAACTTTCTCTTAGTTAAATTATTCACTTGAATCATGATTTGTATCGTGTACAATAAAATAATTATAAAAAAGGATTGGGGTGACTCAATAACCCCGACCGTATCGAGTGCGCGCCTGCTCCCGGGTTAAAACATGTTGAAGTCTTTTTCGCTTTAAATATTAAAAATAATACAATTATTCTTCATCGATGTTTTATATTATTGATCATTATTTAACATCAGTGGCGCACACAAGGGGGTACCCCATAGCCCTTGATTTTTTCCGATTGATTATAATTCTAAGTTTATAGTACGCAAAATTTAGTTAAGTATTTGTTATTAATGATTAATTTTATTAATTAATGCTAATTATTTATTCAAGAATTAGTTTTTTACTGTGTTTTGTTCCCGAAAATCGACAAAATCAAAAGGAACCTGATACAAGATTGGTGAACTTTCGCCCCCCCTTGAAAAATTCCTGTGTGCGCTACTGTTTACCATCAATTATAAATGCTAATTCTGTGAGGCTTAAAATTACAATTCGCTTAAAACTAATTATAATTTGAGCAACGATTTAAAAAAATCATTTTACGTTTTTGTAAACATTGTCGAGCACTTGGCTTTGCGCGCGCGCGCTTCCCTTACAATTCAGCTATTATATCAATAATGTTTTATTTTCTTATAAATGAACTCGTGCAGAGCGGGCACTTCAGCCGGTATACTTTTAATGTATCAGTGCTGCACAGAATATTTTATAACTAATTAATTAATACTAAATTAAGAACAAGTTTAATAAGTATTAATGACGTCCATGAGCTTGTCTTGGAAAGCAAAGTTTTTATAAGGAATCCTTATGATTAGAAATTGTCCCTCTGAGTTCTTATTCTATATTTAGCAGATATCTATATTTTGTCTTCTATGCAGCTACCGCGTTTTGCAATATGTTCAATTTAAAAATTAGAGAAAGGAAAAATAACATAATAATTATCCTATTAATTAATTTATTTATTTTGCTTAAAAGTAGTATACAAAATTTTTAATACTTATGTTACTGATTTGTATGGTTTATAATTAAGATCGCCTATTGGAGCTTTAGCGTCAAGGTGCATTATTATTGCATTCAGTACATTGTGAATGTATAAGGGGGGCGCGAAAAAAATTGTGATCGAAAAGGGGGGCGCCAGTATTGAAAGTTTGAGAAGCACTGACTTAAGGGACTGTAAATTTTGATCGAAAAATCTGAAAATCAAAACACTTCTACTGTTATACAGAACATACACACAAAATTTCAGCAAATCATTTTCAAAACTTTTTGATCAATCGCTGTCCCCGTTAGAGCTTTTCGAACTTTATAGTGAAAATTCAATTTTCTGAAAAGTGATGTTTTTTAAACTGTTTTCATGTTTTTCTCAGAATATAATGTATGAATGTAATGAATTCTCCCCCCCCCCTCATGTTACATATATGTAACTATATATATTCATGCGAGTTTTTTGAGGATTTTCCCAAAATATTTGACTGGAGTCCATATATCATGACAAAAAATGTCAATTTTTGTAAAAATTCATAGTGATATTTTTATGTTACATATTTTTGAGAAAACTAAACAATATATTTTAAATATTTCACTTAATAGCAAATATTAATGTTTATTTATTGTTCAGACAAGTTTTTAAGCTTTAATAATTTAAAAGTTTTTCAATAATAGGTAACTAACAACAACTCATGTGTGTAATGCTTTTTGTCATTGCGAGAAGTTTGTTTCATGCATAAAAATACACTAATTTCATATTTAAAAACATAAAAACAGTTTTATTTTTGACTGTTTTAAAAATCCTTTGTACAGTTTAGAGAAAATTTTGAATTTTGGAACTCTTAGAAATTGTGTTTGCATGGAAATATACAAATACATAGTTAAATTTTTCTAACGTCGTAAAATCACATATTCCCAAATCATGACTTTTACATATTGATACATATTTACATTATATTTTTGATGTTATAAGGTCAAATTTGATATTTATAATGCATTGAAGTTATAAATTCTTCACAGACTGTTACATTATTTGTGAAAATTGATGCAAAATGCTAAAAAAAATCTCGTTGAACAAAAACTGAAAATTACTATATATGTATTTTCTGAACATTTTAAGGCTTTTTTGTTTCATATTTTATGTTTAAAAAATTAAGAAGATACTAATGTTTAATTAAATAGGGCAAATACATGTTTTAATTCATTATTTTCTAATTAAGTGCCTTTTTACACTTAAAATGCAATTATCTTAAAATGATTGTTTTCAAAGTGCGTGTACCTTTTTAATAGAAAATAATGAATGAAACTACTTGCAATTTTAGTGCACATAAATAATATGTAACTATATATAATGGAGCTACTTTCTTGGAAATTTCCCCAAAATATTTTGCTCAGAAGCAGTTATCGTAAAAAAATGACAATTTTCACAAATTTCAAAGCGATACTTTTACGATGAATTTTTTTGAAAAAAGTAAACAATATATTTGAAACATGTTACCAATATTTAAATAAAAAAGCCTAATTATTATGCAGCCAAAATTTGAAGTTTTTATATTTAACAACTTCTGAGAAACAGGTTCCTAAAATGGCTCAATTTAACATTGTCGGTATAGGGCCTACCGACTACTCTTAATTTTTCAAAATAGCGTGTTTAGCCCTTGTCAGCATTGAACACTTAATAGAACATTTTAACGGACCTGGTCATAACTGTTTTCTTTTTTATTTCTTCGTTTCTCCTGTATTCAAATTTGAGGACAAAAATGAGGATGCGACTTTTTCAGATTCATTTTCTTACATCACGTCATTGATTGCAGTCTTTTGTGAAATTCTCCCGTTTTTTTGGCGACCGCAGTAGCACAACGGTTATGATGACGAAGTAGCGGCCAGAGAATCACACATTCAAGTTCGGATGTCTTAGAAGACTCAGCTTGTATTGGGGGCGTTGCACGTTAAATCTGTTGAAGCTCAATGGGCTCCCGTCGGTAGGATGTGGTTGTTAAAAGAGGGAAGCACAGGTGTGATTGAGGATCAAGATTACGAGGTCGTTCGCCAGTGCTCTCGTGGTACTTTATATTAATGTAACTCGTACTCTCACGTAGTTCCACATTGTGGGAGAACAATATATAATACATTTTAGCAAAAAAAAATTATGAATGAACTTGAAAAAATTTATTTGTTGAATCCCCAGTATATTTTTGTTCTTGTTTTCAGCAATTAACTCTGTGTCTTTTAGATTTACAAATTTGTGCACAATAGACTTATCCAGCTAATAATTACGTTTATTTAATGTTTGACATCTGAGTCGAATGTTAAGGAAAATAACGTAAAAATGATAAATTTTTCGGGTTGAAAAAATACCTCCCAATATTATGTGAAAGAAATACTGTTGTCACACACACGCGTAATTCCAAATATATATTGAAAGTATTTTGCATCGTTTATTATACTTTGTAATTGTGTGTAGGTGTTTCTTACATTAAATACACTTTAGGCATGTTCTCCGAAAAATTGTGAGAAACAGCAAAGGAGAAATAAAGTGTGTATGTATTCAGGGTGTCCGGCCTTAAAGTGACCCAATAGCTAATTCCCGAACGGTTCAGTTTAGACATGCACTTTCAATTTGAAAATGTTTTTAAAAAGGTAAAGAATGTTTTTACGTGCTTTTCGAACCAAAAATTCCATTTAGAAAAAAATTACAAAAATTAAATTTTTATACAGTCTCCAGGTCATATCATTTATATTTAGGAAAAGATGGATTACATAAAAACAAAGTAAACACAAAAAGTTTCATTTTATTACGATAAAAACTGGCCGTGTTATGAACATTGAAAATTATACATTTCATGCTTTTTTGGGGCAATTTTCAAGAAGCTAGTAAGGGGCTGTCTCCAAAGTGAAATTGAATGGAACTTTGCCTGTAAACTTTTGCTCTTGTACGTCACTCTTATGTAAATTGTTTTAAATTTAAAGTTAATATTACAAAAATTGAGAACTTAAGAAATAAAATTTATTAAGTGTTAATGTAAAACATAGACAAAATAAAATATTTTGGAGTAAGAAAACATTTCAAAAGCAGATCCAAAAAAATAGGTTTATTTACTGCGGTACTGATAATGGCGAACATTACAAATCTGTTGTGTAGTGGTTTGCAGTTGCATACAGTCGTATTTTAATATTACGAATTCTAGTACGGGAGAACGAGATGTATACAAATGAAGAGCACTGCGAAATGGTACTGTTGTACGGGCAGTATAATCGAAATAAGAGAGAGTCGGCAAGACTTTATGCCATTAAATTTCTTAGTCCATCTTATTGTACAATTGCCAATGCTTTTCAACGCTTGTATAAAACTGGGAGTTGTCGTAGACGTATTCCATTATCTCGTGCCACACCTTCAGCTGATACCCGCTGAGGATGTTCTAGGATATGCCCTGGCTCATCCTTAAAGTAGTGTCCTGGATATTAGCAAGGCTTGTTCCTACCCTAAAGCGACGGTGTAGAACATATTACATACGTACGGTGCATATCCTTATCGTCCAGTCCTGGCACAGGAACTAATGACCAGATACCAGGAGCGTCGTTTTGATTTTTACAGTTTCGTGTTAAACACACTGGATGAAAACCCAGATTTTATTGAATGAAGTTTTGTGGTCGGATGTCCCTCGAAAACCCACATCTATTACGACCGAATCGCCACCAAGTGTGATGGTCGATGAATGTGTGGTAGGGAATATGGAAAAGCACCTTAATTGGCCCAATATATTTCAATAGACCTTTAACATCAGAATCATACACATCAATTTTATCTGGACTGTTAGCCTACTTTTTAGAAGATGAAGTTTCCTTACGGGTTTTTCACGCATGTGGTTTTGCCTCCGCACACAAATCTGCGCAACCCTGTACATTTTTGACGCAGACATTTGACATTCGAATAATCGGCTATGGAGGTCAAGAGGTTGCAGAAGCTACAGGTGGAGTTTCTGACGCGGGTTTTGTACTGCATTTCTGTGGAAGACAGTCATTTTGAACATTATTTTGATTTGGTCATTTTGATATAATAAAGCCCATGATTCATGACCACAGCATCATTCCACATTATGCTATAATTTTCTCGGTACAAGTTGTATTTCTTTAATTTAACTTTTATTGTTTGCAATATAGCAATACAAATTATTAATCTATGATGTTTACTAAGATGCTATTTTAATTACTATGATGTTTTTCTTTTGATCTTTCTGTAGACAGAGAATTACTGTTCTCTAAACTCAATTTGTATACGACCACCTTTTCTAAGCAATTCAAATGGTTCAACTTTATGTAGGCATAACTCGGTCAGTTTTTATCGTAATAAAATGAAACTTTTGTGTTTACTTTGTTTTTGTGTACTGCATCTTTTTCTAAGTATAAGTGATAGGACCTGGGGACCGTATAAAAATTTAATTTTTGTAACTTTTTCTAAATGGGTGTTTTGGTTTGAAAAGCACGCAAAAACATTCTTTACCTTTTTTAAAACATTGGAAGTATATATCTAAACCGAACGATTCGGGAGTTAACTATTGGTTCACATTAAGGCTGGACACCCTGTATTTATATATATATATATATATATATATATATATCTTTCATTCTGCACAACCGTGAATAACTTAATTTTTGAAGTCTTAACTTCTTAAATTTTTAAGAAGTTGGATATTTTTCAGATTGGCTTGCCTGGTTGTAATAGGAGGAAGGTTAGCACCATCAATCTAGTTTAACCCGACTTATTGATCCTATGTCCCAGGTTATATATAGTGTTACGTAGATCCGGGGTTCAATGATTGTATGCTAATCAGTCGCAAAGAACAAGACAGTTTTTTAAGAGCGATGAAAATTAATTGTCGAAAATCCGATCTTTGAAATACATGATTCAGCAGCAATTATCGTCGAATAAATCTCAGAAGGTCTTCACACATTAAACAACACTCAGACACAATTATCGGTGTCTAAAATACACGTATATAAAAAATTATTCACAAGCAATCGCTCGTTCCCCAGACGAAGTAATCACTAAAGCAATACAAACTGATCTCTAGCCAAAACCAGACTGACTGACTTTTGGCGAGCATCTTTCTATTTATATCTCTCGCGGATAAATCGAGAAACACCCGCTTACGTCATAGGTCTTGAAATTAGTGTTTTTCTCCACTTATTTCTAGATGAACCCAGATAGTCTCGAGCTTAACAAAAATGGTCGCCGAAATCACCAACTTGATCGCCAAAAATAACGCCAACTTGGCTCTATCACCTAGATTTCGCCAAGTTCCCATTCAATCTCCCTTATAACGTAAGCGACGGATTTGCTTGTGAATATTACAATTTTAACACAAATTAAATCTAATTTAGAGTAAGATAAAGACATTAACATCCAAATATAAATTATTTGAACTATTTTACACAAAATTCGTAACGATATCGTAACGATATATATATATATATATATGTCAGGTTTGAAAAGTTTAGATTCAAAATTAAGGAAGTAATAAAGGAAAATAGAGCGAACTCTTTACCATCGCGTAAGGATTTTTGGGTAAATAAGCCTATTTAAAGATGGAGCGACCACTGACGAAGGAGAACGCATACTCGAAAAGGCTTAGCTGGTGACTCCTCGCCGATATGTTGTCTTTTGTACCACCCGGTTGCGCGCCAAAGGGCCGCCATGTTGGATTTTATGTGACTGAAGCGAAATAAAGATGTTCTTATTGAGAAGATGCCCTTCTCATTTTACCAGCAGGCCTGGGGCCTGTCATATATATATATATATTGTCATATGCTAAATTGCTGTAAAACTAGTATAGCTAAGGAGTACATAGAAGTACATGATGGTTTCGATCAAAATAAGATGGATTAAGTGGTAGAGTAGTAAATTGATTAGCCCGAGGAAAGAAGATTTTAGAGTTAAACATAGATTTAGGACCAACCAGCCTTCCTCTATGTTTGCCAATGCAACAGGGATGAAAGTAAGAGAAAAAAAGTGAAAGAATATGTTTATAAAAATATTGTAAGATTATAAACATACGGGACGCCAGAAGATAGTTTTTAATGCCAAATATCATGTAAAAACTTTAACCTGCATACCAAAGCCAGAAGCAAAAAATCTAATAAAATATTGTAACTTTGAAGAAGACCTTTTCCGCACCTCAATTTTCGTAAAATACTACAAAAATTTATAAAATGCTTCAAAAAGTAAAATGCTGCAAAAATTGATAGAATACTTGGAAATGAATATAATATCAAATCTAAGAAAACAAGAAAACCACAATAATTTTAAAAATATTTGATAGAAAGAAAAGGCGAAGGATTAACTCAACAAGTGTTTGAACGAAAATAAAATTATCCAATTAATAATAAAAAAATAAATAGCTAAAAGCTATAATAATATAAAACTTTGAAAACAGACAGTAATATTGAACATAATAGAAAACTTATGAGCAAAGAAAAAAAGGTTGAATCAGTATTAAGTTTTGAAAAGTTAATTTATTTTGAACTTATTAGAAATGTAATTATAAAAAAAATACAAGAGTTTACTCACACTGTTGACAAAAAGCGCATTTGCTTACGATTTGCTTTACTAGAAAGATCCGCCCCATCTGAAGTGTTTGAATTCATTTAAAATGCTCATCATTAACATACCGAAACATCATGTGGCATTGTATTTCTGTTCAATTATGTTATTTTTTTTATTAATCTCTTAATTTACAGGTTCTTTATATAATTTTCGGTACCCAGTAAAACAAATCGACAGATCTTGCTAGAATTTTAGAAGCAAATGATTCTTTTAAAATTCGAACTTACGCAAACTCTCAATTTGAGAGAGGCGTAATTTAAGCTGAAATATGAACAATAGGGTAAATTTATATGACGTTAAAGTCAAATGATAACTGAAAACGCGTGTTTTCAGCCAATCAGCTCATAAGTTTCTGTGACGTCATAGTCACATGATGAAGGCAATTATGTTTCCAGCCAATCAGTTTATGCACTGTTGCCAAATTTGCTTTTTTCAGAAACTTTCATCTAAAAAGTACATATTTGTCAAAAATAATAAAGTATGTAAATAATAAAATGCTCTCAATGAAATTCGCGTGTAATGTAAATTTTTTTTAAAAAACTAAAAACGCTAAAGAATTTTAACTTTTGAAATTTTTTAAATTTTTTTACCAATTTGCTTATTTGAAATTGTACCTAAATTTTACAATTAGAAAAATAAATACCAGTCTAATTTCAGTTTGTTTTGAATTTACTGGATACCACGTGATCGTACGTATCACGTGACCGATATGAATTTAACTTATTGTATCTCCTGCTCGCAGTTTATTAATCTCTCTATTCTAAAAATGTAGTGAACGCTGATGCAGCGTTATTGATAAAGTCACGAGATTTATTTTTATATTTATCTCGTCTGCTCAGATTTTTAAGGGGAATAGGAAACCTCTATACCGACAATGTTAAATTGGCTGTTTTCGGTGTACCTTTTCTCAAAATCTGTTATGTGTACATGCTTGAAAATTTTCATAGAATTAAAGTACGTCTTTCTCATTATGCTGAAATGAGCTCTTAGCTCATTTTGAATTTTTTACTAATTTATGAAATATTTTATCTAACAGTAAAAATTTTGACCCATTTTTTACATAAAAAAATTGTTAAAAATAAATTTTTGAGTTTTTTACGAAAAGCTTATTTTAGTATGTATTAGCCATCATTATAAATATGTAAAAATTTTACATACCTTTGAACATTATTTTCCCAGAAAAGGTACATCGAACATCAAAAGTTTACATTTTGGGATAAATGAACTTAGTGTTTAATTATTTTCTTATTAAAATATTCCACCCCATACTCCAGATGGTCAACCTTTTTTTAGAACTCATCATCTTCTCTCTTCCTTTAAAGTATTTTTTTCTTTCCTAACTTCCTTCGTTTCTTTGTAAATATGAATATTTAGCCTTTAACACCCTCTATTTGTCGAGCGTTTTCTCAACCTTTCTGGTTTTGATACATTTCTCATATTAAATAATGAAATTGCATCCTATGTACACAATGGTAATACTTCTATTAGAACAAATATTTTCTTTGGTACACGAGACTATATTACGTTACTTACACTTTCATTGGGAACTTGTGTACCTCCATGTTAACACTTTTTTGCAATTCTGGATTAAGTGTTTCAATTTCCATCATTCATTCAACTTTTAAGCAAAAAGAAAATTCTTTGTTTACAAAAGAAGATACTTTGTTTTTCACCATTAAAATGGGCGTGGCCCAGTTTCAATGATTTTTTAAAAAAGTTTTAAGGGCTTCTAATTACCCTAGAGGTATTTTTAGGAAAGTTAAAATCTCTGCAATTTTTGAAAATGTAAAAATCTGAAAATTGTCTTATTAAGAAGATTTTAAATTTCCAACACCCCTTAATCGTTTGTTTCAAATTAGGAACAAAAGCGAGACTCACTGTCGTTGTCTTCAATCGTGACGTCTGTCGTCAGAACGGATCCTCGATTTCGGAAGTTCAGCACTCCCATGCCTACGGACGGATCGAAGAGTTCTATCCTGAACGTTTCCGGCGATTCTCGGAGAGTGTCGTCCAAGATGTCTACTTTCAGCATCTTCATGTCCTCTCCTTCTTCGAAAATAAGCTCGCCCGTGATGGGAGAGAAATCGGAGTTGGGTTGAGCAGTCACTGGTGTCGTCTTGTAACGCATCCGGATTTGTCCATCGTGACCTTCCTTCCGCAATACCTTGACTTGGAGGAAACCTGCATCTTCTGGAACTGTCAGCTGTGCGCTTTCCAGCTCCAGGTAGCCAGGAATCACTACAGAAATATTTTTCTATAAATGTGGGTTACAGTTCTTAAAACAACTGAGATTAATTTGCGTTATTTATCCTTTTTAAGTGGTCTTAGCCCGATCCCACAAATTGTGTGTTTGGAATTATTAACTGCATGTACTCTGACTACCCGTATCTGTAATTCAACAACAAATTTGTTCTGACATTTACCCTCTTTGCTTTAGACAATAGAACTTAAGAGTGCAATAAAAGTACGTGGTTCGTTTTTAATTTAATATTGCACTCTATATATAGCTAAAAGTTGTATTTTGCTTCAGTTTTCAATCTAATTTCGTAAATAAACTTCAGGAAATAAACATGAGTTTGTTGGACAAAAGTTATATCAATCTACTATAAATCATGCTTAATAAAAAAAAAATAAGAGAAAGCCACAAAACTCAAAGTTATCAAACATTCACTAAATATATACAGGGTAATACGCTACCAGACTGACAAACTTACAGAGTGTGTAGGGGATACAAAAACATCTCGGAATAAAATAGGAATGGAGGGGCGCAAATGCCATAATTGTGAGCTGTGGTGCATAAAAGCAGAGGGAAAAAACAGAAATCGCAACACTTTAATGTTGTTTCTCATCCCCGAGATCAGCAGAGCTAGATAAGGTCCATTTCACCCTGAAGAAGCAGAAAATCAATAGGGGATCATGAACCAAGTCCTGCCTTGTAAGCCCCAAACAAGATAAAATATCGCCAGGAAAGGCTTCAGCAGATTTTTTCATGGATGGGGTGAGAGGCAGCTTCTATGGTCAGAGACCTGGAGCACCAGCGGCAGAAGACTAACTTAGCTCCGGAGCCTACAGACTTTAGCTGGGCATAGTGGAGTAGCCTTCACGCCTTGAGTGGCCCTACCAGGAGAATACACTCCCGACGTACTTCGCCCACTCCACTCAGTGTCACCCCCCTCGCCACGGTGAGTCAGTCTGCAGGACTTGAAATGGGAACAAATTAATAGGAGTGAGTGAGTGAATATTAACGTCGCACTATTTAGCTGCACGAGGGCTTTTGGTAACGGACATCGTCATTTTGAACCATGATCAAGTGACGACAGCGGCACCTAGGCTGGCACCCCCTCTCCTTACTACCACACCCCACCAACGGTAGAACATTTGAACTGTCTCGAGATTTTACGTGCATGACTGCCCTACATCGTAGGTCTTTAGTGGCCATGATCCGATACATTGACCACTGGGATACCGCAGCTCCCACATTAATGGGACAGGAAACATTTTATTTAAGGTTGTAATGAAACTGGTGTTCGAAATTGAGACCCAAAGTCAACTGGCAGCCTGACAGTGGCGCTCCAGGGAATTCCTTACGTTCTGGAAAATTCCTGGCATGTCACGTATCCTCTCGACCACTACAGATGTTCGAGCAATGTGGTCTTCAACTGAAGGAAATGCGTCTCGAACACCAAACTTTTTATGTGGTCCCAGAAGAAGTACACTCACTTTCAAGCACCTGTTGTAGTAGAACATTTCAATAAAATGTTTTCTGTCCATTCAATATGCTGTTTTTTCTGTTTTTTTCATCCACTTCTTTGCACCATAACTCACAATTATGGCATTTGCGATCCTGCATTCCTATGTTTTTCCCGAGTAGTCTCTGTAACCCCTAAACATCTTACAAGTTTATCTGTCTGCTAGCGAATCACTTCGTATAAATTAGTGTTAAAGCTCGAAAACTATTAATGTTTAGATTTCATAGCTCCACAAAAGTGAGGAATCAAGAGTTTTTCGTGCTTTTTATTACAAGATAACTTCCGTTTGTGATTTCCACATCGTTAAAGCTCAAAAGTTTGTTTCTCTCATTTCCTTTCTGTATTTTTGTATTCTGTGTATTCTATGAAAGACTCCTTGAATTAATTTATGATAAATTTAATGACGACGACCAGTACCTTCTGGAAACAAGTTAAATACTATAAGTTCCAATATTAAAAATCTAACATAACTGTAATATTATAAAAATATTTAAGAAACAATATTACAGCTGCACATACCGATATATCAATCACAACCATGATAAAATAGATTATACCGCGTGTTCGGGCTTAAAACATCCAAAAGTTATGGCTCATTATTTCGGAAATACGCATCAGAATGTAATAATTTGTTCATCCGTGGATTGGAAATCCCTCCAAGAATTTTTGGGTCTAGTTCGATCGGCTGCACGTGCGTGCATTATTCAGCATTTGCAGACGATAAAATTGTTACATTTGTGACGGATCTATAAGGAATTTTCTATTTAATCCTCTTGGGAAATTTTTGGGTTATCAATTCACGTTATTCACAACCCACCCTTCGAAAGAAGAGAATTATGATATGTAAATTAACTTACTATTATAAATAGGCGAGGTTTTCTAGCTTGAAAGAGAGAAGGAGAGAAGATATACTCAAGCCAGGTGACATTGCAACTGAAGGTATAATATTAGAATTAGAGTGATTTGATTCTTATTAGAAGAAAACCTTAAAGAGGGATGATCGTTCACTAAGATTGAATTAAGATTATTTATTAAATCGGATAATAAGTTAGATCCTTAATTAAGATAAGAATCGAGCTCACGTTTTACTGTCGTTGTTCCACTTTCACGGTTTTCATTGAGACATTTTCTTAATATTATTAGTTGAAATTGTGTCTGTTCTTAGTGTGGAAATAAATAGATTAGAGTTGAATCATGTCGAGTGTTTGTTCCCTTCCTCCCACACATCTAGATGCCCGTGATAGAGACTTGAGTTTCTTACACACTGACTTCATTAGTAAAGATATGGACTCAATAGCAAAAGGTGCAGCTCATACGGAACGGAATTTAAGTCAGTCACGCGTGTATAGCGACGTGTTGATCACGGATGAACAATTTATTACATTCTGATGGGTAGTTTTGTAATAGCAAACCATAACTTTTGTATACTTGAAGCCCGGGCATACTGTAGTTCTCTCAATTGCAAGGACAATTCATACCCTGCACTATTGATAGCCGAATCCTAATTGATTGATGTTTGATTTTGTCAACTTTTTTGTTGTTTGCTTGATTGTACTAACAGGATTCTTTAAGAGTATCAAAAATAAATAAATAACATTATGCCACTTTCTTTTATTTTAATAATATTTTAAGCCATTTGATTCTTCGTAGTGTATTTTTTCAATTCATTGATGATTGACTATCAACTAATGTGCTGATTGCATTAACTTGATGTTTTAGATATAAAAAAGCAACATTTAATTTAACAGAAACGTTGCTACAAAGATCTTATTTTCACTTAAACAACTGCTTAGTAGGCAATGCGCAGATGAACGAGTGTCTAGTAGGGAAAGTGCAAATTATCTAAAGAATCCACAGATTACCCAGGTAATTTGAGAAATGAAACAATTTTACGCACCTTAAAGGATCATACTAGTTAATATGCAGACTAATTAGCTAATCTGCACATTAACTGATTTCTGCATTTTAGTGGTAACATATATATTTTTTCATTTTAATATTCAGACTTCATTTCAAAGAAGAAGCAATAGGTTAATTTCAAAACAATGAATGGGGTATATTAAAAAGCACACACAGATTCAATATGTGTTTAATATTCTAAGACGTCTTACTTTTAAGTAATGCTCCAAATTTGGACTCTTTTCCTTTCCTTTAGATGAAGAAACCCTCAGTATAACATAAAACCTACACAATTAACGCCTGAGGAAAGACTTACTGTCATCGTCTACGATGGTCAGGGTGCAGAGTCCACCCACTATGTCCGTCTTCAAAGAAGGTCCATACAGTTCCACTTTCAAGTTGAGGTCAGGTCCCCGGACATCGTCGTCTATCAAGGGAATGTCTATCTCTTGCTTCAGAACTCCATCGAGGAAAGCCAACTGACCGGTTACTTTAGCGTAGGGACTCGCTGCATCACCCAATACCCTATAGTTCACGGTGATGGGGCTGTAGGATCCATTCACGCGAATCACTGGTATCCGGGCAGTGACGGATCCTTCCAAGACTCTCACCGTGGGGTGCTGGAAAGTCAGAACACCTGGGCTCGCTGTCGGGAAAGAGGTAAGATAGAAAAGACATCAACTTTGTTACCGAAACATGTTCAAATATATAGTGTGAACCAAAATTTTTGCCCTGATTATAA
Organism: Trichonephila clavipes; assembly: GCA_019973935.1. Classification (NCBI taxonomy): domain Eukaryota; kingdom Metazoa; phylum Arthropoda; class Arachnida; order Araneae; family Nephilidae; genus Trichonephila; species Trichonephila clavipes. The sequence goes on along the minus strand of BMAU01001397.1, from coordinate 833,196 downwards.
AAATTCTTTACAAAGTAACCGCTTAATATAACAATATGATGTTTGTATCACTGGATAGGTCAGTTGTTGTAGTTTTTTTGTGCAGTAGATGGGAGGAGGGCTCTTTCATGAAGGATTCAAGGTAGGGATGGCGATTCTTTCCTAAGAAGGTCGATTTCTAAAAAATGCATGTCTGCATTTACAATGCAATGTAAATCCATTTTATGGAAAACAAGAAAGGTACCATAATATAAACGATCTCTTATTAGTAAAATCAGGGAAATTTTTAGTTCAGGAAATTCGACAATTACAATTAATTTTATTACTTTATCTAAGTATAAGGTATAAACGAAGACATTTATTTTCTAAATGTATTTGTTACATTAAAAGGAAAATAAATAATATTGCTTATAGTTCTTCTCCATAATCTCTCTTCTAATTCCATAATAATCAATTTCATAATTCGTAATTTAATTTAATATAAAAGGTAAATCCCTTTTATTTGATGTAACATAGAAATATTATATGTTATTAGAGTTTTTTTAGACTTAATATAATAAATATAAGTTATTATTATACAAAATGGCTCTTAGGGATTCTTTGCCTCAAATTAATCTTATTTTACAGGGATCCAAGCGGTTCTCTCATGACTTGCGATGTTGCCGGCAATCGAAAATAGGCGCTCACAAGGAATAGATGATCCCACGATACTCATATACATCATGGTTACTGAGTGAACGTTGTGACGAATCTGTACGGAACCTTTCCACTAATATTCTTAGGCGTCTTTTTGGGGATTATAAATTCGCGTATATTTCCAATCAACTCCAAAAGGTGAACGGGATATGCAAAGTTGAGCGTTGGAAGCTAGCAAGTATGAAGGCTATTGAGCCAGCAACAGTAACCTCAAATTTAGAGGATTCCAGGAGATTACGTTAGTGAAGACTTATTGCTGCTATTCTACGGAAGAATTAGAAAATTGATATACCAGCGGTAAATATAATTTATGTACGATTAAAATAAGCGTTTGTTTAATAAAATTAATTAAAGTTAATGAAAGCTAATAATTCGAGTACGTGTATTTCTCGGACCTCCTATTTCGGTAGACCTTATTTGATCTTGAGCATAATTATTAATTAATTTCATAATTCGTAATTTAATTTAATATATAAGGTAAATCCCTTTTATTTGACGTAACATAGAAATATTATTTGTTATTAGAGTTTCTTTTGGGACTTGATATAATAAATACAAGTTATTATTATACAAAATGGCTCTTAGTGATTCTTTGCCTCAAATTAATCTTGGTGTCCAGGGTGAGACCCAGGGGGGTCTTCACAACGTGATGATAGAATTTTTCTGTCCTTGCAGTGAAGTATAAGATCAACTTCAGGTGCACAACTACATGCGATAAATAGTGTTTAAATTCTTCGTTTAAGCCCTAACATTCTCGTGCATTCAACTAATTGTAAATACTTTTATGGTTTTTACCAAAACAGAAAAAATCAAATGTCGATTTTCTAGGATGAAATATCGATTCACTGAATCGATTCAGAGCTACATATTGATTTAAAATATCGATTTTTTTTACCCGAGAAATCGATTTTTCGATTAATTGATCTCAGATCGCCATCCCTAATTAATTCTGGGGAACATTTGTAAGGAAGACATCATTTGTTTCCAAAATAATATCATTCAAGAGAAAGCCCAATGTGCGTTTTGTTTTCATGAAACGAAATCCTCCATTAATGTTCAGCGTAAATTTTTCCATTTTTTGGACGAAACCCTCCTGGTGCAAAATCAAAATGTTTAAAGAAAAAAAGGCAGACACGTTAAAGAGTACTTGGAGGGAACTGTAATAACGCTTACATGTAGTCAAGCTACCAAAAGGGCACACGTTGCATTTTACCAAGGTAAATGGTCTTATAAAAAGTTCTCAAAAGTGCCTACAATATACTTGAACAAACATATATGTCTTATTCAATTCCTACTATTAGCTTACACTCTCTATATATATTTATTTATTTATCTTGTTGGAATTTTCAATCGTTAATAAAATACATTTTAAAGCGCTCAATGGAGCTGAAATTTATATGAATAAATATTTATTAACAGGCGCAAGGATTTTGGGTTCATCCAATATAATTTGAAATACATTTTAATTGTAGAATAAACGGTAGAAAATCATGGAAATATGCCTCGCAATATTAATTTTTAAGAAGTACAGAAAGTAAGAAAAAAGTAAAAAAAAAAAGTAAATGAAGCTTTTATGCATTTTTAGGGGGTGTAAACGTCACTGTTTGTCATATATATCAATAGGGTATGATATTAAACATTTACCAATTTGAGATTAATTGTGCTAAACACTTGTTTAAAATATAACTACGATGGTTAAAACATGATTTAAAATAGTAGGAACAAAACAATACAAAAAGTCAGAATAAAATTTTGAATACAATATATTTAAATAGACATCTTGTAGAGAAAAGCGTTATGGGTGTCCTTTAATAGGTGTGATATATATTATACATGTAACCATCCTCTATTTAAGCTCCTTCCATATTAACAATAGAAAGACTAACTCTTTTTATCTAGCGAATACAGCAATATTCAGTGATGACCAAGCTTCGGAATTGTAAGGATATTCGAGTATATGCTCTGATTCTTTTATTTCTATTAAAAATGCTATTCCTGTACCTATGTATGTGAATATTTGTTTTGTTTAATAAACTTGTTATAAGTAACTAGTGGACTTAGTTTAGAAACCTTCATAGTTAGAAGTTCTTCATAGTTCATCATTAGTTAGAACCCCATATCAAAATTCCTTGGAAGCCCTTTTTGGTGGGTTCTTAACATTTTACTATTTATTCTAGCACATTTTGTGGCCCCCAAACACCGTATCAATCCCTGAGCCCTTTTCCTGCAAGTTCCTTAATTAGACTGGGTCAAACTTTATAATTTGATGCCCAGCATGATATTTATCTTTAGAAGCTTGACCGTTGCTCGGTGTTAATTTTTAGGTTAACACAGTGTTTCTCAAAATGTGGCGCACGCCCCCTAGGGAGGCACGAGCATATCGAAAATAAAAGGTTAAAAAAATTAATTTACTGGAATGAAGTAAAACAAAATAATTTCTGACATAATAAAAAAATAAAGATTTACATTGATATGATTTATATATATCATCTGGTGAAAAAACGTCATCAAAAATAAAAAAAAAGATTCTACTTTGAACGCTAATTAGCTGTCTTTGATCCTATAACTAAATAAAAAAATATTTTGTTTGTTTTGCTGTATTCCTACGATGATATATTTTTTATTACGTTTCTTTTCACCTAAAATATTACTTTTGCTGACCTTCGAACTTACTGGTATGGTTATCTGCGTCCCTTTTTTTTAGTGAAGTTGTAAATTATATACTTCTGTTGCGTTTAATTTCAATGTGAAAGAGTTTTATGATATATGGATAAGCATATTGAGCACTTTGAAGGTTTATTTGGTCAAGATTTATTTTTATGAGTATTCTGAAAATTATAATACATAATGAAAAACGTTTTATATAATTCTTTTTTTGAATTTTTTTCCATTTTTTATATTGAATACACTATAAGCACAGAAGCGTTGCGCATAGTCATCCCAGAATCACGAAATTGTTAATTCTGGGAAAACTATTTGTTACCAATTATCTTGACAGAGAACTAAAATGAATTGATCACATATCTTCCTTTTTGGAGTTTCAAACATTTTTAAGAATCTTAAGATACTTGTTTTGACCGAGTTTCCACCGCGACCACTTTTGTTGAAAAATATTTTCTTGAACATGCTGCATTTTCCCTTATGAATAAATTAGCGGTTTCAACTGTGATGTTGTACGAATGATTATGGTTTATAAATGTAAATGAGCAGAATATAAAAAAAGAAATGGGCATCTATGATCGCTGTTGACGGAAGATGAAACTGATCAAGCACACAAGGATAAAACTTGCTGAAATAATGCATATTAATCATGATAGCGAAAGTAAATTTGAGAAAAGCAATGAACGTGAAAAAGAAAATTTTAAATGGCTACATTAAGAACTCAATCAAGAAAAATATGAAGCCATAAGTGTACCGCAAAATGTACTTCGCCCTGTCAAAAAGACACAAGCAAGAAAAAGTTCAACAGCATGTTTGTCGATCATCAAAGGATATTAAATCTACAATAACGTGAGCAAATTGTGACAGTTTAGCTTGCAAATAACTTTCCTGTAATAGTGAAAAAATTTCTGTGATTTGTGTCCTTTGTTATGGTCACGCACATTTGGAACAATTTAGTTCAGTTTTATCGGATTTTTTCTCAAATTATCATTGTAAAATCCTTGAAATAGGTAAGTATATTTTTTCTTAGTTAAATTATTCAATGAAATTGAGATTTTTATCATGTATATTAAAAATAGTTAGAAAAAAAAGAAATGGGGTGAGTCAATCCGCGCGACCATTAACGTTAGTATCGAGTGCACACCTGATCCCGGGCTACAACATTTTGAAGTTTTCTCGCTTTAAATATTAAAAATAACACAATTGTTATTCATTGGAATTTTACACTCTTTTTTTATTATTTAACATTAATTCTAAATGCTAATTCTGCGAGGCTTAAAATTACAGTTCGTTCAAAACCATTTATAATATGAGCATTCATTTAAAAAAATAATTTTACATTTTTGTATACATTGTCCTGCACTTGGTTTTACTCTCCTTACAACTAAGTTATTATATGAAGAATAATGTATTATCATTTTTAAAAAAATAAACTCCTGTTATAAGAGTGGGTACTTCAGCCAGTATAAGAACAAGTTCAATAATTATTAGCTACTTCCATGGCCTTTTCTTGCAGAGCAAAGTTTTTCAAAGGAATGCTAAAAATTAGAAATTGACACTCTGAGTTATTTTTTGATATTTAGCTGAAATCTGTATTTTGTCTTTAAAGTAGCCATCGCAGGAAATCCGGATTCACAAAGGTATGATGTTGAAAATGGTAATAGTATACGAAATGATTTTGTTTTCAGTGCAAAAAAATCAGCATCCACCTCTATCCAGAATTCAAAGAGTGATTATTACAAAATTGCCTTTTAATTTTGTCACCGGATGTGAAATATATTAAGATGTCTTTTTCGGCAGTTGAGAGCCCTTCTGAAGTATTCGAAATGTATCCCTAAACCATTCGTAACTTGCTATCAATTTGCACCTCCTCTGTGTACTTGTTGATGCTTTATTATTGTCGAATGTTCGCTGCGATTTTAAAATATATCTATGATTTTGTTTTAATCCACTGCCTTAAATACTTAATCCCGTGAATTACAATTAACGCGTGAATTAGAAAACGTACATTCAAGAAAGATTCGGTATCTAATTGACTCGGCCAAGACTGACTGGATTTGTACGAGGTACAGCATTTTTACATGTTTTGTGCTGACGTCCGTTAGGTTGCCCAGACTCCCGTGAACGTTCGCGAGAATGCAGATGTAATGGATATGATAGAGAGCAACATAGATTAGACGATTTTTAATGACATTTGTACTTCTAGAAATGGATGATGAAGGAAATATATATATTGAATTAAATATCATTTTTATGAATCTGTTTCAATTTAAAAATTAGAGAAAGAATAATAACATAATTAACCTATTACTTAAAAGTAATTTACTTAAAATATATATTACTTAAGAGTAACATATATAAAAAATTTGGTGCTTATTTGATATTGGGGGTAATATAGCGCGAAGATGTTTATGTTCGCCAAGATGGGCGATAACATTACAATATGGTTAACTTGATATTTTTATTGTCTGTCGATGTGGTTGCCATGGGGATTACGTATATTCGAAATAACTTTTATTCGTTTTTTCCCGCTTTAACCCTAATAATTTCAGACGATTTCTTTAGAAATTAACCATTTTCAGTGAAATTTTTTTATTGTTTGCGTCTTCTGTTTTAATTTTGAGCTATTTTCGAATATGGATATTTCTAAAATGAGTGAGTACTAAAGTGTTTTTTTTCCAGGTATAGAAGATTAAGTTGGCATTACTTTCCAAGATGGCGACCGATTTAACAGCTGCCAAGTGATTTATTCACAGTTTGGTTTGGCAATTCCTCAAAACGATCATCAAGCAAGACGTAGATTCGTCGAATGGCCCCAAAACGAGATTGCCGTTGTTCCCGATTTTCATAAGCGAATTTTGTTTAGCGATGAAGCGCACTTCTGATTGAATGGCTACGTCAACAAACAAAACTGCCGCATTTGGAGTGAAGCTAATCCACAAGTGTATGTCGAAACAGCGTTACATCCAGAAAAACTGACTGTTTGGTGCACTTTATGGGCTGTTGGAATCCTTCTTCAAAAACGATGAAGGCCACAACGTTACAGTCAATGGTGATCGGTATAGAGCCATGATCACTAACTTTTTCATTCCTGAATTGAACAATCATGATGTCCAGGAGCTGTGGTTCCAACAAGACGGCGTAACATCTCACACAGCTCGTGTGCCACAATCGATTTATTGAAAGACACGTTGGGTGACCGCCTAATTTCACGTTTTGGACCTGTGAATTGGCCTCCAAGATCTTGTGATTTAACACCGCTAGACTATTTTCTGTGGGGCTATGTAAAGTCATTGGTCTATGCGGATAAGCCCCAAACGCTTGACCATTTGGAAGACAACATTCGTCGTGTTATTGTCGATATACGGCCACAAATGTTGGAAAAAGTCATCGAAAATTGGACGTCCAGATTGGTCTACATCCGAGCCCCAGCCGTGGAAGTCATATGCCAGAAATCATATTTAAAATGTAATGCGACACAAGATTATCTTTTGAATAAAAAAATTCATGTCAATCGAATAATACATCGTTGTTTTACTGCAATTTAAAGTTCTATACCTCTAAAAAAACACCCTTTAGAATATTTTTTTCTTAAAATAAAAAGTGTTGTGCTTTTAATTATTTCTATGAATCGTTCATTTTCGTTTCAAAAAGGTTTTTTTTTTTACATTGTTTGTTGGATGAAATTTTTTGAAGGAACTTGCAGTGCAAGTTTCATTTTGCAAGCTTTCACTACCTTGTAATTGATATTATTAATTAATTTTAGCATACATTATGTATTTATTTTATTCATAATGAAAAAAATGCAATTATTACTATGTGTAATAATCTTATAATATTTGTAATTTATAATTGTTCCTTTTAGCATTTATTTATAAATATCATTACACATTTTGTTATTTATTTACTTATAATTAATATTATTTATTTATAATTATTGTTATTTATTCGTATTTATTATCTTATTTATTAATAACTATTTCTGTTGCTTATTTATAGCTATTCTTATGTTATTTATTTATAATTATGTAATACGAGTAATCTTATGCATTATTTTTTTTATAATTCGATGATTCTTCTTTTTTATAACTACTAATTAATTATATTATATGATTATTACTTCTAATGATTGTTATAAATCGTACTATATGAATATTATATATAATTACGATAAAATAATATTATAAATTGTTACATGCTGCTTATAATACTATTATTAGTACATGTTACTTTTTATTACATAATATTATTATTCATTATTTATTGATTGATCTAGGTTATTCTCAATCACTTCCTATATCCTTTATTTGAAATAAATTTCAATGTATTTCAAAACAATTCTTTAAAATTACTGTGTATCATTAAATTTCCGCTAGGCCGCCATATTGGATTCCATTCCCGCAACAAGAAGCGCTGCTTGGCGCTATTACTCCCGATATCAAATTAGTTCCGGCGATAAAAATTATGATTGAAAATTGGGTCGCCAGTATTGAAAGTTGGAGAAGCACTGACTTATGTTGTTAATTTGTATGGTTTGTAATTAAGATCACGTATTGTAGCTTTAGCGTCAGAAAAAGTGCATTATTATTGCATTCGGTACATTATTAATGTATAAGGGGGCGATAAAAATTGTGATTGAAAAGGGGGGCGCCAGTACTGAAACTTTGAGAAGCACTGGGTTAACAGCAAATGTTGTTCCTCTCCTGTTATATGGTTTAATTATTCAATTCTCACCCGTAGAAAGGTGAAGTTTTTTTTATCTCGAATTTTCGTTAAAGTATTATACTTTATAATATTAGTTTCATTATGGCATGCATTTATGCAAATTGGATTTAACATCTGAAAGAATTGATTAGTAAATATGTTTATTCCTTAAATAGTCACTTTATTTTTCTACCTTAAAGTTCTAACTCAACCGTTCTCATTAAATTAAGGTATCCGACTACGTTCAGAACCATGACTTCGCACAAGCGTAGAAATGGATAATATTTATGATATTTAGTGTCACTTAGATTAGAAAATGTATATAAAATTGATTTAAGAATAGTATTACAGTAAAAAAATCTAAGTGTAATATTTTGACAAAAAATAAACATAGAATGACCCATTTTCAAAATATTCACCTTTTGTGAAAAATGCTTCTATTATGGTAATATTTTGTCTTTATATATATCTCAGACCTCTGCACAGAGGCTCAACTAGAATTTTTCAAATATATAACTTAAAAGTGGGTTTATCCATGCTTTACGATAACAGAAGGGAGACATTTTAAGAAAAAAACGCCGATAACTATTTCAATTGATTGTAACTCTGAAAATAAAGTGAATTTTTCAAAACTCATAGTTGAGCCTCTGTACAGAGGTCTGAGCTATATGCAGGCAAAATATTATTATAATAGAATCATTTTTCACAAAAGGAGAACATTTGGGGAAAAGGTTATTCTAAGTTAATTTTTCGCCAAAATATTGTATTTAAATAATTTTTTTGTCAAGATGTTCTTAAAACAATTTTATGCATGTGTTCTAATCTAAGTGACACTAAATATCATGAACATTTTCCATTTATGCGCTTTTTTAAAACACGGTTCCGAACGTAGTCGGATACCTTAAGAAACATTTAATTTTAATTTCTCATTTAAAGGAATATAATTTGCTTAACTGTAGTTTGATATGCAGTTTAAATTATATCCCATGTTCTTAAAATATCTACTGTATTGTTTTTAACTAATAAGTATAACGTTGTGTACATAAAAGTTTAAGTGTTTCTACAAAACAAAACAAAAACTATGTACATTTATTCTTTTTTTTAAATGATTGCATACTTTGTTCGAAAGCATTAATGCTGTAAAACTACTTTTTATTTTATTTATTCAAAAAGTGGATCTGGAAGTTTTATTTATTTTATGTGAATCGTAAGTCTGTTAAATTGCTCCGGCAGACAGGAGTTATTATGTCTGGGATACTCCTTCATCCCCACAATTTGACGAATTGATGTTTCATTTTCTGTTTGGCAGAATATTTATATGAAATGAATGTAATATGCATTAATACCAGCTTAGATTTCAATTATATTTATGTTCGTGGAAAATAATTTTGTTTTGAAATGGGATATTTAGCATTGAGAGATAAATTGTGCAATAAACGTTTCACTCTTAAAATAAGCTAATGAAAATTATTCCTGTTATTTAACAATAGAATCAAATTAAAGTTATTCTTGAAGCATTTTTTTTTCTTTCTTATATAATAAAGTGAAATGATATATGTTAATTTCAATAAAATATTCATTTATGTGTATAATTTTTTTGGTATAAAATGTACATTATTTGTTAAAAGATTAATCTAATTTTTCTCGGTCACCCCTTATATATATATATATATATATGAAATTAATTAGAACTAATTCTGATGTATATAAAGCAGACTTTTTAGATCTGTAATTAAAAAAGATAATAATTATTTAAAAAGTTATATATATATATATATATATATATATATATATATATATATATATATATATATATATATATATATATATGAGAAAAGTGAAGCCTTTAACAATAAAAGTAACTTAATTATGTTCAAAGGAATAATGATCGAATTTTAGATGATTCAGAAAAATATTGTAATTTCAATAAATTTATAAATACTTCTTACAATGTGAATATCCCTAATAGCTTTCTATTCATATATATTTATAAAAATAGATACAATTGGTTTATTGTTAATTTTGTCAAATTCTCTTCGATTTTTCCGTACTATTATAATAGTGCATTCACTATTTATTATATTATTGTCATTCAAATGGCATCATAGTTAAATTTATATATAGAGATATATAATCACACATAACGATAGTTGCTCCATTTCGTATGTTTGTTATAATGCCTTTGACTCGTATTAATTATAATTATACTATAATGGAAGGGAAATAATTTTTGGTAAGTTATGTTATTTAAGTTGAATTAATGTTTGAGCACAGTATGCAACATTTACAATATTTATTCATATTAGTTTAATGGTTTGACAAAATACTGAAGGTTTACAAGTGCTATTATTAGGCTTGACCGCGTTTTCAATCTATGTTTTTTTCCTGCACTTTTTTCTTGCATCATTATGTCGAAATTTTCTCTTGTAGGGGAAGGTTATGATCTTGTAAAGCAAGTTTAACCCTATTTCACTGTCCTGTTTTATTTTGGTCAATTGACTTTTTATATGTTCACTTATATTTTTGTTGGTTTTTCTAGGTCATCAAATTCATTATTTATCCTTCCTTTGTTTGCAGGATTTTTACAATACACACACACACACACATATATATATATATATATATATATCAAAACAATAATTCAGATTCCAAATGTTTCTATCACATTTTGTCTACGACCTACTATAATTGTGAAATATTTGCTATACATGTATATCAGTGCTAACCAACCTTTTTATTGCCTCGTACCTGTCAACACTTGATAATTTTATCATGGCCCGCTGAAGGACGGAGGGGAGTTGATTGCTTATATTTTAGATTGTTTTGATTTAATAATTTTAATTTAATTGTATTCAAATAGGCCTTCAGAATAAAATTCAGGTACACCAAAAATGAACATAAATTGATTTAAAATGGAATATAAAATGATTTCCATAGAAAAGCACACAGACCCGAGAGAAATACATTGAACTGTTGTTGTTGTTACTTATGCCACCTGATCGACGGTACAATCAGATCAAGGTCCACGAAATTCATCGTTGTGAAGGGCTAGATTCTTACACCGGTCGTTAGACTTAGCTTTGAGCACCATGCACGTGACAGTACGATTTTTCTCGGTCCCACTCCAATTTAGATGGAAAACAAACCTAGAACTCTCTTCCCCTTCCCCTAATCTCACGAGAGGACTTGCGGCACATTGAACTAAATAAAATATAAATAAAGTAATACTTCGAGACTTTTGATACCCTGAACTTACGCGATTTTTAAATCTCGTCGATTCGTATTTTGTTTGAGAAAAATAAAAAAATGAATAAATAAATAATTGGTAAAATTGGTAATCTGAAGAAGTTTTTGATCTTGCCAGGCAAATAAATTTAAAAGTGGATAGTGCTGACGGTCAAGAATAGTTGGATTCCCACTATCTGGAGCTGACAATTGATTAGCTCATAGAAATGCATGAGCAAGAGCAAGACATCGAAGAACTTGAGTGTATAGACCCAGTTCAATCAGAAGATAGAAGGTCACTTAAAAATTTGTCAGAAAAGATTAGTTTAATTGAAAAGTGTTCACGAATTTTAGAAAATATAGATCAGATCTATACTGATAGTGCTACAGATCTATACTGATAGTGCTACATATCTATACTGATAGTGCTACAGATCTATACTGATATAGTGCTACATATCTATACTGATAGTGCTACAGATCTATACTGATGGCAGCATGGGTGTACACGCTGTTTCGGGTAGTGGAATTTTCATCAAAAAGGGGAATGGTATTAGTATCTGTAGGAGAAATCCTGACTATATTTCTCAGTTTTTTAGGCAAAACTCTTGGCTATTGAGGAAGCTTTGAAATTTTGCTTTACTGAGAGTGTAAATATAGATATTTGGATATTGAGTGATAACCGAAGCTGTATTCAACATTTATTTGAATGGGGGAGACATGGTGACTGAACAACAATGAGTATTGTCCAGTTATTAAATAGCTTGAGTGCCAATGTTAAGATCTTTTTCCAGTGGTACCGTCGCACGTGAATGTCTGCGGGACTGAGATTGCAGATAGTTTGGTCCATAAGGGCAGCCATAAAGATTCTTTACTTGGTAGTTGCCTTACTTTTTCAGAAATTGCTAGCCGGGTCAAACAAGATATCAGTTCCTCTTTGAGGCATGCCCCCGTACATCAGTGGTATGAAGTAAACCGTCCCACGGTGGACAGTTTTCCCAATCTGGCGCGCGGAAACCCCAAAAACGAAATCGCGGGAAATAAAACAAACCACAATTTATGGACCTCTTGAGTTCTCTAGTCATGTGGTAAATAGTTTTTGTCAGTACGCGAATGGAAATCGTCAGCAATCATCGGTTTATATCGGGTTTGTTCTTGCTACAAGAAACACTTGCGAGCCTCATTTTACAGTCGCAAGTTCTATTGTTTCCTCTGAAAAAGATTTTGCAGATTTTAACGGATTTTTTTTTTGAAAATAGATGCTATGTGTAAGTAATTTATTGATTAGACATTCAAATTTGGTTCAAGTTTGAATTGTAAAAACATAGCATTTAGCACAGCATGTAACTTCCTACTAAAGTATGTCAGTTTTTTGTGCTTAATGGACTGGAACTTTTGGGATTGATACGGATTGATCACAGTAACACTTAAGCCACATAGAGTAGACATAGACCTTTAATTTAACACCAAATTTAGCTGCTACTTCCTGCTGTTCCCAAATTCAGTGTGTGGAAGGAAGAGCAAGATCCCAAGCGCAAAACTAATGTTGTTTTGAGTTTAGTTAGGACTACAACGGACTTTGATAAATATGAGGACCAGTAACAATTAAAATTTAGAAAAGTTGTTATAAATTTCTGCTCGTTTGTATGGGAAAAATGCATTAGGTGCCATAGAAATGAAAAGTTTTTCTACAAGTCGAATGATACGTATTTGTCGGGGGAGTAAGATTTACATTAGATTTTACTATTTTTAAAGAAAAATATATAGCTAATATTTTAATGTGGTATTATATATTTTTTTAAGCTTATAATAATTATTTTTTCAGAATTCTTAACTTTAAAATGGTTTTCTTTGTTTGTGTTTTTCGCATTCTTACACAATTATTTACCAATCATATCCGTTTTTCCCTCGTGTCTTATATGTAATGCATGTAACAAAATTAGGGATCCATTTGGATGTAAATTGAATATTTCTTTTTTTTAAAAAATGGAAATGTGGGAAATATTAGGCTTCTGGTTGAACTTTAGCATATATATAAACATTTTATTTTTTTTCTCTAAAACCAATAAAGGTATTGTAAAATCGATCCCTATAGGTGTTTAAAACATCCTCAGAAATATTACAATAATTTCATGTCAAAAAATTCATCAACACAAAAAGAATAGAATTTTAAAAATTTCCAAATTCTTTTTAAAAAACTAAATTTTTAAAATTGTGTGGATAATATGTGCAAAAAAAAAAAAAAAAATACGATCTTTTATCTCGTATCATTTTGTTAAATAGAAACATTATGTGAAATGCTAAAATATAATTTTTAAATACATAAATTTTTAAAAAAAGGCTTAAAGGGTGCCTAGTCATTTTAAATACTACCTATTATTCTTTATTGCATATGTACAATGTTATGTTTGATTGTATTTGTTTAATCTGTTAAAGCTTTATTTTTTGACTTGCCACACTATTTCTTGTATGTATTCTGTGTAAGTTACTGCTTCTGTTAATATCCTTAGATACTTGTTACAAAACTAGTTCCACTTAACAATCATTTATTCTTGATCAAATTCAAACTGGACATAAATTAGTTAAGACCCTATTAACCTTATTGGTTTGTAAAAAACAGAAAAGAATAACCAATTTACATTAATTACAATGATTTTTGAACATTAGATATAATTATGAAGACTTTAAAGCCATAAAAAAACTATTTCCGTGCGTCAGATTGGGAAAACTGCCCACTGTGCGTTCTGGTGCTTCTTTGCGTGGGAGAGGCAGTAGGCGAGATGAAACTACTCTTTTGCAGTGGACATACTCATGCTCAATGGCCTGTAGTGGGTATAAGAGTTTACCCTCCTTCTCCAAATTGCAATGCGACCCAAGCTGTTCTAGTCCACATCATGACTTGCATTGGTTGCCGTAAGAGCCGGCTGCTCTCAGGTCCTGCTAGAGTTCTTCATTGTTTAAAAACGCACGGGGTCATGGACTTGATGTAGACGTTTCCGTCGATCAAATGAGATAAGACAGGGCTTCTCAAACTTTCAATATTTGTGACCCAATATTCAATCAAAATATCCATCGCGCCAATAATGCTCCGCTACAATAACAATAATAATCGCTTCCATACAATAACAATGTTTTGAATTCAGTAACACTATACTTTAATGCTAAAGCAACAAAAAAGGATTCTAACCTCTTAAGTGTCACTGGCGTATATATACGTCTCACTCAGCCAATACGTTAATTGTCCGGGCGTATATATACGTCTCACTCAACCAAAACGTTTATTGTCCGGGCGTATATATACGTCTCACTCAGCCAAAACGTTTATTGTCCGGGCGTATATATACGTCTCACTCAGCCAAAACGTTTATTGTCTGGGCGTATATGTAAGTCTTCCGAAGTACGATCTTTTCTGTGCAGTGCTACCCATAAAAGTATTCAGCAGGCCTTGGAATGCGATAAAAAGACTGACAGAGTTTGCGAAGGATTTAATTATTTCAGAGGATTTTGCTTATTTATTCATTTTCTCCCCCCTTCCTATACATCACAAAGCACGTCTACATGGAAAACGATGCCATTGGGGAGCGAGTTGCGTAACTTTTAATCAGTAGTTAAGCGGCTAAATATAAACAGTACAAACTATTAAGAAAATTATCAACTTTTGTATATAATTTTATATGTGAAAAGCCCATGGAGTCACGGGTAATTATTAAACTTGTTCTTAACTTAGTATTGTTAAATTAATTATAAAATATTTGAGGCAAGTGTGATACATTTATAAGTGTATTATATCAATGTAAGTGTATATTTAATTTTTTATTATGTCAGAAAGTTTTTTTTTTTACTTTCAGTAAATTAAAAAAATTTTAAAATAATTTTTTGTTTTCGACTTTTCAATGTGCTCGCGCCCCCCTCGTTCAGTTATCACCCCCCCAGGGGACGCCCCACAGTTTGAAAAACTCTGGGATAAGAAACAACATAAAATACAGACTCCAACGATGACAGCATTTTTTCAACAAAACAAGGAATAGAAAAATTATTAACTTGTTACGAGGAAATTTCACGAGAAAAAAATCTGTTAGCCGATGGATGACTTTATTAGATTTTATGAAACCTTGTACAACAAACTATTTTCGATTTGCAATTTTTGTACTTATGTTATTTACGATTTTATTAAACACTATTTCCTCTCAATCAGTGGTGGGCATTAAGGCGACCGCCGAGGCATTTGGACCACCTAAGAAGGGCGTAACTAAAAGAAACATATTTGTGGAACATCGATGCCAGCTAAACTGGACACTCGGTGGACCGCAACACCTTGAAAAAAATAGAAGTATCCCGTACCGTACCTAGTCTGCCCACCCCTGCTCTAAATTAGCACTTTCTTTCATCTGCCGTCCAAGCTAAAAATAATTTATATGCACTTATATGTGAAATTATACTCCGACATACGCGGTTATCACAAAGTCCAACCTATCACGTCAGTTCGTGGTATAACTGTAATTTAATGTTCCTTGGGCGGCCCGATGCCATTTGATCCACGTACCGATAGCGTTCCGCGGCCTGGGGACCACTGATTTATAAAGGGTGTTTTTTGAGAGGTATAGAGGTTTAAATTGCAATAAAACAACGATGTATTATTCGATTGACATGAATTTTTTTTTTATTCGAAAGATAATCTTGTGGCATTACATTTTAAATATGGTATCTGGCATAGGACTGCCACGGCTGGCTCGGATGTAGTACAATCTGGACGTCCAATTTTCGATGACTTTTTCCAACATTTGTGGCCGTATATCGACAATAACACGGTGAATGTTGTCTTCCAAATGGTCAAGCGTTTGTGGATTATCCGCATAGACCAATGACTTTACATAGCCCCACAGAAAATAGTCTAGCGGTGTTAAATCACAAGATCTTGGAGGCCAATTCACAGGTCCAAAACGTGAAATTAGGTGGTCACCAAACGTGTCTTTCAATAAATCGATTATGATACGAGCTGTGTGACATGTAGCGCCGTCTTGTTGGAACCACAGCTCCTGGACATCATGATTGTTCAATTCAGGAATGAAAAAGTTAGTAATCATGGCTCTATACCGATCACCATTGACTGTAACGTTGTGGCCTTCATCGTTTTTGAAGAAGGATTCCACCAGACCATAAAGCGCACCAAACAGTCAGTTTTTCTGGATGTAACGGTGTTTCGACATACACTTGAGTATTAGCTTCACTCCAAATGCGGCAGCTACCGCATTTTGCAATATGTTTAATTTAAAAATTAGAGAAAGGAAAAATAACATAATAATTATCCTATTATTTTATTTATTTATTTTGCTTAAATATAGTATACAAAATTTAATACTTATGTTACTAATTTGTATGGTTTATAATTAAGATCGCCTATTGTATCTTTAGCGTCAAAGTGCATTATTATTGCATTCAGTACATTATTAATGTACAGAGTGTTTTTTTTCCAGGTATAGAAGTTTAAGTTGGCATTACTTTCCAAAATGGTGACCGATTTAACAGCTGTCAAGTGATTTATTCTCAGTTTGGTTTGGGAATTCATCATGAATAGAGTCCCGCCTGAACAACGCTTTCAAATTGTGCAATTTTATTTCGAAAATAATGGTAGATTTTCATAAGCAAATTTTGTTTAGCGATGAAGCGCACTTCTGGTTGAATGGCAACAAACAAAACTGCCGCATTTGAAGTGAAGCTAATCCACAAGTGTATGTCGAAACATCGTTACATCCAGAAAAACCGACTGTTTGGTGCGCTTTATGGGCTGGTGGAATCCTCCTTCAAAAACGATGAAGGCCACAACGTTACAGTCAATGGTGATCGGTACAGAGCCTTGATTACTAACTTTTTCATTCCTGAATTGAACAATCATGATGTCCAGGAGCTGTGGTTCCAACAAGACGGCGCAACATGTCACACAGCTCGTGCCACAATCGATTTATTGAAAGACACGTTCGGTGACCGCCTAATTTCACGTTTTGGACCTGTGAATTGGTCTCCAAGATCTTGTGATTTAACACCGCTAGACTATTTTCTGTGGAGCTATGTAAAGTCATTGGTCTATGCGGATAAGCCACAAACGCTTGACCATTTGGAAGACAACATTCGCCGTGTTATTGCCGATATACGGCCACAAATGTTGGAAAAAGTCATCGAAAATTGGGCGTCCAGATTGGACTACATCCGAGCCAGCCGTGGCAGTCCTATGCCAGAAATCATATTTAAAATGTAATGCCACAAGATTATCTTTCGAATAAAAAAAGTTCATGTCAATCGAATAATACACCGTTGTTTTATTGCAATTTAAAGTTCTATACCTCTAAAAAAACACCCTATATAAGGCGGGGCGCGAAAAAATTGTGATCGAAAAGGGGGGTGCCAGTATTGAAAGTTTGAGAAGCACTGGCATATATAATATATATAATATATATATATATATATATACACAATTTTAATTTTTTATTTATGTTGATGGAACAGCAGTCCTATTTTATGTTTGTTTTTATGTGAATAAAAATCTTTAAAAATGATGCATAATTAATACATAATAAAAATATAAGCCTATATTCTCTCTTGACAATTTTATGCAGGTATTGAAGCGGGTATCGAATTGGTTCAACTGTGCGACATTCTGAGACTTATTGGTAGATTGCTTGGCGTACCGCAAACATAAAGTTGTCGACACCTGAACTAGAGGAAATGAAACAGAACAAAAGAAAGGACACTCACGGCATTCATGTAATGGGATACACTTTTTGGGTTCTGCATCCTTTTTATCGCGGATATACCCGTCTGCGCAAAAGCATCCTGCTATACAGGCCACTTCGCAGCACACCTCTTCGCGCAGCGTGTCGCACGTGTGTTCACACACAGGCCCACATCTGCGGTACTCTTGAAACGGCGGACAGGTAGAACCTACGGCTGAAAGAAAATCCAATTATTATTTTTAAAGAAATAGTCAAGTTTTGACAGACAATAACACAAAAAATTATAAGCAAAGATTTGCCATGAAGTTTGTTTTAGCCACCATGAAGGTACCACTACACATTCCTATATTTTTCAATTCCTACTATTAGCTCACACTCTCTATATATTTGTTTTTCTTGGTGGCATTTTCAATCGTTAATAAAATACATTTTAAAACGCTCCATTGAGCTGAAATTTTATTTAGATGATTATTTTGGACGACAATACAATAATTTAATCATAATTAATAAAAATTAATTGATTTAAACTAATTATTCAAAGAGTTGCAGATACACCCACGTTGGCATAATTTTTGGCGACAGAGCGACCCTTTTAGTGCTTTGTGTCAAAACTTGAAAACGTTTTTTTCTCAAATTTAAAAGTGTTCATTTCAGCTGAAATTTTCTATACACTATTGATTTGGGTAAAAATACGAAATTTTAATTATAATTATTTGACTGAAACTAATTATTTAAAGAATTACAGATACAGCCACGTTGGTTTCATTTATAGTGACTTGGGTCAAAGATTTTTTTTTCTCGCGTTTTAAAGCATTCAGTTGAACTGAAATCTTATAGACATGATTGTTTTGGAGGACAACACGATACTTTAATAACTAATAAAAATTAATTACCACTTAATGTTGTGATTCTGTCCTATGCATATACATATTTATATTAATTGTAACTATTTAATAAAAAATAGCTAAAATAAAAATTTTCTTAGTTGATTTAAGTATGAATTGACTTGAAAATTTATTTTTATATTACTTGTTTTTAAAGAATTTGTTTTTACAACAAGACTTGAATTTAATATCTTAATAAAATCCGAAACAATATATTTTGTTCTTCAAACTGTTGCAGCCGGCGGTTGCAGGTGTAATAGGGGTCGCAGAAAAGGCAGAGATTGTTTTAGAAACAACTACTTTTATTTATAATTTATCTTTTTATGATATGGGGGCCGTGGGTAAACTAGTGGTTAGAGCATCGGAATCCAAACTGGAAGGCCCGGGTTCGATGCCCGATGCCACCAAATACCTTCCGAGTACACACAGAGAACGTGCTCATTAAATCAGTGGGTTCGAAAGTCTTGTGGGCTGCAGCAGCAGAAACCACGAGTGCAGGGGATTGGAGAATATTTTCCACCCCTCCAGTTCCATGCCTAAGTTGTGGAAGTGGAGATACGTGGTGTGTTCATCTTTCGTAAAGAAGTCCAACCTCTGTCTCAGGCTCTGGCGACAGCAACAAAAACTTTATGATATATTTATAGCTAATTCAATAACCTTGGGAGCAATCCCTTACTCTAATTAATAAGATAATGCAAAGTAACTATATTTTAATACATTTGTAGATCATTCGTCAACTTCATCCTAAACCACGCTGCCTTCCAGAGCGCGTTATCGAACGAGATAGTGGCCTAACACCCGGAGTTACGGTTTGGGGAGCTATTTCGTATCATGGACGATCCAATTTGCTACAAAGAGAGGGGAATCCCAATAGCAACATGTACATCCGTGAAGTGCTACAGCCCGAAGTCGTTCCCTTCCTTCAAGGCATCAATGGAGCTATCTTTCAGCAGGATAATGCACGCCTCCATGTTGCAAAGACTGTTCGAGACTTCTTTTCAGCCCAACACATGCAACTTCTTCCTTTGCCTGCTATTTCACCGGATATGTTGCCTATTGAGCACGTGTGGGATTTGGTTGGTCGGCGTCTCGCTCGTGATCCGTGTCCTGCGCCTTCAAAAGACGAACTTTTGCTGCGCTTACAAGCAATATGGAATTCTCTTCCACAAGCAGACATTCAAAATCTGTTTGACTCCATGCCACGTCACATAGCAGCACTAATTGTAGCGCGTGGTGGCTACACTAAATACTGATTTCGTACACTTAACGTTTTTTTTTTTTTTTTTTTTTTTTTGCTTTAAAAATTTCGTCATTTATTTGTACTAATACAAATTTCATTTAATTCTGAAGATTCCTTCATGATGTATTTTTTACAAACAGTAGTTTAAATTACTATAACACATCTATGTACTCATAAAACATTGCTGAATCCTTTGCAAGTTTTATTTTAACCTAATACAAATCACACGAGAAGCTTACAGTTGTTATAATATATTTTTCAATATTTAGTTCATTATTAAGGAATTTCATTGCAGACGTTTTATTCTTGATCAGGTACAATTCATTGGTAGCTTAAACGATAGACCCTGGTTAGCTAATTAATTATAAATCAAGCAATGTAACAATTAATTCCATTATTATTATTATTACTATACATATATGAGTTTACTATACGCATTCAATAATTATTTGACTAATTTATTTCACTTATATGTTGGATTAAACTATATAATGATATATTATTTATTTACGTAAAAATTTGAGTTTATTATTAAATTTTTTTTATCAGTATTGGTTTGAGTATTACACAGACAAAAATTACAATGGACAGCCTATATTTCAAAAATAGAAAATATAGATACAGGTGAGGCGTTTTTACTGGAAAATAACAAGTCATTGAAAAATTATTCTTTGACTTTTTTTTTGTATCTTTTTGTACAGATAAATTATTCTTTTCAATTTCAAACTTTCTTTTCCCAAAAATTTACAACGAATAACAAAAAGAGAATTTCAGAAAATTCTTAATCCCTTAAGATTGTCATCCAATTTCTGTAAAAACTTATAATTTGAGTTGTGCAAGTGCAAAAGATTTTAATGTTCAGTATTTAAGGAGCCTATTTTTGTATACTAAAGCAATGCGTAGTAATAAAATCGGAAAAATTGATTTTGGTCACAGCTTCAAACAAATGATAATCATAGAAAATATCAATAATACTATATTACAGTACAATATATGGCCTTAAAACCTAAAAAATAACCAGAAAAATGTTAGGAATAAGTTGCTTTTTACTGGATTGATGTGAACACTCGTTAAGCTTGATTAAAATTAAGAAGATAGCCAATCACCTAGTGCTTCCGAGTAGGCATACATCCTAATACATGTGTCGCAGGAAAATGACGAAAAAAAAATTGGGAGTTTCATGAAATCCCTAAGAGATACTGAGAAGTAAAAATACCATCTCTTCCATGATGAAAGCAAGTGATTTTATCAATCCTTGAACTGTTTCAGTGGAATGATGAAATGAACTAGACAGGATATGCCTTGACAAAATGCTGTACGGGGGGAGGGGGGCGAGAGACACCTAGGGAGGAATTGAGTTCTTGTACTTTCTAACCATACAGGTAAAGAGTGTTTTTTTTCAGGTATAGAAGTTTAAGTTGGCATTACTTTCCAAGATGGTGACCGATTTAACAGCTGTCAAGTGATTTATTCTCAGTTTGGCTTGGCAATTCATCAAAACGATCATCAAGCAAGGCGTAGATTCGTCGAATGGCCCCAAAACGAGATTGCCGTTGTTCCCGATTTTCATAAGCGAATTTTGTTTAGCGATGAAGCGCACTTCTGGTTGAATGGCAACAAACAAAACTGCCGCATTTGGAGTGAAGCAAATCCACAAGTGTATGTCGAAACACTGTTACATCCAGAAAAACTGACTGTTTGGTGCGCTTTATGGGCTGGTGGAATCATTGGTCCGTACTTCATCAAAAACGATGAAGGCCACAACGTTACAGTCAATAGTGATCTGTATAGATCCATGATTACTAACTTTTTCATTCCTGAATTGAACAATCATGATGTGCAGGAGCTGTGGTTCCAACAAGATGGCGCAACATGTTACACAGCTCGTGCCCCAATCGATTTATTGAAAGACACGTTTGGTGACCGCCTAATTTCACGTTTTGGACCTGTGAATTGGCCTCCAAGATCTTGTGATTTAACACCGCTAGACTATTTTCTGTGGGGCTATGTAAAGTCATTGGTCTATGCGGATAAGCCACAAACGCTTGACCATTTGGAAGACAACATTCGCCGTGTTATTGCCGATATACGGCCACAAATGTTGGAAAAAGTCATCGAAAATTGGACGTCCTGATTGGACTACATCCGAGCCAGCCGTGGCAGTCGTATACCAGAAATCATATTTAAAATGTAATGCCACAAGATTATCTTTCGAATAAAAAAAATTCATGTCAATCGAATAATACATCGTTGTTTTATTGCAATTTAAAGTTCTATTCCTCTAAAAAAAACACCCTTTAGTACTATCGATCCTCTGAATATCAACACCGTATCTTTAAAAAAATGGCACCGTAGGATTACCATGGGGACTGATATTTTAGTGTGTAAGCAACCGTGAGAAAAGATTTTACACATAAAAAAATACCAGCCTAATTTTCTAATTATTTGTTTATTAGTTTTGAATAAACAACTTGTATTTCATTGACTATTGTTGTATTAATTACTTCTACGTTTAATAATGCATCATATTTTTTAAATAAACACTTTTAAGGTATCCGACTACGTTCGGATCCGTAATTTTACAAAAGCGTATAAATTATATGATATTTAGTGGCACTTAGATTAGAAAATGTAAATAAAATTGCATTAAGAATAGTATTAAAATAAATAAATTATTTATGTACAATATTTTGACAAAAAATGAACGTAGAATGACCAATTTTCAAAATGTTCTCCTTTTTCGAAAAATGCTTCGATTATAATAATATTGTGCCTGTATATATATATAGCTCAGATCTCTGTACAGAGGCTCAACTAGAATTTTTGAAATATATAACTTAGAAGTGGGTTTATCCACGTTTCACGACAACAAAGGGGACATTATTTAGGAAAAAAACGCCGATAATTATTTCAAATGGTTGTAACTGAAAATAATGTGAATTTTTCAAACATCATAGCTGAGCCTCTGTACAGAGGTCTGAGCTATATACAGGCAAAATATTATTATAATGGAAGCATTTTTCACAAAAGGAGAACATTTTGAAAAAAGGTTATTCTAGGTTAATTTTTTGCCGAAATATTGCATTTAAATAATTTTTTTAACAAAATGTCCTTAAAACAATTTTACACATGTATTCTAATCTAAGTGACACTATTATCCATTTATGCGCCGTTTAAAATCCCGGTTACAAACGTAGTCGGATACCTTAAACTCTTGAAAACATTATTTCATCATTTCACTGAAATAGATCAGAGATTTGTTCAAATCCCTTACTTTTATCAGGGAAATGACCTTGAAGGGACGTCATTTCACCATCAATTGATCATCTCTCTTAGAGATTTGATGAAATCTCTAAGTCCACCATTTTCCCGCTACATATGCAAAATATTATTCATTGTTTACTAGCGAATAACACGAGAGCTATTGGCGATGGATTTCGTCACGGTCAAGTGATGACTGAACTGGTGCCTCACTTCCACACAATAGACAATTTTTAAGCTTCAACAAATTTAACCTTTTAGCGACTACGTACTGATCAATGGAAAACATTGTAGAGATGGAATGTATTGCATCCTTTGCATGTCACCAGCAACCGAGTGAATCGCATTTCGTACTGGTTCTTCAGGTTTGCCCGGCAACACTAAAAAGTGCATTGAATGGCCCGCCGTCCGATAAAGAGGTTTGAGACTGTTGCATATATGATACATCCATCACGAAAGGGTTAACATGCCTTAGCCCCTCTGCATGGTATATTTTTAGTGATTAGGAATCGAGTTTACGATCAGACAGAAACAAGCCCGTCACGTGAACCTGCTACCACGATGTAACATTTCTATATAGTACGAAAGGATGGCATTGTCATCCTTATTTTAACAAGTGTAACAATCAAGTTTCCTGCATAAAAAGTATCATTTAAATCTCTGATTGTGATGGATCTATACGCGCTTCCTTCAATTAATTATCTTGGGAAATCTTTAGGCTATCCATTCGCGTGTTATTCACAACCAACCCTTCGGAGGAAGAGAATCGTGATATTTAAATTAACTTACTATATATAATCGAGGTTTTCTAGCTTGAGAAATAGAAGGAGAGAAGATATACTTGAGTTAGGTGAGATTTCTGTTGAAGTTATAATATTAGAATTAGAGTGATTTGATTCTTATTAGGAGGATACTTTAAAAATGACGATTGTTCATTAAGATAGATTTGATATTAGATTAAATCGGTTGATAGGTTTGATCTTTTATTAAGATAAGAATCGAGTTTGATCGTCTCCTAACCATTCGTGTTTTACCGTCGTTGTTCTACTTGCATGGTTAACATTCAGACATTCTCTTACTATTATCAGTTGAAATGGTGTCTCGACTTTGTGTGAAAATAAGTAGATTGATTGGATCATGTCGAGTGTTTCACACATCCAGGTTCCCGAGAGAGAGGCTCGAGCCTCTCACATGGTGTGTGATTCAAAGTTACGAGGTCCGTCGCCAATAGCCCTCGTATTGTTCTAGAGTATAGTATTAATAAACGGATAAAATGTTCTTACTTCTTTTTCCAAATGATGGTTCTACGCTAGCTGACAGAGAGAAACTCGACACCAAGGATGAAAAAACGAGGACCAGAAAAGTGATGAGGAGTTCCGTCTTCCACATTTTCCTGAAAAGAATACAATTGAAAAGGTCCAGTGCTATATTGGCTTGCAATGAAATATAACAAAAATCAATGCAAATCAAAAAATTTACTGAAAAATAAAAGCTTTTTTTTTTTCAAAAAAAAATTCAGTTAAATAAGTTTACGTCCTCGCTTCGGAGAAGGAGGCTTTGTGACGGAAGTTTTCTTTAAAGGATGAGTCAGAGGGTGTCACCTCGTCTCCATCTGAAGACCATGATATTCAGTTGTGTTCCCTCATCACGCGTGTTAGTCCTAAGAGGTCATTAACCCCTTAACTGGTTTGCTTGTTCACCGTACCTAAAGCTGGGTAAAACGGTTTGCCCATACTCTGTACGGGCACTTATAATTTCAGTTCTACCTTTGAGTTGCACATTTTTTAACTCTAATACTACTCTAATATTTTACTCTAATACTTTTCCCGAGCGAGCCGATTGGCTTGCAAAGCTGCAACCAAGCGCAAAATTGACATTGACGTTAATATTCCTAAATCGTTTTACAAGAAGATCACGAAAAAAAGAATGGTGAAGTCTTGGAACCAAGAATATCTAATTTCTAATAAAGGGAGCAATAACAAAGACCCACCATTAATAAGAGACTATCATGTCATCATTTTTACGCTAACTACAAATTTAACCAATTTCTCACTGGTCATGGTAATTTCGAAAGCTACTTGAACAAATTTAATTTAGTTCCTTCATCTTCCTGTGACTGTAATATTGGTGGCGAAGAAAATGTAGAAAATGTAATTCTTCTGTGTTCCAAGTATCTCAGAGAGAGAAAGATCATAAGACTGGTGTTCAAGAGACTTAACATTAATTGGCCACCAAATTTTCACCAACTTCTTTCCACCAGAAGTGCTTTTAAAAATTTCTGTAAATTTGTTGTAACTGTTTGCAATTCTTCTTAACCACATTTTTTTAAAAATTTTTTATTTCCCTTGAATGTGTGTTTAATACTTACTTCTGTAAGCCCCGTGTGATACTTTGTGGTGCACGGGGATTTTATAATTGTTTTCAATAAAAAAATACTAATTATCCAAGATTCTCTTCATGTTCACGGTATGAGTTATTCAACAAAGGCAGGGATTTGGATTCTTGAAAATATTCGATAAAGAACAGGATCTGGCAACGTAATGTGTACTTTGTTGCTTGAGAAGAAATGAAAATGGAAAGATAATCCAAAAACATATATTATATCTTTCCCCATTGCAATGTAAGACTTAGTATTACACAATGCTTCAAATTGTGTGTGCATGTATACTATATGCACAAACACGCAAAATCCTCAATTGTTTTAAAAAGAGGCAAAAACACGAAACTTTTCTGTCAGTATGAGGGAAATTCTTTTAAGTTATATGAAACATTATTCATAGTGTAGGGGGGATCGGGGCAAGATAACAAATGTCTTAATTTTTCCGTTTTCTACTAGGTGGCAGGATCAACCGAACACTACTAGCTCTCTTATTGGCCGTTCGTTAAAGAATAGTATCAAGAAGCTGAAATCGCCTTTTTTGTGTTATTTGTAAAGTTTTGGTTGTTTACCCCTGCCACGATATAACTTTTCGGTATCTGTAAATAAGCTCTTCTACAGATACAGGTAAGATATAGAATATTTCTTTAATACTTACGAGTAACTTAGTTTAAATACTACTTATTACCACGAATAAATGTCAATTAATCGACTTTCTTCATGGAAATGGAAACGAATATTTTTAAACAGGCAGTCCAGAGCAAGATGACAAGCTCGTCATATTGCCCCGTGTTTCGGAATTTACTAAATTAACTATGGTGTATATTCTATTAAATCCTGTAAACTTTTGTTTGTCTGTGTTTTTGTCCGCTCAACCTTGTACTTCAATCTCTTCTGGGGCTAAGGGGTGCATCGGATCGTGGGATGTGTCGTTCGAAAGGGGGTGACCAGATGAAGACATTTTTGCCATCCGCTAAGCCCCCCATCCTAGCCCCGGAAAGAGAAACAAATTGGAAATGCCGTGAATGGGTTTAAAGAATGTCAGATCGAGCCTCATAATCCTCGTGTTTAGCTCGTCCATGACTTTGTTGCTGCAAAAACTACTAACCTTGATGTTTTTGGCGATGTAACTGTGACTAATTAATAAACAATATAATAAAGCTATCATTAAAAATAGTAAAAGTTTTTATAGAGATTTTTTTTAAATAAAAATATTTATTCAGTTCATAGTTTGATTTTGAAGATCTTTTCAATTCCATTGATATCAATTATATTATTAAGGTAATTTTAGGAAATCACAGTAATTATAATGATGCAACTGGACTGTTTGACCTGGAATTTATAGGAACTTAGTTTGAATTTTTTTTACTCCCTTTTAAGCTTCTCTTCTCTGTTTTCTTAAAGTTTCCTGTTCTTCCTTCTGAATTTCCCTTTGTTCTAACATTTCTTTGATGGGTGTGCATATAAGAATGCTTGAGCTCACTTTTTTGCTTTTTCTTTTTATTCTCGCATTGTGTTGTTTTAGGCAAGGGTTTGAAATGAAAAACACTAAAAGGCTTTTTTGGTGCATCGGAATCACTATTTGAACGTAAGTTCTGGTTCTTTTTGAGGGTTTATATGTTGGTTTTCTACTACCAGGGTCTGAGAATTAGCACTAGTTTTGTATAATATTATGAAGTGTTTTGGCTGCAGTAGTGATATATATTTTATAACCCTTTGTCACAGTTCAAAATTTAACAGGACTTTTATGGAATTTAGGTTGTGACGAATCTTTACGGCACCTTTCCACTAATACTCTTAGGCGTCTTTGGGAATTGTAAATTCGCGTATATTTCCAATCATCTCTAAAAGAAGAAAATGGGATATGTAAAGAAGATAAGGTATTTAAGGAGAGCCTTGTAAGTTAGCGGAAAAGAAGGCTATTGAGCCAGCAGCAGTAGTGACGAGATTTAGAGGGTACAATTGGATTAAGATATTGGAGTATTGCTGTTATTATTCAGTGAGGGAGCCTTAGGAGGATTAATCTACCTGGAGAGATCGTAAGTACAACCAGGTGATACATTCTAGCTTAGTACCGCTTACCACAAGCGTTAGTTTAATAAAATTAGTTCAATTTTAATGAAAGCTAATAATTCAAATTGCGTGTATTTCTCAGACTTCTTATTCCGGTAAACCTTTTCGATAGTGAGCTTAGTAATTGATAAATTCCATATTTCGTAATTTTATTTAATAGTGAAGGTAAATCCCTTTTTGACGTAGACATCTAGTTAAGTATTTGTCATTATAAGTTTGATATTTGAACTAAGTGAATAAATGTAATTTATTATAATACAAATGGCGTCTGATCATTCTTTGCCTCATGTTAATCTTAGTGTCCAGGGTGGAACCCAAGGGGGCTCTTACAAGGTCTTAAAAATATATATCGAAACTTAATCTTAGGAATGCAAGCTCCCAATTTTCTATTTATAGCAATAATGCGATTACTAATTTCTTTATTAGACAACTCCAAACTTTTTAAAAAATTCATTGTTTAAAAAGTGTTTATTAAGCATATCATTATAAACATAATCACAGCATAGTTTCCAGGCACTTTGTCTACATATACTATAATAAAATTATTTTTTGTAATTCATAAATCTTCTGTTTTACATCTTTATAAGTAAATTCAGAGTTATAATGGTAGTTAAATTTCATCTCTCTCAAGTCTTTTGATATATTGCTCTTAAATTCATCAAATGCCTCTACAGTCAGTCCATATTTAACTGCAGATTTTCTAATAAAATTATTTATGTCATTATTAATTTGTTTTTAACAGTTTTTTTGTTATTAGAAACAGTTAGGGCTGTCTTCGATAAAAGTACGAGAGCTTGAACTGAAGTCAAAACACATTTTCAGACAGAAAATGCCTCAATTTCCATGGAAATTTGCAACGTTATAACTCATATCTCTCTGTTAACAATATAGTGTTTTTAAAAATTTCAAAATATTCCATGAATACTTTCTTTGTCGTTTTAATAGGTGAAGGCATACCTCATTTAACATTATGGTATAGGATAAAAAACACGAAACACATTTTACGCCAGAAAAAATGATTCAACTCGGTTAAAAACGGAAAGTATGATAAAAAAAATGCTGCTCACTAAAGAATAGTGAAGCCAGAATATCATATTAATATTTTATTTTTTTAATATCTGAAAAAATGTTCCAAATTTGAGTCCTATTTTTTAACATTAACCGAAATAGCCTTACTCTAAAGCTTTACTCATGATATGTTTAAAATTTTGTACACGCTTCATTATACTTAAGTTGCCTGTGACTACATGTTTATAACAGCCATCAATAAATCGTGGTAGTTTTTACATTTAAACTCGTCCATGTTAAGAGAAGGTATATATCTTTATAAAAAATCTTCTGTGCGTATGTATGTTACTAAATTTCTCCTAAGCGGCCGAACCGATTTTGATAAAAAATTTTCTGTAGGTTCAAGTGAATTCGAGAATGGTTTAGATTCACAATTCGGTCCAATATCGCAATTAGTTAAAAAGATATTAATTAAAAACATTAAAAACGTCCAACTCAATATTCACCTACATTGTTGTAACAACGTTATTGTTATAAAAAAACACACACAAGTATTATAAAAAAAATCTAAGTCAATTCCTACTTATATCAACAAAGAAAAATTTTATTTTAGCTACTTTTTATTAAATAGATAAAATTAATATAAATATGTATATACATATGACAGAATCACAACATTAAGTGGTAATTAATTTTTATTAATTATCATGATCGTATTGTTATCCAAAACAATCGTGTATATAAAATTTCAGTTCAACTGAATACATTAACACGTGAGAAAAAAACCTTTTCAAGTTATGACACAAGTCGCCAAAAATGATGACAACGTGGCCGTATTTGTAATTCTCTAAATAATTAGTTTTAATCAATTTTTATTAATTATAGTTAAATTATTGTTTTGTCATCCAAATTAATCATGTATATAAAATTTCAGCTCAATTGAGCGCTTTAAAATGTATTTATTAACGATTAAAAATTCCAACAAGATAAATAAATAAATAAATGTATAGAGATTGTGAGCTGTAGTAGTGTAGGAATTGAATGACGTAAGTAAGCATCGAAAACCGATTTTCAGCTAAACCGGATCTTCATTGCTACAAAAATGCAGGTGAATCATGCTTTTTAGCGTTTTTAATTAATAACTTTTCAAATAATCTTTATGTATATAATTCTTCTGAGTGTGTGTATGTGACTGAACTCTTCCTAAACGGCTCGACCGATTTTGATGACATTTTTTGTGTGGATTCGAGAATGGTTTGGATCAGTGTTTCTCAAAGTGGTCTATATAGACTCCCAGGGGTCTACAATGACCCCCAAAGGATCCACGCTAGCGAAAAATAACTTGGGGGGTCTATGAAGTGTAAATGGGGGTCTACGATAGTTGCTCTCATTAAACCAAATTGTGACTTAAATTTTAAAAGGAAATTTAATCAAGTAGAAACCTGACACCTATTTAATAGATTTATTTACTAAATTTAATGAGGTTAATTTGCAGTTACAAGGTGACTGCACATTTTTTTTAAACAAGGAGCACATTTCAGCCTTTCTTGTGTGTGCCAGAATTAAGCTAAAGGAGTATAATTTTGGACATCTCAAATTTTCCCAGTTTCACAATTGTCACGGACAATCTCCCAGGAAAAAGGCGACCTACGTTCAACATTTAAATGCTCTTTTTTTGGATTTTGAAACTAGGTATGAAAATGTTTTGGCTATCGTAATACCACAAAGGCAATGAATTCATAAGGTCCGTTTGAAAAAAAATCAGATTAGAAGAACTAGTTACTAGGAATAGGCACTAACTAAGATCTTAAGGTTAAGTTTATAAACTGATGTAAATAATTATGGCTTTAAAAAATATACCTGTTAATTATTCCATATTATAAAATATCTTGAGAAAGTTTTTAATTGATTTTCCGATGGAGAAGGAGTTCTTCTCATTGCGCGCTTGCCATTCTCCAAAAAAAAAAGAAAAGACTGGGCACTATTAACCGAGGAGCTATTTAAGGTTAAACCTGACAAGATTTATGCCAAACGTTGAAAATTTCTTATTGCATTCTCATATACATCACTTCCACTAAAAGCATTACTTAGTTGCTCAGTTATTTTATGCATTAATTAAATTTTAATTTAATTAATGCATAAAATAGTGTTTAAAAATTAAGAAAACACATGTGAATTAACTAATTAAATTAACATGTGTTTTCTTAATTTTTAAACACTGTACTTCACTACAGTTAAAGTTAAAAGTTTTTAAGGATGCAGCTCTATGCCTAGCTGTCAAAAACCCATTTAAGTTGATGAATTTGCAAACATTTTATATTAGGGAAGTAGGGGTCTACCCAAAGCTGAAAAACCTGTCAAAGGGGATATGAGGCAAAAAAAGTTTGAGAACCTCTGGTTTAGATTCACAATTCGGTCCAATATCGCAATTAGTTAAAAATGCGCCAAAATTATATAAGGGCGAACGATTGTTCATAAGAAAATCATGGGCAATATTCTTGAGGCCAATATTTTGAGCGGCAAACTTCAAGGTGAAGTTGTACTTCTACCACAGATCCCAATGATTCTTTCAGACTCACCTACCCATTCAAATGTTTGCAATTTCTAATTCGCTTGGCATTTGCTATGACCCTTAATAAGTCACAAGGTCTAACAATGACAATTTGTGGCTTAGATTTAGAAAACCCCAGCTTTTCTCGCACAGCCAATTATATGTTGCATGTTCGAGGTTTGCAAACAATCGCATTTGTTTGTTTATACTCCTCATTGATTGATTGTTGGTTTTTTTCCAACTTCTCAAGGATGAACCAAAAACATTGTACATTCAATGGCATTATGATAAATTTATTTTTTGTGCATTAAAAAATATACGTGTCATGAAAATAGCTCGAGTTTTATCCTTCTTACCCTTTAATCAAAACAAGTTTAAGTTTCTATCAGAACAGCTTCTATATTCAACTTAGTTCATAGTAAATACATACTCACATACAATCGATAGGTCGAATAGTAGGAATTGTACCTGTGATGGTGTCAGGTTTTGTAATAACTTTCTTTATATATAATCTCATCAAAACGGTCCGGATTGTTACAACTTATTCAAAAAAGTTTGTAATTTTCGGATTTAAGGCGTGTGTACAGGACAATGTCTGTCGGGACCGCTAGTATATATATATATGCATGCATGTGTACGGATAATTAAGTCAAGACTTAAGGTTTCCGACTACTTGAGACAACTTTTTTTTGAAAAAATGGAGATATGTAGAATTTTTTTTGTAATTTCTAGATTTATTTAGTATATTTTTAGCAAAAAATCCTAAAAATGAATACAGAAAAAATTATTATTATTAAAGTGGAAAAAAACTGGTAAAAATGTACAAAAAAATTACATAAACGGGGCCTACTCTGTACAAAATTTTTCTCAATTTTCCTATTTTGATGTGTTACTTTGTTATTTATGTTTGAAATGATCTTCGATATAAGAGATATTTTAAATTTTACAAAAATTGGAGGAATTTATTTTAGTGATTATATGAAATTACATAAAAACACACACACACACAAGCACTATAAAAAAATTTTAAGTCAATTCCTACTTAGATCAACAAAGAAAAATTTTATTGTAGCTACTTTTGATTAAATAGTTACAATTAATATCAATATGTATATACATAGAACAGAATCACAATATTAGGTGGAATTAATTTTTATTCATTATCATTAAAATACCGTATTATCATCCAAAACAATCGTGTCTACAAATTTTCAGTTCAACTGAATGCTTTAAAACGTGAGAAAAAAACCTTTTCAAGTTCTGACACAAGTCGCCAAAAAGGATGCCACCCTGGCTGTATTAGTAATTATTTTAAAAATTATTTTAAGTCCATTACTTTTTATTAATTATAATTAAATTATTGTATTTTCATCCAAAATAAAATCATGTACATAAAATTTCAGCTCAATTGAGCGTTTAAAAATGAATCTTTTTAATGATTGAAAGTTCCACAAAGATAAATAAATAAACCAATAAAGAGTGTGAGTTAATAGTAGGAATTGAAAAACAGTGATTATATTCACAGAAGGGACAGTAAATTTTGAAATAAAACAATGATTGATAAATCTGAAGGTCAAGACACTTTTACTGTTATACAAAAGATACACAAAAAATTTCAGCAAATTATTTTCAAACCTTTTTGAGCAATTGCTGTCCCTCTTAGAGCTTTTCGAAAAAAAAACCACATTTTGAGTAAAGTTATGGCATCTGCTTTAACTGAAACACTTGTAGTTTTTGTTCTAGTGAGTGGAAAATAAATCACTTGGTATTTTTCGAAAGATAATAAGATGGCATATGAAATAAAATCATAAAAAATTGTCAATTTTTGAAAAAAAATCATGATTTTAGGGTAATCGGATACCTTAAACAAATATATTTCTTCTCTCATTTAATATTTGCTTCCCTACTGTAATTATTTGCGTAAAAATTTAAACATCTAAAATTTTTTCATAAAAGATCATCCAACCATCCCCATTTTTCTTTCTTTCCAATCTTATTTCCTTTTATGGTAATAAGCCGTACTTTCCACTTTTCTCTCCATTTGAAACCTAAGCTGATTCAGCAGTTATTGAAATAAATATACAATCCAATTAAAAATCAGGAACAGTTAGCATTGGTTTTCATCGATGAGAAGTTGTCGAAAGTTGTCGTTACGAATGAATAAAAAACTATTCCCCAAAGAGTTTCCATGCTTTCTTTGAAAACTTCAAAGTCCCTTGCGAAAGTAAAAATCAAACTTAGTATCCTCAAATAACGAATCTTACGATTTGGTGCCTGTTTTAACTAATAAATCGACAGAAGAATTACTCTTACTGGTAAGTTGTATCCAATAGAGCTTTCTATGTTAAAAAGCTGAAGAAGGATATATGAACAATTTTGCAAGGGACCACCTTGTCAAAAGCACAATTTCACGGTTTGTGATTGAAATCTACTGTTGCTTTAGTACAGGGTGTCCAACACACAGCCCGCCAGTACGTAAGTTGCGGCCCGCTGACTCTTTTTAAAAAATTTTAACTATCAGATTTTGAAAGTTTTTTCATTTTAAAACTTATTTGAAGGTAAATTTACATCTTTATATAATCCAAAATATAAAAATACACAGATAGTTATAGAACCTAAAATAACTATACAAATAGGAAGAAATAGGCGCAGTAGTACAATAACAAACTCCTGGCCTTAGGAACCAGGATTGCAGGTTTAAGCAAGTTTTAGGGCTAGCCAACCTTCACCTGTAGTTTGTCATACTACGTACCAAGAGGAAAGGAAAGAATAACATTTGGAGGAATTTAAATATTATAATAAAATCACTAAACAAATAAAATATAATTATAAAATTATAGCCTACTAGTATTCACGGTATAGATTTAAATTCGATGCAAAACGTAGATAATAAGACTTACTTCGGGAGTGTAAGAACTGGTTATGTTTCCCGCCAAATACAAGAGAGGGAAAACAGTTCCGCATAAAGTTAAATTATGATAGAATAATATAAAGTTTATATATATATGTACTTTTAAAAAATCATAAATATATATTGATATAAATATTTGTGGAAAATATAAATGAATCCTAGAAATATTTAAATAATATTATTGATTTATTAAATATGTGACGTCATCTATTTAATAATTGTATAATTAGTTAAAAACATAATGTCAATAAGTTATTAATAAAAATTTTATATCATTGAGAAATATTAGAAGTATAATTGTAAAGAAAAGTTAGCAGGATATCCATGTCCAATACATTGTTATTAAAGTTATTAATGTTTAAATAAATATTAGCTTTATCATTAACTAAAACATTATTACGATAAATATAGTTAAAAATAATATTTCTATATATAGATATTGATAAATTTGAATTCCAGTAAAGCACTTTAAGAATGTTAAAATTAAAGGCATCTCTTTTATCATAAGTATTACTATGTAATTTTAAATCCTTAATATACAATGTTACATCTAAGTAATTAGTTTTAACTGGATTATTATTAATTTTAATTAAGTTTAAGTAAGCCGGATAAAAATTAATATTGGGATTTAAATTATCATTTTTACCAAAAATAATTAAATGATCAATATATCTAAAAATGTAATAGTCATTATTACTAATATAATTATATTCATAAAAGTGTAAAAATAAATTAGAAATTATTAAGTGTAAATGTAAATATAAATTAGAATGAACCATTAAAAAAAATTAATGTAATTTTCTTTTAAGACAAAATCTATGAGAGTTTTAAATTTGTTAAAATTAATATTAAGATTATAAATACTGTGGTTTTCTAAAATTACTTTAATAATATCATTGGTATCAATGGAATTGAAAAGATCTTCAAAGTCATAACTATGAACTGAATAAATATTTTTATTTTTGAAAAAATCTATATCTTTACTTTTTAATTATAGCTTTATAACATTGATGATTAATAAAGTTTTGTATAATATTATGAAGTAATTTGCCTGCAGTAGTAATATATGTTTTAAAACCATTTGTCACAGTTCTCAATTTAGCAGGACTTTTATGGAATTTTGGTGTTAAAAATATATATGGATACTTAATTTTAGGAACACAAAAACCTAATTTTTTATAAAAAGCAATAATACGATTCATTATTTCATTATGTGACAAATCTAATTTTTAAAAATATTCATTATTTAAAAAGTGTTCATTAAGGATATTATAATAAAAATATTTACAAATCACAGCATAGTTACCAGGTACTTTATCAATGTAAACTATGATAAAATTCTTTTGTAATTCATAAGTTTTCTGTTTTATAGCTCTAAAAGTAAATTCATACTGAGAATGGTAGCTAAATTTCATAAAGTCTTTTAAAATATTGTACTTATACTCATCAAATGCCTCTATAGGTAGTCCATATTTAATTGCAGATTTTGTAATAAAATTATCTATATCTTTAATACTTTGTGTTTTAACAGTATTGTTGTTATTCGAAACAGTTATTCTGAAACTAGTGCCTTTACTCATTATATCCTTTAAAATTTTGTCATTGATTATATCTAAGTTGCCAGTAACTACATGTTTATGATGACCGTTAATGAAATCCTTATAGTTTTTACATATACAATCTTCTATGTTAATACAGGGTGTCCAGAAAAGGACTCCCTGATTTCAAAATTAAATATATCGAAAACAAAGATCGATAGAGGAATGCAGTAAACGGTATGTTTATTGTGAAAGCTGTAAGAATTTTATACAGCAGTTTGAAATAATACTAGTTACAAAAGCTGCAAATAGATGGCGCTGTAATCACCCTACGTAATGCCTAGTATAAATAGTGATCCGAAGCCCAGAGTGATCAGTTCCACTATTGAAGCGTGAAAGGAGGTTAGCGTACCGAAAGAAGAGATTAAAACCATGTACTCCAGTGCAAAACTGCAAAATATAGATATCAGCTTTTTTTAGAAAGAACTCAGTGGGTCAATTTCTAATCATAAGCATTCCTTTGAAAAATTTGCTCTGTAAGACAAGCCCATGGAAGTCGCTAATACTTATTAAACTTGTTCTTAATTTAGCATTAATTAATTAGTTATAAAATACTCTGTGCAGCACTGATACATTAAAAGTATACCGGCTGAAGTACCCGCTATTTGCACGAGTTCATTTATAAGAAAATAAAACAATATTGATATAATCGCTGAATTTTAAGGAGAGTAAAGCCAAGTGCGCAACAATGTTTACAAAAATGTAAAATGATTTTTTTAAATCATTGCTCAAATTATAATTAGTTTTAAGCGAACTGTAATTTTAAGCCTCACAGAATTAGCATTTAGAGTTGATGTCGAATAATGAACAATAACATAAAATTCCGATGAGAAATAATTGTATTATTTTCAATATTTAAAGTGAAAAGTCTTCAAAAAAGTGTCGTTTCACGTGCTTTGAAAGCGTTCCAAATCACAGGTACAGCTGTTAGAAAGATTGGAGGTGGCCGTTTCTTCGAGGACGACAACTGCAGGGGAGGACGGATGTATCATACTGCGGGCGAAAAGAGGTCGACAGCAGTCAGCAAGCGCCATTGCTCAGCAACTCTTTACAGCAACGCGGTGACAAGTGTCGCGGTTTACTGTGGCCAGACGTTTTCAAAAAGGGGGGCCTATTCGCCCGCCGTCCTGAACGCTGTCTCCCGTTGAAAGTTGCCCAACGACGCCCCCGTTTACAGTGGTGCAGAGAGCACAAAAACTGGACAACTGATTAATGGAGTCGTGTCCTCTTTACGGATGAGAGTCGGTTCAGTACCAGAAGCGATTTTCAACGCGTTTTGATTTGGAGAGAGATCGAGACCCCGTTTTATTCCAGTAACATCAAGGAAAGACACCGTTACGGTGGTCCTGGAGTCCTTGTCTGGAGAGGCATTAGGCTGAACGGGTGAACTGAGCTCCACATTTTCGACAGAGGGTCTGTAATCGGGGATCGCTATTGTGAGGAGGTACTTCTTCCCCTTATGCGTCTGTTCCGAGGTGACATTGGCCCAGACTTCATTTTTATGGATGACACTGCCTGGCCACATCAGACTCTTGTTGTTCAGGAGCTGCTGGAAAGTGAAGATATCACTCGAATGGATTGGCCAGCGTACTTCCCAGATTTAAATCCCATCGAACATCTGTAAGATGCTTTGAGAGACGTTTTGCAGCACGCTTACATCATCCGGCGAATACCCAACAACTCAAACAGATACTGATTGACGAATGGGCACTCCTACCGCAAGAAATGTTGCTCCAGCTTTCTCTGAGTATGCGGAGACGGTGCGAAGCAACCATTGCAGTGAGGGGAGGGCATATACCATATTAAGAAACATCTATTTGCAGTTCTTCCTGTTGGATAGACCATCATGAGTCACGATACTATGCGTTCAATAAAGCTTGTTTTTGTTTGATTCCATACCGTATCCATTGTATTCCTTTTTCAGAGCCGATGTTTTCGTCATCCTTTACGTACATAATACTCTCCCTCTTTTCTGAATATCATGTCTCTCAGATGTTTTTTCGTGAAGTTATGGCAATAAAAACCCACCTGTTGTTTAAGTTTTGCACACCAGTGTACATATGGAAAACAAGTTTCGTTAGATTATTTTTATAAATAATGAAGTTATTAAATATTTAATTAAAATGTTGAGTTATTTTTTGAAAAATCGTAAAAAAAAAAAAACTAGATTTCGTCATTTTTTTTTTTTTGTTTTTATGACTGATTCTAAAAGAGAAAAGCATGAACTTGTTTAGAATAAAATATCAATTTATTAACTCGAAAGGAAACTTAAAGGGAATGATTTAGAAACCATTTTTATAAAAGCGTATTAATTTTGTCTCATTTAAAAAAAATCGTAAAAAATAGAAAATATCATTATTTTGTTTAAAAAAATATATCATATCGTGGCGAAAAAAAAAATGATCTTTCTGATTCTGTAATTATTTTTTGTCTGAGATAGTATGAATTATATATATATGATGGCGTTTTTTAGAACGGGGAAAATTCGGAAGTTCATTCATTTCTACCTTACGTTCATCGCTAACCGTAATAACTGGTAACGCGTAACGGAAATTTCTCCCTACCGTGCCATAAGAAGTTAACTTCACAAAAATTCTTTATTATTACTCTGTAATAGCATTTGCAAAGTATTTTTAGCAAAAAATATAACTTTAAGACCCTATGG
The DNA here is from genome assembly GCA_019973935.1 of Trichonephila clavipes. NCBI lineage: Eukaryota > Metazoa > Arthropoda > Arachnida > Araneae > Nephilidae > Trichonephila > Trichonephila clavipes. Next base: position 794,635 of record BMAU01001397.1, on the reverse strand, counting down.
GAATATTGTATTAAAACTCCTAATAAAGTGGTTTTCCTACCATAATCTGTGCTTAGTATTTGGAATAATTTTAATGATAGACAATTCACCATTTTTGAAGTCATGCATATGAAAGTGTCTAAGTTCAATTTTATTACAATTATTGGAATTATTAAAGTGTTTAACATCATGTCTATGTTGATTAATCCTTATGTTAATAGTATTAGAGGTCTGTCCAATATATTTATACTGACAAACTTTACAATTTAAAAGGTAAATACACTTAAAAGTTTTGCATAGGTTAAATTTAGATTAAGAATCATATTGATCCTGATTTAACATAGTACAAGTCTTACATCTACATTTATTGAATTTGAAAAGACTATTATAAGATTGAATGTTTTCTTAATTGTAAGAAGATAATTTATCTTTATTTCCATGTATAGCAGCACACTTAATGTAGCTTTTATTAATATTTTGTGTAATGTAATTACTAGAATCTAACATATTTTGTTTAATATGATTATTATGACTATTAATGAACTTTTTGTTGCAAAAAATTCTTGTCTTGAATTGTTTAATATTAGCATTACTATTACAATCATTAAATTCTTTAACAGAAATTGATTCCTTTCTCAAATTGTCATTAGAGAATGAGTTATAAAAATCCTTCATCCTAATAACTTAACAAGTCAAATATTTCGGACTATTAATATATATATATATATATATATATATATATATATATATATATATATATATATATATATATATATAATATGTATATAATATATATATAATATATATATAATATATATAATATATATATAATATATATATAATATATATATATATATATATATATATATATATATATATATATATGTATATATATATATGTATATATATATGTATATATATATGTATATATATATACATATACATACATCTGAAGCCCAGTGGCTGAGTGGTTAGTGCATCGCCCTTCCATACCACAGGTCCAAGGTTCAAACTCCGGGCTGGGTAAGGTCAACTCAAACTTTCCTCCCTTCCGTGGGTCAATAAATGAGTACCAAGCTTGCTTGGGAACTTAGCAGTGGGGGTTTTGCGTCAGATTGACCACCTGATCGGAACATCTGTTCATACACCTCAGATCACGTATACTGAGTTGGGCATAGTACGCCACTGAGTTATAAGTTAAGTTATATATAAATATCTACAATGTATTTGCCTGTTCTTGTTTTAAAATAAATCTTTTTTGATAATAGATTAGATTAAAATAGCTTTATATTTTATCAAACAGATACATTGGATTTTACTATAATAAATTACATTTTTAATAAATTCCGAATTGCGCATATCCTTTACTATGTGCAGTTTGGCTCGATTCCGCCGCAATTTTGAGCCAGAACAACCTGGGTCGGGGATTAGGAGCTTCCCACCTCTCTTCCCCATCCAGCAACTACTCGAAAGGACTTCTGGCTCGACGAATATTTAGAGAACTCCCTTGCCGCAAATGCATGATACGTTTACAAACATCCATGCCTTCTCCGGGATTTGAACCCAACGGTATAGTATTCTGCGTCACTAACCACTATACCGGATGGGTGGCTAATACAAGCGGCTTTTCGGGCTGAACATTAACTTATTTATTCCCCTGATAAATCCCGGCAGAATTGCTTGTCATACACAATCCAAATGGTGAGTGAGATAAATTCAGGATTTGTCAGAGACACCGTTCATTAGAGAGCCAAATCGTTTTCTTTTAAAAAGAGGTATAAGGACTGGGCCAGCCTGAGAAGTACAAATACAAGCAGTAGAAAGACATGTCGTGTTCGGTTGGCCATTATAAGCCCAGAAGTCCTCTAAAAAGAACACTACTCGGCTTAGAATCTCTTTTATATACCGTTGTTTTACTTAGTAAAGATGTTACAGATGGCAGGCTAACAAACAAAATGGAGCTTCATGTTATAACTCCTGGTCTTAGGGTTGCGTAGCGAATGACAGTTAATAAGTATCCAACTTTTGTCTTAGACATCTCCAGACATATATTCGTTGGTCATCGAGACTCCCTTCGAAATGAGACTCATCGTACAGAGATCGCCGCAAATGCACCAACGATGACCTCTGTGACCTCACCCTGTGTTAGATGAGGGGCATTTCAATGGGCATTGCAGCCAATGGTGCCCTTGTTACACGTTGAATTATTAGTAAGGGCGCATTGGAAATTGATTGGTCAATCCTTTTACTAGTTCTCTCAGTCAGGGCAGGTCTTAGTAGGTGTGCAGCACGTGCATCGCACTCGGGTGGGACCGGTTGCATATTATAGTTCTATCACTCAAGCAAATTTCTTTTTTTGAATTTCTTGAAATAACCCTTTATCGGGCACAAACCTAAAATACACTTTTCTGTGAGAAAGTACTTCCTAAATGTAATATTCTCATCCTCTATAAACGTAAATTAGTCACAAAAAAATATCTGTTCAAAGGTTTTTTTCCCGGGTGGTTGCTAGACGTTACAGGCACTGCGCACTTAAGACGTTTAACTTACTTTTCGGGACAGAAATAATGAATCATATTACAATAAACTTTTCATGAAAAACTAACATTTATGTAATAACTATTTCAATAACAATTAAATACAAAGTATGCATGTAATTAAATTATAATAGAATAATTGTACAACGCGTAGAATACTTACTTAGAATACATATAGAATAATTAGAACATATATTAAAATTAGTATATATCCACATTTTATATTTTATTTAATTTTGGTATAAAAAGTTAGAAATAAAGCAATATTTTTGAGAATTTAAACTAGTGATTTCACAGCTTTGATGAGCTTTACTGTGGAACTTTATAATATGTAAACATTTTCTCCGAGCAGAAAAGCTGCAATGAATGATTTTCGAAAGATTTTGTACCACACATACTGCAAACAAAGTTTGTTTACATTTCTGACCCCCAACATTCTCACGTGCTTCTAAGTGCTCTCTCTCGAGTGGAGGTAAAGTGAAAATTTTGGGGTCATCTTTCTGTTCTATGTGTGCAAGTGGATCGAGCATATAAAAGCTTTCCAAAAACTTTAATAAAACTTTTTTTTAACTGCACATTTGCTTAATTCATTCAATGAGAGAAAAGTATACTTAAGACATGTCGAAATTTTTTTAAAAAACCAGAAATTTTATTTATAGTAATCAAAATACAATTTGTAGATTTACGAGAAAAAAAAAATTTTTAACCACCCATCACATGACAGGAAATTCAAAAAAAGGTATCGTCCTCTCATCTGTACGGAGTTTTATACGTTTTAGATTCAATTACCGCATGTGGATATACTAAATATCCATCACTCGCTTGGATAAAAAAATTTTAATATGTGTCTAGATCTATTAGCCTCTGCCCGCTAAAGGGATAAAAGTTATAGTAAGTCGCTACTATAATTTTGAAGAACAAAATAGAGGACAGAAGTATTTTTTGCGTCTCTTTGCATTTCCATTACTGTATTACTCTTATACAGATAGATGAGTTCATAAAATCAAAGTATTAGAAATTCTCTAGAGTAGGGGTACTCAACCTTTTTTTCTGCTGGGCAAGATACATATGTCAGCTATTTCACGGGGGCTGCATAAATATGTTGACTATTTTACGCGGGCCGCAACATGAGATTAAAGGGAGAGAAGATAACATTGGAAATTTAAAATGTGGAAAATTGGTTGAAATATTATAACTCCTGTTTCGCTTTTTTCAATTATTATTATTTATATTTTTTTATTTTTGTCACTAACACTAAATTAGAAGCATTTAAGAAACCATCCTTCTCAATTTGTGCATCAGTCAACGGTTTGATATGATTACCAATAATGTAACAAACTTCATAGAAGGTCTTTGTTATCACTGTGTGTGTGTTATATTACCGCTAACAAAACAGTTTGTTACTGAAGTAAAGATTATTCAAGAAAGTTTATTTATCACCTCTTGAAAGAGATTTTCGAAACAAGTGTTCCTGTTGATTTATATTTTCAAAATACAGCATTTTTGTGACAAATCAAACAATTACCGATCCATGTTTGCTTTTCACTACAAAATAGTTAACCTCCCAATCGTCTTGTAATGATATATTTAACCATCACCGTTCCCAGGAGAAAAAGAATATCAATTCGTACGTAATTACGTGATTTCGTTACGTGCATTTGTACCCGGGTTCGAACAACATCATCGCTTAAATTTTATGAAATATATAAACGAGTAATAACTAGCACGCGATGACGATCGTTTTGGTCTGATGGCTAAGATACTTGTTTTCGAAACAGAGAAGGTGCTCAGATCGCATCCTTCCTTCACGTTCTCTCTCTCCTCGCTACGACGCAGGCATTTTTATTTAAAGGTTATTTCTCACTTGCAGTTCGTTCATAAAAAGACTCGATAGAATCTGATTGGTTGTTGCTTGAATGGTTGAAATAAAAAAAATCAACAACCTTTTTAAATGCGACACATTCTTAGCGTTAAACATTAAATTCAAATAAAAACAAATGTGTAATACGTATAAAATGTAACATCCCTCATTGCCGCTTCGTGAAAAGAAAATCTTGAGAATTATTACAAATAACATTTACGGAATTATTAACAACTGAACATTCAAAATGAATGTCAAAAATTATACTTCTGATATCACAATATTAAGTAGACCTTTGCAGGGACAAGATCCACATTAAAATATTTATTTTTTATTGAAATATATTGAAGGAATACTTATATTTTATAATGCTATCTTCTTATCTGAATAAATACGTTTCAAAGTTGTACGATACATAATGTATGTGCAAATTTAATTTTTTTATACATGTTGATGAATTAGATATATTTTATGTTTTGTAGTTTTATGTTAATATATATAAATATCTTTAAATGATGAAAAAATTAATATATAATAAAATTGTAAATGAGTATTCTTGATCTCTATTCATTAGAGTTAAGTAGCATTAAGTATTCATTAATTAGACCTTTGCAGGGACAAGATCCACATTAAAATATTTATTTTTTATTGAAATATATTGAAGGAATACTTATATTTTATAATGCTATCTTCTTATCTGAATAAATACGTTTCAAAGTTGCACGATACATAATGTATGTGCAAATTTAAATTTTATACATGTTGATGAATTAGATATATTTTATGTTTTGTAGTTTTATGTTAATATATATAAATATCTTTAAATGATGAAAAAATTAATATATAATAAAATTGTAAATGAGTGTATTCTTGATCTCTATTCATTAGAGTTAAGTAGCATTAAGTATTCATTAATTAGACCTTTGCAGGGACAAGATCCACATTAAAATATTTATTTTTTATTGAAATATATTGAAGGAATACTTATATTTTATAATGCTATCTTCTTATCTGAATAAATACGTTTCAAAGTTGCACGATACATAATGTATGTGCAAATTTAATTTTTTTATACATGTTGATGAATTAGATATATTTTATGTTTTGTAGTTTTATGTTAATATATATAAATATCTTTAAATGATGAAAAAATTAATATATAATAAAATTGTAAATGAGTATTCTTGATCTCTATTCATTAATTATGCAATCATTGTCGCGATAATTGAATTGTTTCAAGAATTTCCGACCGTGTTGATAGATTGTTTTGGCACTCCACAGCTAAAAGGGTTGCAAACCCCTGTGTGTACATTTGTAACGTCAGATTTGGGCAAATCTTTCCAGGGTACGAGCTACTTCTAAAGTTTTCAAGGTGTTGTGGTCCACCTGTAACGTACCTTACACTAATCCTCTTGGGAATTCTTTGGGCTATCATTCGTGTTTATTCACAACCAACCCTTCTGAAGAAGAAACCGTGATATTCAAATTTAATCTGCTACATATAGTCAGGGTTTTCTAGCTAGCATGGGGAGGAGAGAAAGAAAGCCAGGTGATATAGCTACTGATCAGGTATCACTACAAATTATTGAATATTTCAAATATTAAATAGACGAAAGTTTAAAGTGGCGATAGGTCACTAAACTTACAGTAACATTAAGCTAATTAGGATAATGGAATTAATCTTAAATTAAAGTGGTCGATATTCAGAGTTTTCGTATAATTCGTGCATCTCGTTATTGTTCCACTTGTATTGTTCATATTGAGACATTCTCTTCTTGAATTTAAGTGGATCGGTGTTGTTAATTTGGTTGATCAATAAATTAGTTGATTTTGAATATGCCTGGTATCCCTTCCCTTCCTCTCATACATCTAGGTGGGCAAGAGAGAAGGGGTATTCTCTCACACACCCTAAGGCATAAGTGTGGTGAGGTAAGAAAAAGGTCTACAATATCCATTATAACTTAATAATGAATACGGAATATGTACTTAAATAGCTACAATAAAATAAACGTACACTTTTAAGACCATGTTTGAAGCAGAACACAAGATACAAACATAATAATAATAGCTATAAATATAATATTAAACGATACATTTGTTACAAAACAATTCAAAAAAATTAGAAAATAAAACCTTTTAATCTAAAGTTAATGTTCATAGTTATAATCAGTAAAAACGTAGTCTGCTTACTGTCAGCCCTATCTTGAATATTTCGGTATACATTTACTAACTGCTAATCTTCAAGCGGTCACCCCAAAATGTTTTTGCGGTCCATCAGTCAAACGCGATCAACCCACCCTAGCTTTACGTGATACACAGGATCCCTAGTAAATTAACACAAGTTTGTGTCAAAACTTGGTGAAATATTGCTCTTTCCCTCTGTGTAAAGTGTCATAATAACAATTCTCTTTTCCCTTTTTTAATGAGGTTTCAAAGATGTGGCCGTAAGACATAGATCTCAAAAATGGACACTTGGCCAAGTTGACTTCTTGTCACATTTTTGAGGTACTCTAAATAAAAGAAACAACTTTTACATGTTGTGTGAAAATATTATCTTGCAAAAGTTTAAGAATGAATACAAAGGAAATCTTTCCGAGAAACAAATATTTTTGTAATCTTTTATTTCTCTGAACTATCTTTTTGAAAAACGCATCTGATTTTCACTAGGGAAGCAAAATACTAATCTAAAAACATCATCGGCATTAAAACTACTTTTAAAATTAAAATATTCTTTATAAAGAATCCTTATTATATAATGTTTACTGATTCCATGTATTTCAGATCGGAAATCAACAAATTACGTGATTTCAGCTGATTAATTTATTCCTGTATTTCTCCCAGAAGTGCCATCTATTTCTGCATCATATTGCACAGAATTCCAGCAGAGATGACATTAAAGTTATCTACTATTGAATCTTAGCTGAAAGGTGGGCTCAATTTACATTTTTCAATGGCTGTAAAACTTTAAGGAAATGTAGCCACTTACCACTTCAAATCTGATAGTTGCTCTTCAACTGTCATTCACTCATCTCCTAAGAGTACGTAAAATGCTTGAGAAGAGCCTACAAAAACATACCTCAAAAAAGAGAAGTTTAACTACAACCATCATTTCTAAACTTTGTCTAAAAGACCAGTTCGGAAGAACTTGCATAATGCAACTCATCAAATGAAAGATATTCAGATAGACAATGTACCGGGTGTCCGAAAAAAGTATGCCTACATTTTAAAATATTAATTACAAAAAATATGTGATATTTGTTCTATAATGCAGCGTCTCTCAAACTGTGGGGCGCGACCCCCTAGGGGGTGGGATGACCATACATGGGAAGCGCGAGTATATCGAAAATAAAAGATTATTAATAAAAATTATTAATTTGCTGAAAAGAAGTGAAACAAAATACATTCTGACACATTTGTACAGATATAATATTTTATAAATGTATGAGTATTGCATGCAAAAAGGGACCCCCCATAGCTCTTGGATTTCTTTTTCGTTTGCTTGCAATCCTATGTACAGTTACTCCCAAAATTGAGGGTACACCTACTTTTAAAACAGGAATTAATGTTTAGAATGAAACAATTATATTAAATGAGGGAAATAATTAAAACCTTTAAGAATAGATGCATTTATTAGATCATAATTCTTTATTTTGAATGATAAAACAAAATATTTGATAGTTTAAACATACATATAAAAACTTATAAAGAAAATTAAAAGAAATTAATAGCCACAAAACTGAGAGTACATGCATCTATTTCCCTGCATAAATCATGAATAATGCAGAGTTAATATTCAGTAGCATAACCTTTTGCTGATATGACAGCTTCCAATCACCAAGGCATCGATTCCACAAGATGTCTAGTGGTCTCGGGAGCAATATTCAGCCATTCTTCTTGTAATACCGATTTCAATTGTTCCTTACATGTAATTTGATTTTGCACAGCTCTTTCAAGGTGGGACCACAGATTCTCGATAACATTTAATTCGGGAGACTGTGGAGGTGTATTAAGTTGATTCCGACAATGGTAAAGCAGCCATTCTTTTACAACAAACGCAGTGTGCTTGGGGTCATTGTCTTGCTGGAATATGAAATTCGACCCCAGTGTGTCCCAATTTATCAGCACTTTCTTTCAAATTATTTTGCATTATATTGATAAGCCATCTTGTGCATGATTCCATCAATGAATACTAGCTTTCCCATACCCGATGCAGCCATACACCCCCAAACCATCACCGACCCACCTCCGTGCTTCGCAGTAGGAATTGTGTGTTTTGGGTGGTGTGAGGTATTTAATTTACGCCACACCATACGACGACCGTCACTGCCGAAGATGTTGAACTTACTCTTATCGCTGAAAATGACGTCGTTCCAAAACTGTTGAGACTTTAAAATGTGTTCTTAGCGAATTTCATTCGCTTGACTCTATTCCTCTTACCAATTAAGGGCTTTTTTCAAGCTACTCTACCATTATAGCCAGCCTTTCTTAAGACTCTTCGTACCGTTTCTGCAGAAACCGATCGACCTAAGGTATTAGAGGTACTGGCTGCAATTTTAGGAGCACTAATTTTAGGATCAATCTTCACTTGATGTATAACTCTTCGCTCAGTTATAGAGTTCATAATTTTTTTTGTCCCTCTTCCTTCGTTATTTGTCAGCCTACTAGTCTTTTTAAACTTTTGCAGGATTTTTGGATGCAGTTAACACTTCGTCCAACTACTTTAGCAATATTCCGCTGGGATTTACCTTCATTTGACAGTTTAATACCAAGTTTTCTCTCTTCGATCGTCGTTTCCTTCCAATTCTCCATTTTAATCAAGACATCAAATCACAAACATAAATTTGTTATCAGATAGCCTTTGAAAGCTTTCCTTTATCATAGATTTATTATCAAATTTCTATTTAAAAAATTACTGGTAGTTTTGCATAGTGATTAAAGAAGTGTACCCCAATTTTGTGACATTAAAATGGTGTAGTTTTTTTTCAAACCTTCATATTTTTGTTTCAATCAATTTCCATATCTTACATTTAATGTTATTTGAAAGAGTAATGTATGCATTTTGAATGTATAAAAGTGCGTTAACATAGCGTATTAATTTCTACACCTGATGATTAAATGGTGAATCCGGAATTAAGTGTACTCTCAATTTTGGGAGTCACTGTATATAGTACGTAATATTTAATTAAAATATTTGTTGTTAACAATTAATGTTTTATTTATTCAATAATTTATTTTTTACTGTTTTTTATTCCCGTCAATCGAAAAAATCAAAAGAATATGTATGGCGGTGCATTGGGGTATGATATGAGAATGGTAGATTTTTTCCCCCTCCTTTAAAAAATTCCCGTGTGTGCCACTGGTGCTACACAATGTATATTTGATAATTAGTTTACCAATACTAAGTTAAGAACGGGTTTAATAATTAATAGGGACTATATCATGGGCTTGTCACACACAAAATTATATACAAAAGTTAATACTTATCTTGATAATTTTTTTCGGGTAAGAATTTAAGTTGTATTGTAGTTTTAACGTCATAGTACATTATTACTGTACGGATGAGGGTGCGATGAAAATTATAATTGAAAATCGGGTCGCACACATTGAAAGTTTGAGAAGCACTGCTATAATGTGTTTTTGTTCAATAAAGGAAACATTTAAGTCTTTTTACAGTTCTTTATTGTCCGATTTCAACATGCCAATACATTATTGGCTCGCAGCACATCGAGCCTACACAAGCCGCTTTCTATTAAGCATGCAAGATCTGAATGGCCACTGTCATTCTACTTTTCATTTCATCAATGTCACTCATTGAAGAACGGTAAACAATTTTTTTCACTTCTACTTATAAGTAGAAGATTTGGATGGCTAAGATATTGGGCTTTCTATTTAAACCCATCGCACGCAGAACTTTTTTTCATCACTTCCAGGGTGATGGTGCTCTATTTACGGTGTGCGTGTGTTGCAGATTTAAATTCGGTAAACCATGCTACAACTTGCGCTTATTCATGCGGTGAAGCCATTTTGAAACGAGAATGTTGAAAAACAGGGAAATTCGCCATAAAACAGGAATTTCAATCTTTTCTGTATGGAACATAAAAAAACATATTAGTGAAAATCTTTATTTATCTTTAATACACCTTTGGAAGTGTAGTTATACTTTCTGGACACCCTGTATAATTGTTTTTCGAAGCAATAAAAGGTGCAGGAAACGTGTTTTTAATAACCAGAGAAACCTCCTTCGGCGGTCCTAACTGAAAACCTATGTGGATCTCTTTCATTACAACGAACCCCATGTTTTGGTACTTCAGGATTAACATGTTTGGATTTACCAATATAAAAAAGGTCGACCCCACCAGAAAATTTGAATGAAAGTAGCAACTGGAGATGCGTAAGAGAAATGGAACCTAAACCTTCTGAAATCAATGGATTCTGATTTTCATCATTTTGGAATCTCGGTCATCACTCCGATTGACAACTAATTTGTATGCAATGATTATGCCAATTCCCAGTTACTCAAGTTGCTGCAATGAAAACTGACGCCCGTACAGTGCTGTCCATGACAGCTGAGTAGCAACACATATCGTGTGTGAACATATTGCAGTTTCACTTCTAAGAGGTCAATTCTTTGTGCATCACAAAAAGCACATTTTTTTATTGCATTAAGAAGAGCTTAACACTTAACAAAATGCGAAAAGGGAAGGATTTTGTTTTAATTTTCAAAATTTTCACAATATTCTTTTTTTTTTATGATTGCGAAACACTAAAATCCCTAAATGTTTTAATACACCCTGCTACACTCTGCATTCTATGAATTTTTTTTTATATATGTTAAAATAATTTCTTTTATAAAAAAAACAACCTAACTTTAAAAAAATTTCTTTTTCAAATGGTTGAGGGTTATATGTGTGTGTGTGCATATAATATGCACGCTCAATTTGAAGCATGGTGGCACATAGCGCACGATGGACTAGAACAAGGATTGCGAACTATTGGCACACGTGCCATTCATGGCATGCGACACAATATTTTTGGCACGCCAGCAATCAAAATGGTTTGCATTTTGTTTCAAAATAACAAAGTTCACTATGAAGTATTACGAACAAACGCTTAGTGATCTGTCGCGGTGCAGCGGGGAGCCTTATTTACGTTTTGTAGTCTTGCCTTAGTTACGTTGAGAACTACAATTGTTTAGGATGCAAAGTTTGTCTAAGTATAGCATAGTCAATTTAATTGACACAACTTTATTTTAAAGTTTATTTGTGTTACATGTACGATTTTTATGTGTTATTTAACATGGCTAGTTCAGCAAAAGAATAAAAGGGTCCAGATAGTAAGTGTAATAGAGAATTTCAAATTGGGTGAATCTAGAAATATGGCAACATTAAAAAAGGCAACGAAGCGGTGTGTGTCTTATGTTCTGCAATAGCAGAACATCGTCTGCAGAGAGAACGGCATTTTGAAACAAATAGCAAATCTTCCTGTCAAGAAAGTGAACCACAGCAAAAATAATGAATTGCTTATAAAACGACTTGCAGATGACTCCAATTCAGCATGCATTCTACTAAAAGTAGTATCTTACAATCCTAATATAAGTTATTTGTCATCCAATCTGTAACAACAGAGGTCGCACTAATGATTCTTTAATATGAATTCACGTATAACTAAAACATATTCAACTATGCAGTGCAAAAGGTATTTTTTCATATTAAATAAAGAGTTTCGTGTTCTTAGTATTAAGTTTTATTATATTTTCCAAATATATAATCACAAGTCCAAATTATTTGACGGCACATCTATATCTCATTAAATATTTCGTTAGAAAAAATGGCACGTTGATCCAAAGAGGTTCGCCTCCCCTTGACTAAAAAGAGGGCGCTGCTGTGCACTGTTTATGGCGATTGAACGGGAAGGAGAGAAGAAGAAGGAGGTCTCGAACGTAAAAATGGTGGAAGATGCCTTAGTTCCCTATGCGGTTTATAATTGTAAATAGAGTTGCAAATATAGTGATGTGCTTTGAAGAAAATAATAATAACGGTAAATCCGGTAAATACGATAAATAAGAGTGTTGATTAATTCAACTACAAGACGATTCTACAATGGTAATGAGGACAGAGATAATACCGGCGTTTTGGGATTATCTTTCCATTTTCATTTTTTGTCAAACAACAAATTACACATTTCCTTGCTTGATGGTTTCCAAATATCTCAATTCCTGCCTTCACCACGAAGAAAGGTATTTGAGTACCATGAACAAACTGGATCTCATAAAAACACACAGAGAGTATCACTACTAAACTCGGTATAAAAATTAAAGCTATGTGCAAATCAAAGAAGAAAATATCAGTGTCCGTACAGGCAAACCAGTTGTGGTTAGCTTTCGGTAGCCCGTACGGCGAACAAGCGTCTCGTCTAATACATCACTCGAGCTCGAGGTTTGTGGTGGTCTCCGAAACCGCAGTTAAAAATGAGAGAAGTTGCCAAGATTTGGCTTAACAAAGTCAAGCTAAGCAAAATGTCAATTAACAATTTAGTTCCTTCTCGAAGTATTTTTGGAGTACAATTTCTAAAATAATATATCGACTCCCCCTTCCCTCATTTAAAATAACTAAACAAACTCCATGGATTGAAATATTAAATATCTGTTAGGTACGTTAGAACCGCAATCAAATTGGACCATGCACCGGTGGGTGTTAACCCAGCGTTTCTTAAACTGTGGGGCGCGCTCCCTTTGGGGGTGTGATAACTCGACGAGGGCAAGCCTATTGAAAAGACGGGGAAAAAAGTTTATTTAAAAAGAAATATGAAGTTACTGAAATTTAACAAATAAAATACATTCTGACATAATAAAAAATAAAATACACATTGACACTTCTAAATGGATCAGTACTGCAGAATATATTTTGTAATTAATTTAACAATACTGAGTTAAGAACAACATTAATAATTACCCCCATGGGCTTGTCATATATAAAATTATATACAAAAAGGATCTTAATAATTAATCCCTTCATTGCCGATTAAAAGTTACGCGATTAGCATACCAATGCGATGGGGAAAGGAATAAATAAGCAAATCCTCTGAAGTAAGTAAATCCTTCGAAAAATGTAAAATCCTTTTTTTTTTTTGCATTCCAAAACCTTCGGAATAATTTTACAGGCAACAGAAAAGATCGTACTTCGGAAAGACGTAAAGGGGCAACTAACGCACTGACTGAGCGAGACGTTTATATACGACGGCGGTACAGAATGTTAAAGTTATATTGTATCTTTAGTGTCAAAGCTTAGTATTTTTGAATTCAATACATTGTTATTGTATTGAGGGGGAGGGGGGCGTGATGAAAATTAGGATTAAATATTTGGTTGCAAACATTAAAATTTGAGAAGCACCGTGTTAACCTGAGGAAATCATTGACTGGAGAAAAATGTTCTGACACAGAGGTGGGCAATTTCTTTGGCTCGAGGATGTATTTTAGAGAGCCACACCTCTCAGAAAATACATAAAATACCGGGTGTTTCTAAATGAATATCGGAGTTTTAACGCCTTACAGTATTTATCACATATAACTTACAGGTACAATTCATACATCGAATAAAAGAGTAACTGAAACGGTTTTACCTGCAAGCTTACAAATGGTCAATGTGAGTTCCATTCGTCACACGGCACACATCAAGTCGATAGACGAGTTCATCCTAAATCTTGTTCAGTGTGTCTGAGGTAATTCTTGCAGCAGCTGCTTCAATCCTATGTCGTAAGTCTGGAAGGTCAGCTGGTAGCGGAAGTACGTACACAGATAAAAATCACATGGAGTCAGATCGGGGGAACGTAGAAGCCATGCGAAACAAGCTTTATCGTGATGCCCTTTGCGGAAAATCCAGTGGTCGAGTGCAGGTATGTTCAATCAATCGCGTACCGAGAGGTACCGTCTTCCTGCCAAATGAAGTGATCTGGTTCACTTTCTTTCAATTGAGGAAATAGCCATAGTTGTAGAGCATCAAGATAACCAGTTGCGGTTGGTTCTACGAAAACGAAAGGCCCAAACTCTCTCCGCCGAGATATGGCACAAAAAATATTCAATATAGGTGAGTCTCGTTGTGATTCTGACACCTCGTGAAGATTTTCTAAGCTCCAGATGCGCACATTATGAGTGTTCACATGTCCACCGGAACGCTCATTGCACAGTAATAGCAGATTCTGTCTTTGCAAACTGGAGAACACAAAACGCTTTCTGTTTTCTTGTCGCCATTTTTCTACTAGCACGCTGATCGACCGGAAAGGGAAAAAAATTAACATACATTTCACGCGGACACATGCCAGAAAACAAAACTGTTTCAGTTGGTCTTTCATTCGATGTATGAGTCGTACTATTAAATGTAATAAATACTATAAAAAGCGCTCCGATATTCATTTTTGAACAATCTGTATATCATATAGAAATCAATAAATATAAGTTAAATAAAATATTGACAGTTTTATTCAATTTATCTATTGTGCTAATTTCACATTATCTTTACCTTCAAGCACACGTAATCTTATAATCAGCTTAATCCAACAAATGTACCCCTACTATTTAATTTTTTTGAAATCTGGAGAGAGAGAGAGTGAGAGAGATTGCTTAATGAAATTCTCATCGCAACCTGCAAGTTTATGTCTTCCAAATTGCATCTCTATTTACTCTTAGTGATTCTTATGCAAGAAAAACTTTGCTCACAAGCCTATTTTGATTCAAACAAAGAAAACATTTTCTGAACATTTGGTTTTCTGACTTTCTTAGAGGGCTTCTATTTGGCAACCCCCTTTATTAGCTTATTCTCAGTTGGAATATTGATTAATTTCCTTCACTGTAAAAAAAAAGCGACACTCCTCTAAGTTGTTTTCATTTTAATGGGGATCTCTTTCCGAAACACGTTTCCTTTAACCCTTTACGTGGTCAATTTTCTTCCCAAAATTTTCTAAAAAAACGCAATTTTTTTATTACATATAATTAAGCATAATATTTAACAGAATACGAAAAAATATAAGAATTTTATTTTAATATTCAATTTTAAAGTTTCCACACAATCTTTCTATTTTATAATTGTGGAACACAAAAACCCTAAATGTTTCCTTTTTATTAGAACATTCTGCATGCCACGAAGAATGTTTTATATATGTTAAAAGAATTTCTTTTATATTTAAAAAACTCCTTTTCGTACTTCTTTTTCAAATGGATGAGGATTGTGTGTGTGTATGCGCGCACACAATTTAAAGCATGGTGTAACACTAAGTCTTACATGGTAATGGGAATAGCTGCCTTTTGGATTATATATATATATATATATATATATATATATATATATATATATATATATATATATATATATATCTTTCTCCATTTTCATTTCTTCTCAAGCAATAAATTTACCATTTCCAATAACCTGTTCCTTATTGAATACTTTCAAGAACTTAAAAATTCTGTCTTTAATGAAAAATTCTCTCCTCACCCCAAAGAAAAAGGTATTTCAGTATCACGGACAAACTGCATCTCTTAAAAAAACTAGCATTAATATTCTCATGTAAGAATTAAAAATATGTGCAAATAAAAGATAGAAAGAAGAAAATACCAGTGCCCGTACGGCGTACGGGCTAGGTATTCCGGATAAATAAATAGTTAATCCCTTAACTATTACTGATATCTAGAACACTTTTTAAGATCATTTTATAAAATAAATAAAGCTTATTCTCTAAATCACTTGGGAATTCAAAACAAACCATAGTTGCGTGCCAGAATTATTTTGTTTTCTAATTGAGTTGATTCTCATGGCGGTTTGCCTGAATAACCCAATGCAGCAGTTCTGGTTGGCTATTTATCGGTGATAAGTTACTCTTTATCAATGTTTAGTTACATTCAACTTTTTTGGAGTTCACAAATTTCTAATGGTTAAGAAGCTTTTCAATAAAATTTTCATCAAAATATCTTGAAAATTTTCTTTCCTAACGGGCTGCATATTAACAACTATGCCTTTGCAGAAACAGTGAGTTCTCAAATGGCGGCTCTCGCTACCAACTTTGAACACTTGAATTAATTTTAATTCAACTCTCGTCGGGTGCTAAGTATTGCCGTAATTTAATTTACCCAGCAATACCAAAACCAAATTGAGACTTAAGGGGCCTTTTACATGCTACTTAATCATACGATATATGAGCCTATGATTTTCGCTTCCAGAAAATTTAGCTACTCCAGCCAGGATCGAATCCGTAACTTACCCGGCTTACGAAGCAGGTACGCTACCTCTCAGCCATCGAGCCAACAAATATCTTGAAAAAATGCATAAATTTTTAAAATTGAAAGCTTATTAAATTTAAAAGGGAGTTTATAAGTATAATCGTTGATTAAATTAAAAATAGATAAATCTTTGGAAATTGCAGGTCTCAAAATATCCCAAAGTAATATTCTTTCCTTTTTTTTTTAAACATAATACTATCAAATTTAAATGTGGTTCGTAGAGGATATTTAAAGTTATTCCCTTATGAAGCAAAAACAACACATATGAATTGAATAACTGTATAGGAAATAAATACTATGTACGTAATTTTATCGGAGTGTTATATGAAAAAAAATTCAAATATAGTTGCAAGCATTTATTCTTGAAGTGAAATTTAATTTTTTTTATCACGATATTAAGTATGATTAAATTATCTTTAAAAATATCTTTTAATTAGAGAAGTTTTTCTCTTAGAAATCAAATGAGCTTTTTTTTCAATTTTGGCAAATCATTTTAGGTAGAGTACTCGGATTTTAACTAAACCGTTGAAATAAAACTGAAAGAAATTAGAATTGAATCTTCTAGTTTTCTTCACAATCTAACACACTTGCATGAAAGAAGCCATATTCCATTTAGATTTATATAAAAGAAACTTTTTTGAACACTGTTACAATTGTCCTTGATTTTAAAAAGCCATACCTTATGATTAGCCTCCACCAATGATGTAAATTCAATATCACTGTTCTTTGAAGTGGTAAGATTACTCCTGGATGTTTGCCATTTTCTGAAGGTACACCTGAAAAAAGAATTGCACACTTACACAGGCAGCGTCCTGACTGTTCCGGTCTCGATGGCTCACTGGTCAATCAACGCGCCGGAACATTTTCCAGCGATTGACCACATTTCGTAAGAGAGCAGACGCTTTCGCAGGTAACCGAAAGCCAGAGATGTCGTAAGGCAGAGGTTTTGTTTTCGAAAAATCCATTGTCGGGACGAAGTTTCGACTCAAGTTTCGGTTCAAGTTGACTGAGAGTTGAATATTTTCATTGTTATATTTCATTCAACAGTCTCTCATGTCTTTTCCTAATCGACACCTGATGATTTGGCACTAATCTAGGTTTAGATTTATCAAAGGGGAATTTGAAACAATCTTCAAGATTCCTCAAATGGTAAGGTTCTGAGTTTTCAACAAAACACCACCCGGGGTATTAGTTGAATCCTGATCTGAGATTTAAATTTACTGAATCAAATGCTTGTGTGAAACGATCTTCAATAGCGGTAGGGACTAAACGGTTTCACGCGTTTCTGAACAAGATGGCCAGTGAAAGGCTTAGTTGAGTTCTGATTTTTCTGAATGTCTTTGCGCAGAGCTATGACACGATATTGCAACACTATTCTATAAATTCAGAGGGTTATTCATGAGAACCCTAACCACGATCAGCTTTTGAAGGTGATATATCTATATACATTTAGGAGAAAAGCGACTCACTCATTCATCACGATGTCTCTGGAACTATTAGACCTACAGACTTGAAATTCGGCAGACAGGTTTCTTTTATGGATTAAAGATCCACTACAAATGAAGTTTTGTGAAGATCGAACCCCAATTAGGGTTGTGAGGAGTTGTTACAGATAAATATTCCTGTTTTTGAACTATCAAACCTACAGAGTCGAGATTTGACAAGCATGTTCTTTTCTTGATATACAAAACCGCTACAAAAGGTGTTTTGTGAAACTCCTTCTCCCCACGGAGGTTGAGAGGGTTAAGGGGCGTTAAAATAAATAGTCTCGTGTTGTAGCTGTTAGACTTAGATTTGAAATTCGGCAAACATATTTATTTTGTTGAGTAGAGATCTACTAACAATGGCTTTTCCTGAAATCCACTTTGGTGGAGGTGGCACGTGCTGTCCTTTGTAAATCAAGAGGTGTCATAAGAATGTTTTTCAATACAATCGATTGCTTAATGCTGGGACTTAGGTATCAACAATTCTTACAAAGTATATAATTATACAACATCAGGAAATACCCACTGAAGTGGTTGGGTAACCTCTAGTATGTGTAAGAGAGAGAGATCAACAACTTATTGACTATGTTAAAAGCTTATTCATATCTATGAGGATGGACGTATATGAGATACGGAAGGTAATCTCTCTCAGTTCTTGAAAATCTAGTGCCTAAAACTTTAAGTGTGTTAGAAGATCATTATGACCGAAGAAATAAATTAAAAATATTACGAAGGGTCAATATAGAGTTTGGGCTACAAGTTTTGTGAGTCAGCGTATGTTGAAGACTTACCGAGTACCCACTTCATCTAGATTTCTAAAATCCTTAAGTACAGAATGTGGAATAAAAGAAAAATAAATACAAAGTCTCAAATTCCCCCTCCTTGTCAACAGAGTGTGATTGAAATGATAAGAGGTTACACTCCAGCAAGTAGTAAGACTCTTTGGAGCAGTGATCCCACCCCCAGGGCTGCGGAGTGAGTGAGTGAATATTAACGTCGCACTGTTTAGCTACACGAGGGCTTTTGGCGACGGACCTCGTCATTTTGAACCATCGTCAAGTGACGAGAACGACACCTGAGTTGACACCCCTCTCTCCTAACCACCACACCAACGGGAGGACCCTTGAGCTCTCGACAGATTCGAAGTGCATCGCCTTGACCACTGGGCTACCACAGCCTCCCCCAGGGCCGAGGACCGGTACGGGTACATGCATTAAATGTTATCGAGCCGCAGAAGAAGCATTAAGTTATTTCAATTTTGTTCATTATGGTATATTTCTCGGTTTGGGGCGACTTTCCACATAAAACTTTTTGTATTCCATGTTAAATCACTTTATATTCATTTTTGTTGTAACTGTATTTTATTCCGAAACTATGTTTAAATTTAATTTGAATCAATTATTAGGCCATAACAATCTGGAATATAAACAGTCAACATCCCACCCTCAGCTGGCCGCGGTAAAATTATGAAACGTTGACCGTTCTGCGGCAATAAAAAGGTTGATGACTCTTAGAGTACTCTAGATAGGGTGGGCATTACGCCGATCGCGATCGACCGGTGGACCACCGATACATTTTGGGATGACCGCCTGAAGATTATAGCAGTTAGTAATTATAAACGGAAATATTCAAGATTGGCTGAAGCATGCTGACTATATAAGTCTTCTACTGACTATAACACAACGAAAATTAACTTTATATAAAAATATTTAGATAAAAACTAAGATAAACTTTAGATAAAAATGTCTTTTTTTCATGTATTGTATTGTTTGATAGTAAATGTATCATTTGACATTATTATAATTGTATCTATTTTTATTATGTTTGTATTTTGCGTTTTGCTTTAAACTCAGTTTTAAAAGTGTTAGTTTTTTTTATTTTAGTTCTGTATAAGTACATATTCCGTATTTATTATTAATTTACAATGAATATTGTAGCCCTTTTCCTACCTCACCCCACCTACGACACTGGGCATTGGCGCACACAAGAAATTTTCAACGGGGGCATGGTCGAGGGTCAAAAAAGTCTGTCATTCTGGTGTCATACCACAAAACGCAGCCAAACATATTTTTTTTAATTTTGTAGATTGTCGGGAATAGAAAAACAGTCAAAAATAAATTACTAAATAAATACTCAGCATTAAATAATAAAAAAATGCATTAATAACAATTTCTTCATTAAGTTTATCGTACTGTATACATAGAATTAAAATCAATCGGTAAAAAAAAATCAAGGGCTGTGAGGGACGGTCCGAACCAGCCCCTCCCGTTTGTGTGCGCCACTGATATTGGGTGGACCGCAACAGATTGAAAAATTTAGAAGTAGACAGCGCCCTGGAAATGTCTGCCCACCCCCGATCTAGAGCAACTCTAATTCGAGTGAGATGAGATGTTAACGTCGCACTACACAGCAACCCTAGGCCTAGTGGTGACGGCACCTGAGCTTGCAACCCCCTCTCCTAACTTCCTCACCAACGGGAAGGCATTGAGCCTCGACAGATTTGACGCACACCAAGCTTCCTCTGCATGATGGGTCTTCAGTAGCACCAGGACTCGAACCGCGACACTTTGGCTACGAGTTCAGGAACATAACCTCTAGGCTACCATGGTCAGAATGCTAAGTTGAAGCAAAACCAAAATCGTACAACAACGTTTTTTTAAACTGTGGGGTGCTCCCCCTTACGGGGGGGAGTGATAACCTTACGTGGGGGGGGGGCGAGAGAATATCAAAAAGTCGAAAACGGAAGCTTTAAAATAGTTATCAATTTATTTAAGGGAAGCAAAACAAAATACTCACTGATATAATAAAACATATAAAAAACATATCTACACCAATATAAGAATTTTATAAATGTATCAGTACGGCAAAAAGTATTTGATAATTTATAAATATTCAATTAAAATCAAATAAATGCTACATACAAAATTTAAAACATATATTAATAATTTCTGCTGTTTACAATAAAAGTCGCATTGTAGCTTTAGCGTGAAGTACATTATTATTGCATTCAATACGTAGTTGATGTATGACCGGGTACGCGACGACAATTATGGCTGAAAATTAGGTTACAATTATTTAAAGTTTGAGAAGCACTGTCATAGAGTAATTAAATAATTAAGATGGCAATAATTAAATTATTGAATTGTAGTACTTATATAGTTACCAATTCGAACCGTATTGCCTCCAAAAGAAATGCAACTGTTACAAAAAGAAGGGACAAGGAATTACAGATAGTAGGAGAAAATAGAAAGGAAATATTATCTAACTTAATGAAATTAAATTTTTTGATGAAGATTAAAAGAATTAGTTTAGACACAAACACACACACACACACACAGTATTACTTCACAAAACAATCCTATCAGACGGTCAGTAAACAAAAATAATGGTTATTCGCCGCAGATATTAAAACAACTTTGGCACTGAAATGCTGTGTTGTTAATAATTGTTGATCTTTTTTACGAAACAATAGAATAAATTGAAAAACAATGTCAACCCATCGTGTTATGCATTGAAAAATTCGAAAAACCTGTCGACTGAATGAAATTGAAGTAAATAAAATATTTGCGGAGGAATTAGTTTTCCTTTTTTTTTTTTCATTGACTGCAAATTTGAGACAGATCACGTTTGCACACACAAATAAAATAAATGCGAGCATTCTCATTTTTTAAATCTAAGCTTTGGTCCCCAAATGTTCAACGTAAAAATTAAATATCAATGTTTTTTTCTAGTTAGTGATATTTAATGTTTTTGATAAAGGAATAATTTATACTAAATATCTCAAAAGTTTATCGTGTTTTAATATCTGTGCGTATGAAAACTACATTTATGGCAGATACATGTAGGAGAAGTAAATGAACAAGTATATATATATATATATATATATATATATATATATATATATATATATATATATATATATGTATAAAAAAAAAATTTAAAAAAAAAATTAAGTCAATTCCTACTTAGACCGACAAAGAAAAATTTTATTTTAGCTACTTTTTATTAAATAGTTACAATTAATGTAAATATGTATATAAAGGGTGTGTTTTTTTTCAGGTGTAGAAGTTTAAGTTGGCATTACTTTCCAAGATGGCGACCGATTTAACAGCTGTCAAGTGATTTATTCTCAGTTTGGTTTGGCAATTCATCAAAACGATCATCAAGCAAGGCGTAGATTCGTCGAATGGGCCCAAAACGAGATTGTCGTTGTTCCCGATTTTCATAAGCGAATTTTGTTTAGCGATGAAGCGCACTTCTGGTTGAATGGCTACGTCAACAAACAAAACTGCCGCATTTGGAGTGAAGCTAATCTACAAGTGTATGTCGAAACACCGTTACATCCAGAAAAACTGTCTGTTTGGTGCGCTTTATGGGCTGGTGGAATCATTGGTCCGTACTTCTTCAAAAACGATGAAGGCCACAACGTTACAGTTAATGGTGATGGGTATAGAACCATGATTACTAACTTTTTCATTCCTGAATTGAACAATCATGATGTCCAGGAGCTGTGGTTCCAACCAGACGGCGCAACATGTCCCACAGCTCGTGCCACAATCGATTTATTGAAAGACACGTTTGGTGACTGCCTAATTTCACGTTTTTGACCTGTGAATTGGCCTCCAAGATCTTGTGATTTAACACCGCTAGACTATTTTCTGTGGGGCTATGTAAAGTCATTGGTCTATTCGGATAAGCCACAAACGCTTGACCATTTGGAAGACAACATTCGCCGTGTTATTGCCGATATACGGCCACAAATGTTGGAAAAAGTCATCGAAAATTGGGCGTCCAGATTGGACTACATCCGAGCCAGTCATATGCCAGAAATCATATTTAAAATGTAATGCCACAAGATTATCTTTCGAGTAAAAAAAAATCATATCAATCGAATAATAAATCGTTGTTTTATTGCAATTTAAAGTTCTATACCTCTAAAAAAAACACCCTTTACATAGGACTGTATCACAACATTAAGTGGTAATTAATTTTTATTCATTATCATTAAAGCATCGTATTGTCATCCAAAACAATGGCGTTTATAAAATTTCAGTTCAACTGAATGCTTTAAAACGTGAGAAAAAAAACCTTTTCAAGTTTTAACATAAGTCGCCAAAAATGATGCCGACGTGGCTGTATTTGTAATTCTTTAAATAATTAGTTTTAATCAATTCATTTTCATTAATTATAATTAAATGACCATATTGTCGTCCAAAATAATCATGTATATATAATTTCAGCTCAATGGAGCGCTTTAAAATGTATTTTATGAGCGTTTGAAAATTCCACCCAAATAAATAAATAGAGAACGTGAGCTAATAGTAGGAATTGAAAAATAGGTAACCTTTAATAAAAGACAAGACATAGTTGAAATTTCAAACTTTTGTTATTGAAATAACTAGAAGGATAGATAGATAAAAGAAGTATCTCTCTTTTATCTTACAATATTTTTATACAATAAAGGATAAATATGAAGACAATTTTTTTTCCGTTTAACATTGAGGGTCTGAGAGAGTTATATTTCGGTCCCTCTATAAAGCCCTAAAAGGGGTCTTTGGTGACGAACCTCGTCAATTTGAACTTAGGTCAAGCGTCGAGGATGACTCCTAAGCTGGCATCCCCACTCTCCTAATTACCACATCACACCATGGTTACCTTAGCTACCATGATCAGGGTTTATATAATGAAAATATATATATTGATTTACTTATATTTATTTTAAGGTATCCGAATACGTTCGGAGTACTTTTTGACAAAATAGCATATTTAAACATTATAAAGGATTTTTTCGGACTCAATATCAATAAATACTAATATTTAACTAACAATACTTAAAATAAATGGCCTACATTTCACAAAAATAACAATTATATGTGAAATTTTAGCAATATTTTTGTAAAACTTCAAAGCAATTAGAGAAAAAAAATAATAAACTGGTATTAGTAAAAGCATTACCACAACAATCTAGATGCATTTATCTAGAGAATGTACTAAAATTTTAATGTTTTATTAGAATTTGAAAATTTTTGCGCTGATTGAGTAAACATTATAAGAAAAATTACATTCTTTATGAGACCATTATTTAAATAACAAGCCCTAACTCAAAAAATATTCATACAATAAGAAATATTTTAGTACATAGCATAAATATCAGGTTCAATGTAGAAATACATTTGTATTATTGTTAGTATTCAGACTCGCCATGATAGATTTCAAACAATTTAACTGTCCACTTATGGTAGATCAAAGACCCACTTCCGGTTTTCCTAACTTAATAAAATTGATTGTAGCTTGACCTCTAGGTATCGTAGAAACAAAACAAAGTATGTTTTATAAAGCCAAAAGATAGCTCTATTCAAAAAAGTAGAAAACAAAAATATGTGTCTTGACCAAATTTGGTCATTTTTAACGTGTTGTAAAGTAAAAATTAAGTAAAGTAAGTAAAACATTTTTTTTTTTTTTTTTTCGGGGAATAATGACCATAAAAGTAAACATTTCGGGGAGAAAAGGTAATTCCCACACACATAAACCGCTATAATAACTTAGAACTAGAAATGATCTTTGTATAAAAGTAACTTAAAGATTCTTGAAATTCATTTTTTTAAAAATTTTTTAAATGTAAGTGAAAATAATGTACGTTTAAAATAAGCGCTTATCCATGAAAACGTCAAAACTGAAAACTTTTTTGAAGTTAACTTCTTATGGCACGGTAGGGAGAAATTTCCTTTACGCGTTACCAGTTACGGTTAGCGATGAATGTAAGGTAGAAATGAATGGAGTTCCGAATTTTCCCCTCGTTTTAAAAAACACCATCTAATTCATAATATCTATCTCAGACAAAAAAATAATTACAGAATAGGAAAGATCGTTTTTTTTGCCCCGATATGGTATATTTTTTTTAACAAAATAATGATATTTTCTATTTTTTATAATTTTTTTTAAAATGAGTCAAAATTGATACGCTTTTATAAAAATGGTTTCTAAATCATTCCCTTTAAGTTTCCTTTCGAGTTAATGAATTGATATTTTATTCTAAACAAGTTCATGCTTTTCTCTTTTAGAATCAGTTATAAAAAAAAATGACAAAATCTTTTTTTTTTTTTTTTTTGCGATTTTTCAAAAAATACTCAACATTTTAATTACATATTTAATAACTTCATTATTTATAAAAAAATCTAACGAAACTTTTTTTCCTATGTAGAATAGTATTATCCGTAATCTGTTCAAAGATTGAAAAAATAGATTAAAAATTACGGCTTTTAAAATTTCTTTTGTGTTTTTCGTCTATTAGCCCTGAACTAGCACCCACCCCCCTCTCCTCATTCAACAGCAGCTTTAGCAAGCCTTTCCTCATTTAGCCTTGCGATACATACTTTGTTTTGTTTTTACGTTACCTAGAAGTCAAATTATAATCCATTTTGTGAATTAAAAAAAGGAATCGGAAGTGAGTCTTTGATCTACCTGAAGTAGGCATTTAAATGGTTCAAAATCTGTCAAAAATTAGTTTAAGGAAAGTTTGTTGGATATACAGTTTTAAAATTCTTTTAAGGAAATAATACAAACAATCTATTGTTTTTAAATTTAGTGGCAACACAACATTTCTTCCAATAGTTTGGCAATAAAAGATTGTGTTTACTAAATTTTCAATCGAATGGAATTTCTAAATCCAGTTTAAGAAGTGCGTTTTTAAATTGTATATATGCTGTGGTGTAATTAATTGGACAAGAGGAATTTTGACAAACGAATTTCATTGAACAAACTATAAGCTATCTATGAAGATTTGATTAATTTCATAACGAACAGAAGAGGTTTATCAATTTTTACTTTTAATTGCCAAAGTCTTACAGCTCAAGCTGTAGACTTACACGATTCAGTAATAAGAAATTCGAATATTTTAGTTTTATCAGAAACTTGGCTGGGCAATGAAAGTGATATATCTATTCCAAACTTTAACTGCATTGTGAAGTATAAACAACCAAATACGAGAGCAGGAGGAGTTGCGATTTATCAAAATTCTAGCGATGCTGTTAACATTATAACTCCATCCATGGAATGCTCTGTCAGTCAGTCCGATATTTATGGTACCATACAACCTTCAGTGGGGGATTTGTGCTTGGCTGAATGCGTAACAGATAATGGACAAAAATTATAATTGTAGCAGTATATATTACTCCGAACAAAAAGTTGGATGACATTATCGAGTTCCTTCATCGATCATTATTACCATACACATCAAGAGGTTCTGCTTTACTTAATAAAAATTATGATAAAATACCTATGATTTTAAGTGGAGATTTTAATGTCAATTTTGCTTTAGACAAATCTCTACAATTGATTGAATTTTTAAAAGACAATTTCACCTTATCTCTACAAAACAACAGAATAATATCAAGGACAAAATCAAATACTACGATTGATGCAGTCTTTTCGAGATATTTAAGCGATATTGGATGCAAAACCTACATTTCTTACTTTAGTTACCACAAGCCTTTGATAACAAAAGTATGTACTGAAGCACCCATAAGCATTATGGAAATAAACTAATAATGATGATACTTTTCTCAAAATACATACAATAAAATTTTTTTTAGTATTATGCATTGAAAATAAAATTTTTGTCTATACTTATACCTTTTCCATCCTAATTATTTTTTTAAAATACAGTTTGAAATAATAATGATAATAATAAATTTGTTAATTATATATAAGATTATTTCAAAATAAAACTTTATTATACAATTCAATACATGTAAGCCAAAGTAGTTAACTTCTAACGCGTGTTCACACTGATACACGCTTTCATTTTTTTCCCTACAGCAATAAAAAAAATATTGTGATGCGTTATGCAAAGAGTTATATTAACGTCGTCCCATCATCCACCTAATAACTACTTCGAAACATTGTCTATTGATGAAACTATGATTTTAAAACCTTTTTCAATACTGTAACATTTTATGAAATTCTAACCTGAAAACTTATGCCAAAATTTACAACTAATTTTAATGTGCACTTGGAAACTTTTTTTTTATTTCTAGTGGTCTGCGAATTGTTCATTAACCATTGCAGACCTATTACATCCCCGGAAGCTGGTATCAGTTTTTATTGCGGCACCCAATAGGCGAATGCCAATCGCCACAGGTAATTTTGACGCCCAGTTTCCTCCCTAGAGGGAGGTATCTGAGCTCTGACGATGCGAATATGTAACAGGATTTAATTTTGCCGAGAGCATCCAGGAGACTCTCTAGGGATCTTTTACATGTCGTAAAAGATCCCTAGGCACAATCAACTCTTTCAGTGTGAAGTGGTTAATAACTTTAGTATTCATTAATAAAATAATTTTGGTTTCCTTATTTATTTAATTTTTTTATAACTTATGTTTTTTATATAACTTAGAAGCTTTTTATTTATTTTCATTAATTTCATTCCTGTTGAGAAAATGCCGTAGCCAGAAGTTTTTAGGATGATATGAGAAACAATATTTCGAAGAGATGGAATACTATTGAAAAAATGATTTACCTAGAAGTCACCTCTCAACTGATACTACAATTAGACATACGCGCGATTATGCAATTATTTTGAATATGCGCGATTATGCAATTATTGCAGATAAAACTGAATATTTCCATGATGTACCAAATTATATTCATTACAGTATACATTTTATAGTATTTACTGTCCCGCAACAAAAACATCTCTGGTTTATAACTGAACAAAAATTAAATTTATGTACAAATATAATTTTTTAGCTTAAGTTAGCATCATTATTATTTTGTAAATAAATGCTTTGTGTTTCAAAACTTTTGTGACAATATTGTGTTAAGATTAGGCTAAATAATCTATTGACGTAACAAATGCTATCAATGTTATGCAAAAGAGTATTTTGAATTTAAAAAAGTATTTTCAGTCATATTTAATTAAAGTGATGTTTTAATGTAGAACTTAAGATGGAAAATAACATGTTAAAAATTAGAGCTTTGCAAACATTATTAGTTTTTTTTTTTGTTTTATGCCTTTACCAACTAAAAATGTATTTTTCTCCGACTTTTCATTTTGAAAATGTATTTTCTCTATTCTCAAAAGCTTTTTTTTTTTTCTGTTCAAGATAGTCTTGAATTTTTTTGTAGATACCTATATATATATATATATATATATATATATATATATATATATATATATATATATATATATATATATATATATATATATGTTCTATAAAAAATTAGTATGAATTTGGGTCTGATATTGCTAGCTATTATTTTTAAAAAATTTAAATAATATTTAAAAAAATTTCTAGGGTTAGCAATAAAAATAATTATTAAAAAACCACAAAACGTTTCTAATCCATAGTAATGTCAGACTAATATCTCAAATTTTGTTTCCAAAAAATCGCTTAAAATAAGTAAAAAATTGTAAAAATTTAAAATTGTATGTGTGTGTGAGATCACACATTTTATATAAGTTTAAAAAACTTCAAAACTCCTTATTTTTTTACAATTGTAAAAGAACGTCTTGCCAGACTCACTTTTTACTTTCAGAATCAACTTAATAATATAATCTAAAAAGAAAAACAAATCATTTTTAATATTACTGTCTCCAAAAAAATATATATAAAAGGTACTGTGAAACTTTAAAAGAAGATTAAATGCAAAACTGAATTTTATATTTCTTTGTGTTATGCAAAAGAAGGTTCAGACACTTGAACTGCGTTTTGTGAAAAATTGAGTAAAATGTCTTTATTTTGTACAATTAATTAAAGGAAATAAAATTACTAGCAGAAACTGGTTACAGAATATAAAAACTCCGATTTCTTAGAACAATAGTCGGCAAAATTTGAGACAGAAGAGTAAATTTGTTAATGAAACAAAACAAATCATCAAAGATCCTAAACCATTTATACGCATTACCTAGCGCTAGAGCAGGTAGGATCAACTCGCGGCACGCGTGCCATCATGTGGCATGGCTGATAAGTAGCAGGGGCTCACGAAGACTAATTGAAAAATTAAAAAAATCTGAAAAGATAGTAATAACAATTTTTTAGCTTACAATTTTATTCAGATGCAGTTGGTTCAGACAAAAAACAAACCTTAAAATTTGTTTAAAATACACTTAACTAATCGAATTACAATAGAAAAGATTATCACGTAGAGAATACTCCTTCCTTTTTGGTGTGCTCTGCCTTTTTAAAGAAGGTGCACTTGTGAAAGATTTTAGAGTTTGAGGAAGCGTGTTTTAAAACATATCTGTGGAAGAAATTAATGAACTGCCTTTTGAGAGCTTGTTGCTCAAGAATGAAAATTGGTTGAGGGATTTTGCTTTTCTTCCTTCTTCTGTTGCGCGTTAGCTTTGGATGTAAACATATGCTTTTTTTCCACCAGATGTGTATAGGCTATCAACTTTTCATCTCTAGTCACCAAATGGTACAAAAATGGTTCCTTTTTGTAACGAACAAGATTTGAAAATCATCGAAATTCTGTCCATTCAATTTTTTTCACTTAATTCTTGTGGCACTCAAACAGAGTGGGTGAGTGAGTGAATATTAACGTCATACTGTTCAGCTAGCTACATGAGGGCTTTTGGCGATGCACCACGTTATTTTTCAAGTGACGTGGATGACATGTGAGCTGGCATCTCCCCTCTCTTAACTATCACCCCACACAACGGGAGGACGTTTGAGCTCTCGACAGATTTAACGTGCATCGCTGCCCTACACGGCGGGTCTTTAGTGGTACTGGGCTCGAACTCATGACAAGGCCAGCCACGTTCCGATACCTTGACCACCGAGCTACCACGGCCAGCACCCACACAAAGAGTCTGAACACGAAACCATACGCTTTAATATAATTTAAAGCCGTAGTCTGATAAACTCCAAGCTTGAAGCCCATTTCTGTGAAAGTTAACACAGGATTTGTCCTGATAATTTTGCGCAGCACTTCCTTACTGACATGTGATGATTTGGGACCATCTTTCAAAGAAAAATCACTCGAACGAAATTTTGCAAACCATCTTTGGCTTGTTCGAATCGTTATTGTGGCATATTCGTTCATTATAAAAATCGTAATTGCAGAGAATAATTTACTTTGCTACCTACTTACTATCCTATTTAAAAGGACTTTTCCCAATTTTTCTTTGATAATTTGAGAGAAATTCGATTCAAACTGAGCTAAATTATTTCATACGTGCCTGGCTTAAACACTAGATTGGCCAAGGAAGTTATTTTGACTACTTTTTATTTTCAATTTGAAAAACAATGGCGTATATTATGTGTGGCACAATTTCTTAGACTTTTTTAGAATATATAATTTTCTCAAGTGAAGTAACTTTCTTTTAATGTTAATATTTACTAATAATTTGTTATATGACTGTAAATAATATAAAAAATATTAAAAACTCATTTTAAACAAATTTATTGACACATTAGTTATTCTTTCACAATGCAGTCTGATTTTGACTGTTTTTAAACAATTTAGGTATGTAATAAGTTTCAGTTTTTGTAGTGTTAATAAAGGACACAAACCCCACAGACACCTTCTGCCAACATTACAGGAAGGATATTTGTAAGCAAAACCGTCATATGTTGTTCCTGTTATTGTAGCTTTATGGTCCTTTGATGATAGCAAGTAGCAAATTGAGCTTTTTCTTGCTTGTGTCTTTTTGACAGGGTGCAGTGTCTCTTGCGGCTTCAAATCTTTCTTTATAGAGTATTTTTAAGTAGCATTTGAAAATTTTCCTTTCAACTCGAAACGCTTCATGGTCATCGCTTTTTTCAAATTTATTTTCGCTATTATGATTAATATGCATTATTTCACCAGGTTCTTCCCTTGCTTAGTCAGTTTCAACTTGATCGAATAGAGATCGCAGATGCCCATTTCTTTCTTTTATTCTGTTCATTTACATTTATAAACCATAATCAGTTTGTAC
Source organism: Trichonephila clavipes (assembly GCA_019973935.1). Lineage (NCBI taxonomy): Eukaryota > Metazoa > Arthropoda > Arachnida > Araneae > Nephilidae > Trichonephila > Trichonephila clavipes. The sequence goes on along the minus strand of BMAU01001397.1, from coordinate 763,591 downwards.
AACGCAATCACTAAGCAATCAAAACCACTAAGATGTCCAACGGGAAGTGAGTGAGTGAATATTAACGTCGTGCTGTTCAGCTACACGAGGGCTTTGGGCGACGGACCACGTCATTTTGAACCATGGTCAAGTGACGAGGAGGGCATTTGAGCTAGTACCCCCTCTCCTAACTACTCCACCCCACCAATGGGAAGGCGTTTCAGCTCTCGACAGATTTAACGTGCATCGCTGTCCTACACGGCGGGTCTTTAGTGGTACTGGGCTCGAACTCATGACATGCCTATCATGATCCGATACCTTGACCACTGGGCTACTGCAGCGGGGGAAACTGCAGCTGTTCATACAAAATATTTTGGAACAAATGTGGACACGCGGGGAACTCAATCACCAGCACAAATACCTTACAATTGAAATAAAACGTTTGCTATTTTTAAAATCAATCTATTTTTAAAATCGACAAATATCCCATGAGGAGAGAAAAGAATACTATTGGTCACAAATAAAGAGTTTTTTTAGAATTAAAGATTTCTTCAGCCTGGGGTGACTCCACGCCCCACGAGACCGCCCCCGGGTTAAAAGAGCGTCAAGATTGCAGAATGTATAATTTCTGAAGAGTTTCTCTAATAATTTCTAGTAAGTTGACAATTATTTTGTGTTTGTAGAGGGAAAGGATTTAAAACATAACTTTTTTTTTGGTATATCCATGGTCAAATAAGGATTTTTTTAAAGATATAAATATTTTTCTTTCTAAATAACTAACTGTGTCATAAAAATGAAATAAAGAAAGAGAACAGTTTTTAAAAAGTATTGAATAAAAAATAAAAATAAAAATTACAAAAATTCTTTGATTGAAAGTAGATATAATTTAGTTATGAAAGACTTATTCTTTTCCATCATAATAATTAAAATTTCTGAGCAATACAAATAATATTTATCTCGGAATAGAATACTATCGGATATTATGTCACATTATTGGCTATTGTGATGTGTCAGAGTTTATCGGGATAGTTCAAAATAAAAAAAAAAACTTCACATAGAACTCTTTTTTTTTTAAAAAAAAAATTCATTTATTTTAACACAAATGGTACAACAAATATCATAAAATACTGATGAGCAACTGGAATGTACAAAACAAAGTCCTGCTTCGGGAATATGCATTGTCTTACATTTTGTTCGAACGCTGAGAGCAACGTCCTTCGTTGGCGCTCTCACGGGTGGCAGCAATGGATTCTGGCCCACTTCATAAGGAATGTAAAAATGATTAGTATAATTTTTGTTTCAAAATATGTTTTTTATTCTTTAATTTAAATTTGATTTCGAGTTATAGAAAAATGTTACACGGGTAAAACACTCAGTAACTCTTAAATCAAAACTATTGTAAAGTATATTCTACCATAATCTGAAAGTTTATAGAGTCATAATAAATCTCGTTTGTTGCTTTTTAAATATTCTTTTAAAACTTAATTAGTTTTATAATTTAAATATTATTTTACATTTAAATTATTAGTATTAATATTAAGGCATAAGATTCACTTTTATGCGTAAGTGCTAACTGATACATATAGACCGATTGTAATATATTTCTTGGTGTCTTAAAATTTTTTAATTAAACGTGAGATAATGTGATTTTAATTAAATGTGTTTTTAATTAAATGTGTTTTTAATTAAATGTGTGTTCTAAATTAAATGTGCTGATAAACTTGTCTCTGATAATTCTGAAATTTATTTCACATGAAGTGAAATCAACACTTACGGATATTTAAATTTTATAATAAAAATCAAAATACCGCTGATTTATTATTTTTTTTGTGCAATTGGAATTAAGATTATTAAGTTATTTAAAATTTACATATTTTTATGATATTGTAGTGAAAAATTATAGCTATAGGTTTTTCCTAAGACTTTACTTGGATGATATATAGTTTATATTACTAAAATATTGTATGTATGCTAGCTGTTTTGTTTATTGTGTATTAATGAGGGAATATTTTTCCTTTGCAAAAAAAATTCCTTGAAAAACTTTACATCACTACAAGATGTGTTAGCGGAGAACAGATAGTTTTTTAAAATAGCATGATAATATATTTAAAGTAATAAAGAAAAACATATTCCTTTATTTTGACAGAAAGGTACTAAATTGTATGTACTTACAAAATAAGTAACAAGAAACTATTTACTTGCATTAAAATTTGAATTCTCCAAATAATAAGAATCAAATGTTGATATCGGTGAATTTGTACCGCGTGTGCAGTACCAGATCGAGGTCCAGGAATTTTATCATGGCAAATGGCGCCTTTCGTAACTTTGGGTATTATGCAGGTGACAGTAAGCTTTGGCTTGTTTACACTTCAATTTTTAGGGGTGGTCAGGAATCTCCCACCACTTTTGTGGAACCATGATAGAGGTGGGCCCATGAGGTTAATTGTTACCATTGACATGTTTTATGAATATTTGTCACAAAGAGGCATACATAATAACTTGGTTACGTTAAGTCTCTTTCGACTGCCAAGTTCAAATTATGAGATTAAAAGTACATGTAAGCAAAGAAACTAAAGTATATTTCAATATGTAAATTAAAGAACTTGCCATTTAAAAAAGTGAATGTTTGAAATATTTCAACTCAATTATTTATGAACTTTTCGTGAAAATTTGCTGATTTTACGCAGCTTCCAGAATGTTTCAAATGTTTATTTCTGATTAATTTGTCATACTTAACTGAATATTTTTGACAAGAAGGCATTTTTTTTTCTTGATTCCTTTAGACAAATGTCAGACTTTTGATGCATCTTATGCCATAAGTGTTTATGTATTTAGCAACACAATAAAAAACTAGTAATTACAAATATGTAAAAAAAAACATCATATTGTCTGAAACAGAAAAGATGTACTCAATATAAAGTCAGAAGTTCACAAAGCCAGCAAGATTAAGTCCTCCGTAAGTCATCAAGTTTTTGATATCTTCCATTATCCTTGCTCATTTTGCATCGGATGTTCTCTTTCGACGCAGGCAACTTGATTTCTTGACAAACATATAAACTGTGAGAAGTTATAATGAACATAGAATTATAAAATCTGCATAGCAAACTTCAGACATTTTTTTCAACTAGACTTTGAGCGTATTGTTCAAATGAATCTTTGTTGATAACGAAAAACATGGGCCGGGAATCTGCTGCCTCCTGTCGTTGAGGTAGTGTTAAGTCTTGGAAGAGCAGGGCAATAAATACTCAGCAGCGACTTTTCTCGCAGGTATCCTTCCAGGCGGGACTCTTCTCCAGGAACTTGAGGGGCTTCTCGGTGAGGGTCTTGGTTTTGTATCTCCTCCTCACCACGTCCGCCAGGGAAAGGAAGGGAGCCTCCAAATACACGTACAGGATGTACGACACGATCAGTGTGCCAGACACGTGATTCAGGACCACATAGAACTGGAAATAGAAAACGTTTTGTTAACTTACGGAATGCCCAATACGCATGCGCGGGACATAAGAAGTGACGAAAGAAAGCAGTCTTTATTTCATAGGCTATTTAATATGCAATGCTCCAGACTCACCAGTTCTAAGTCAGTGATGAAGAAGTGTTCTCGCTTGTAACTCATGACCATGTTGATGATAGGCACGTGCATGATGTAGGCGATGAAGAAAAGTTTGGCCAAGAACGCAAACGGTCTCCACGACAAAACGTCCTTCAAGCCAGCTAAAGAAAGGCACAAACAGGGTTAATTCACTGCGACTAATAATTTGCAAATATCGATGATAAACTCAGTGCTATTTTTAAAAGCAAACATAACCAGTGTGTTTGATGACTAAACTAATTCATTTTTAATTATTCGTTTAGTCATCAAACACACTTATTCACTTTTTGTGCGTGAGTGATTTTATAAATAATAAATATAATTATAAAAAACAACTTATACCAGAACAAAAATAAAGATATGCCAAAATAAAATTGGCTGACTACCTTTCTTTCGAAATCTTATTATATTAATCCTTTAACAGGTTTGTCCGTACGAAAGTTATTCACAACCGGTTTGTGTGTACGCTGTACAGTAGGGGGGAGGGCAGACTTTTCCAGGGTACTTCTAATTTTTTCAAGGTGTTGCGGTCCATCCAGTGGCGTAGGTAGAGTGAACTAAAAGGAAGTCTACAATGCACCCGGACCTCCATTTTACGAACCTCTATTTTACGAATTTCTCTATTTAGCAAACTTTTTACTTACAACCCAGGACATTTTACGATTTTCTTTATAGAATAACCTCCAAAAATAATGAAGTGCCATTTCTATTCAAAGAAATTTTCTCTTATGATTCGATTTTTTTCCATCGTATTCTTTAAAATGCCGTATCTAGTCGAATCTAAGCCTCACTTTTCCCCCCAATGTCAATGCTATTGAAAATCGGGTGGTGCTTAGAATCAACTGGAACAAAATTGTTGGATAGGGTATTTAGTGCAATTACAGTTTTATGTATGAATTTAAAAGTTTATAATACTGATAAAAAAAACTAATTATTCATTTCTTATTAGTTTTCCTTTTAAATTTATTTTAATTTCGTGAAATTGGATATCGATAAACCATTTTAGACTATTTTCCAATTTTCACAAAATCTTGTTGAAAATTTGGGGTGCAGCTTAGAATCGATGGCGGCTTAGATTCAGATAAATACGGTATTTCTATACCTTCGTATAATGGAATGATTATAAGGTTTTTATGAAGGCGGTCACCCCAAAATGTCTTGACAATCCACCGGTCGATAGCGATTGACTAAATGCCGAGACCCCAACTGTACAGGCACTGATATTTTCTCTTTTTTCCATCTTTGATTTTCACATATTTTTAATTCTTATAGTGAGATTATTAGTGTTAATGTTTTTAAAGCATGCAGCTTGTCTAGGGTACTGAAATACTTCTGAAACAGGATTCTCTTTGAGGTGAAGGCAGGAATTTGGATTTTTGAAAATATTCGATAAAGAACAGGGATTTGCAAGGCTTAGTGCAATTTGTTGCTTGAGAAGAAATGAAAATGGGAAGATAATCCAAAGAAGAGCCGATATCATCTCTGTCCCATAATAATGTAAGATTAAGTATTACACCACGCTTCAAATCATTTAGACATATGCATATGTATCAGTACAGCAAACAAAAATTTTTCCAGGGCCGAAAGTCCACCATTTTGGTCCAATGCGCCGCCCAACATATTCTATTGATTTTGTCGATTGATTTTCGGGAACAAAAACAATACAAAATTAATTATTGAATAATTAATTAGCATTAATTAATAAAATTAATTATTAATAACTATAATACATAATAAAATTTTACACATAATATATTCATAGGATTTTAACCAATCGAGGACATCCCCCTTGTGTGCGCCACTGATACACATATGAAATCCTCAACTGTTTACAAAAAAAGGTACGAACATGAGACAAATGATTTTAAAATATATTCTTCATAGCATGCAGTGTGTACTTATAAAAAGCAAACACATTTCGGGTGTTTTGTGTTCCACAATCTATATAAATAAAAAGTAACGTAAGAACTTTAAAATTGAAAATTAAACTAAAATTCTTCCATTTTCGCATTCTGTTAAGTCACATGCAATAAAAAAGGCACCTTTTCTTTGGGCCAAAAAATTGACCGCTTAAGGAATTAAATATCACGAGGAATACCTGAAAAAAAGGTAATAAGAAATTTCGGGACTGTGAAAATCATAGAAAACTGCATGAATTGTGACTTAGTAAAAGGCCCCGCGAGTTGTTTTTGAAAAAAATGTATGCCGAGTTATTTAAAAAGAAAGACTTACTCGCTTGTCCTGTCATGCAAGCTACTGATATCCAGGCAAGCAGCGCTCCTAGCGCCACCTTGCTGAGGGTGACGTATACTGCGGACAGGAGAGAGCTGGGCATGATGCCGGTGCGCCAAGTGTGCACGGAACAAGTGGAAGCCCAGAAACAAAGCAAGGTGATCAGCCACAGGAATCCGCTTGTTTTCTACAACAGAGAACGACCTTTCATTAGACTTGAATCGCTATATAATTATATATGAAATTTGTGTAATGAATGCTTAAAATAAAGTAAATAATTTATGTTTGGATGTGTAATACGTTAATATTATTTTCTGATGGATTTATTTTATGTTAAAATTGTAATACTCGCAAGCCACGGCATTCTTAACATCAGCGGTCGCCAAACTTTTTGACCTCACGGACCCCTAATAGGATGAGGATATCACCTAGTTAATAAAATGAAACTAATAATTGTAACCAAATTCTGAAAGCGCTTCATTAAGAAACCATAATAAAATAAACAAAAACTGTAAAATAAAATCAATTAAAAAATGGATTAAGTATATCAAACTTTTAGCATTATACATTCCGAATGTGATAAATTCCTTGTTTACCGTAGCCTTATTCTATGAAGTAGCGTTCTTATAACTTTTCACATATTGTGTTATGAATTGAATTATGTTTCAATGCATCTTAAAACATAACGGGATGAGTAAGTAAATTCCACACACATTTTTCTGGGGACCAGCGAAACTTTCTTGCGGACCACCCCTTTGGCGACCGCTGTCTGACATTATAATGTCGTCAATTCAATGGAAATTTGACGAAATGGGGGTGATAGAGCCAAAGTTGGCATCATTTGGGCGACCCTATGAATGTTTCTGGAAATTATTGGCGAAATCTTAATTTAACGGTCTATGACGTAAGATCCGTATGGACTGTAAATAAAAATCGCTACCTGAAGATGAGTGAGCATTGTTTTGATCGTTGAAGAGTCTTGATTATTTGCTACAATCGAGCGAGTTCTTGGGAATCATCTTAATCATTACGTATTTGTATTTTTAGACACTGTGGAAGGAATTCTGAGATTTATTTTGCGAATTTTGTTGCTTCCTAAGGATCGTTTTTTCTACTCTAAAATCAATTTCAATCGCCTCTCTTGGAGATGGATTGAATAGAATCCTTGAGCCTCAATCTACGCAACAATACTAATAATATAAATTATGAACAGTTTCTCTTTTTATTGGAAGAATGTTTATTGAAATTTATTTCCGTCAAAATTCAAAACCAATTAAATAACAGTAAAAGTCAGTTATCTATGCAAATCTATAGAAATTGCAACACCATGAAATAGTGAGCAGATCGTGAAGAAAATTGATACACAAACAACGAATGCTTATGTAATCGATTTTCAAGATCATTTTCATGAAGCGCTGGAAAAAAATATTAAAACTAAAACAATGAAACACTTTAACGCTCGGATTGTCAGAAAGGAACTGAAAACTTTGTTTCCTTTGCGCTAATAATTATAAACTTTGACATATTTTACGAGTAAAGTTTTTATAATATCTTTCAAAACAAATCCACGTACAAGGCGCCTAATTAAAACTCTAGAATTTACCTTAGATATTTTCATAGTCGGGTATATGTGTACTAGGTAAGCAACGAATATACCAGTGCAATAGAATCCTATGTGTGAATACATTCGGTAGTAAGAGTGCTCCGCATAGAAGTACCTGTCCCTAAAAAATATTAAAAAAAATCATTGTATAATAAAATATGAACATTTTGTATAGAAACATATGTCTATAAAATCAAGAACCAATTTTTTTTTTGACAAAATTAAAAATTTTCTGAATATGATTTTTTAAAAATCATCAGATTCCAAAAACACTGCTATTTAAATTTTAAAGGTATCTGCCTACGTTTCTGAATCAATGTTTGTCTTAATTTCAAAAACTTTTTTATCCTTTTAGTGTGGAAAAAAAATACAGCTGCGAGAAAGAAAAAAAATTAATAAAATAAAAAAAGAGGAAGGTATCTCTATATATACGCTATAAAAGGGGTGAATTCTAAACACCTGATATAAAGCATTGTTTTAATAAAATAAGAATCAAAACTTTTATGTGAAGATAGTACTTTTATGCCAAAGTTATGTTATTTAAAACACGGTATCTAAGAAACTTATGAATGTATTTCTTTCATATTTTGGATACATGTTGTTTAAAGTATGATGAAGGCAATCATCTAAGAATTTATCTCTGACATCCACAGTTTTTTATTAAACAGTTTATAGCGAACATTTTATTAACTGTATTAAGCCATTTGCTACATTAAGTAAAAATAATTTAAATGTATGGCTCCATGCAAAGTGTTTTGAAATTCGGTATTATTTCCATCCAATTTTACTTGAAACGCCCCATTTTCATAAATTAAAATCGTCACATAATTCCCTGATTAGTGTTAAGTCATAAGCACCAGGAAAAAAACATGAAATTCCTAATAGCGTGGCATTTTAGAAAACTGGTTTCCGAACGTTGGCAATGAAACTCACCCTTTTGAATTACAGTTAAGTGACGAAGAGGACATCTGAGATGGCACCCTACTCTACAAACTTTCATAACGCTCTAACCGGAGGACTTTGAGCCTTGACAGATGTAACATGCATCAGCCTGTGGCAAAGTGTATTCGATGGATAGAACTTGCGATCTATAGATCCGTAGCCGGGAAACGAATCATTAGACAAAAGTGGTTACCTATGTCCAGAGGCTGTTACTGGCTTATGTAGATACCACTACAGTACTCTCACACTAGTAAGTCGGTGGATAGACGAACTATTTTTTATTATGATGAGCATGTGAGTTGCTTCAGATGTGTCAAGTGAGTCTGACGACTTTCGTTGTCGCGTTAAGTAAGTGTGGCTCCAGATCAGAAGGTTACATGTTCAGATTACGTTCGGAGTCACCAATGTGGTAAAGTGTATTTGGTGGATAGAACCCGTGACCTATGGATCCGTAGCCGGGTAACATACCACTACACAAAAGTGATCACCCCTGTCCAGAGGCTGTTACTGGCTTATGCAGATACCGCTACAAGCCCCTCGACAGTACCGGCGGGTCTTTAGTTGCAGGAGGACTCGAATAACCATCACATGTATTTCATTCTTAAGAATAATAAATTTAAAAATTAGCCACTTACTTTACGTGCAAGAAGGCGAGTGCTTCATTAGGCGGGAGATCGTAGTATACGTTGGTCAAAGCCACCGAAACGAGACTGGCCACGGCCAGGACCAAGTTGACCGCGAGACCAACCTTGGGGCGCCTGAAACAGACAAAGAAGTAAATGAAGCAGCTTTGAAAGAAAAGAAAAGTGAGGTATTTCACTTAGAGAAAAACACCTATTATAATTTCGTAAGACAAATCGCACGTGTTTCGATAAAAACAAACATTAATTTTCCATTAACTGTATTTAATTATTAAGGTAATGTATTCATTCATCATCACAGAAAGCAAAGCTATCGGTAACGAATAATGTAAATAAATATGAAAAAAAATTAGAATAGTTATCACGCATTGGATTATTCAAATACAAATAAAGGAAAAAAAGAGGGAAAAAAATGGAACAGTTTAATAAGTAAGATTTGTTTCAGAATTTAATCTATATATATATATATATATATATATATATATATATATATATATAAAACAATAAATACTATTTCAATAAATACTATTTCGCCTTTGTTGGAAATATAAATAGTGTAAAAGAATTTTTTTTTGACAAAGAACATTTTTCGATAAAGATGTAAAGAAACAAAAGTAAAAAAAAAAAACCAGTTGAAGCACCTGTTTTTGTTTATAAGTACATTGAAGTACGTTTAACACGAAAATGCTTAAGGGGAACCATTGGCTAAAACGAAATTATACAACGATCCCAATAAACTACGTATTTTCATGCAATTTTTTCTTAACACGAAAAGAAAACCGCTTAACACGAAAATATTTACACGAAAACACCAGTTGCGTAGCCGAGATTTAAGAAGGATGTGAAAGGAAAGAGGTGGTTTCACATGTTTAGTAGAAAAGAGGCTAACGGTTTTGAAATACCCTCGCAATAGCCTGTGACACGAGCCAATTTTATTTATTAAAGCTACTTTCACTCTTAACTTCTACGCACGCGCACAAAAACATAATATCTCATCAGTTGGTTTTGGAATTCGGTGACGAGTGCATCTCCGAGTCAGTAAAAATCAGCGAGTTTGATTCGCGGGGTTTTTTTTCCTCCCTTTTCTATTTTAGTAAGATTTTTTTTTCGAGCACAATGACAAAGGGTTCAAGCAGAAAGCAATTTCCTAACTCCCTTAAAATGAAGATAGAGCTTCTTAAGGCTAATTATAAAAAACAGAAGACGAAAACGGAAACCTGTAAAGATTTTAGAATTGCTAAATTTTGTATTAAATTTCATTTTTTTGGGAATTTTTTTGTTTTATTGACTTTTATTAAATACATGCATACTATGTAAATAAAATGTATTTTAATAAATTTAATTTTATCAAACGTATTGTGTTTTTTTCTCAGTTTCGTGTTAAACGATTTTCACTGTCTACTTACATTTTAAGAGGGATCAAAATGAAGACAGACATAATGTGGAGTTGAGCGTCCACTGCAAAAACCCACGTGTGATCCAGACACTACATAATAAATAAAAAAACATATATTATCAATAATAACATACTAAATTGCGTTAAATGTAATAATGCAAAGCGATATATATGTAACAATTCACTTAAATTTTCTTTCAGTGGATTTTAATTCGTAATGGTCTTGAGTCCTCCAGAACTTTACGTGATAATTAATGTCTATTTTGCCAGCCCAACGGGAAATAATCACAATTTTGTCTAACAAAAACTTAAAACTCCTGCATTTTCAAATCAGGATAAAATCTTACATCGCCCATGTACTGGGACCAATCAGAAAAGCCTTTGCTGAAAATCATATGAGTATCAACTTCCGGTTAACGGAAATTGTAAAAGGTTGAGATCTATGGAGTGAAAAAAGAAAACCTCTTTGCGAAAGTCATGAAAAGCTTTTGAGTCTAAGACTTGCTTTGTGTTGTCCCGTTGATTTCATGTCTGTGTTGTGTTTTCTATTTAACTAAATAGTCGAGGACTTGTAATGAACAAGATGCTTCATCTTTCCATGACAGTTACCAGAAACAAGATCTTAATAACAAAATGCTCTTTAATGAAGACATTTATTACTTCATATATATATGCAAAAGAGACATATATGCATGCAAAAGAGATGAATTTAACTTCAGTATTAAAAAAGTACCCAATTAGGAGAGTAATGTACATGTTTCTATACTCAGAAATATTATTGTTAATTTCATACAACGCAATACATTATTTCGAAAAAAATCAGAATTTTTTTTAAAAAACTATAAACATTTCGCTAAATATTGCTTAATTCAAAAATACCCAATTCATTTTTCAAGAGTTATTTGAATAAAGAAATTCTAAATAGCAAGGATAAAAAATCCTTAGAATATTAATAGTTTATTATTATAAATTTATCATTTTTTTCCAGAATTGGATATTAAAATTTTAGATAAAATTACTTTTAATTTTATTTGAACCATAATAATTTTTTTAATATTGAAGTTTATTTATTATCCTAGTGTCCCTCCAGTAATAATAGTATTTATACACACTATTTAATTATTTTATTTCTATTTGCTTCATACTCTCTTTTGCTAAGTGCTACTATTCAGATATGCTCATGCTTTGAATTTGTATTTGGGTCAAGAATCTGGCAATGACTTGTTTATTGTACTCAGATTTAGTGCTGGCTCTGCATTTTTAATGCAATTTTTAGGTAAGTTACCTTTTCCTTGTAATGGATTAAGATATTCTGTCCATTTTTTTCAATGGGTTTTTGCTCAGTATTATTTACATAAAGGGGCAAGGTTGGCTGGCCGAGAAACATGTTCAACACCATTTTTATATAAATTACTTTAAACGTAAGAGCTGTTTTAAATCAGCAATGTGTATAATACTGTAGCATCCATACATATATATATATATTTAAATTCTATTATTTTTACGATTTCTGATGCATCCTTTCTAAAATCTCATGTTTGGTTTATCTTATAATTTCGGTTTTTTTCAGTTTTAATGATTCTTGATTATTCATCTCTCTACTGTAGAGAATTATAACTATATATATACACAGTAGAACGTCGTTTATCTGAATCAATTGGGACCGGACCGTTCCGATACACGATTGTTCGGATAACCGAAAACCGAATGAGATCCATGCAGTATATGAAACCGGACACTATACGAATATTGAAAATCATCACATGCGGGAAACGTGCTTGAAAAAAAAGCAACATAGGTGTAAAATGTCGCAATTTTACCTGCATTGTGGAAAATAATCACTTATTTTTCAATGTAACCTTGTACACCTTCGTTTTTTCGCTGCAAGGTCTCTGATTCTCTTGAGCAGCAGTAGTTTGGTAGGACATCACTCTGGTTGTTGTTCGTACCACTCCATAGCTGTCTCTAACGCAGAAAACGCGGCAGCATTTGATAGACCTTGCTACTTTCGTTGTTGTTGTCCTCGACCTCATCGGTTTCATCGTCGATAGGGTCCTATTCTTCTTTTACGGATGTCACAATCTCGTCATCATTTAGCATTTGAAATCCGCAGTCTTCTGCATCGCATGTCATCCAGGTTTCTACATCTTCTTCAACGCATTCTTGAAATCATAAGATCGATTGGACAAACTCTGCAGTCCCCTCCTTGTGGTTGTCATTCAAGTCTTTTTTACCTTCTAAATCTGGCTACAGCAAATTCCATGCATTTTTCAGGCTCTGTCTTTAGAGTGGCAAAAATGGGTCCGGATATTTGACGCTCCGGATAAACGACGTTCTAATATATATATATATATATATATATATATATATATATATATATATATATATATATATATATACTGCAGGACAATTGCTAAGGACGGATCACAAATTGCTATGTAGCATAACATTAAGCGAGACATGAGGCCTAGTAGGATAAAATATAGTTGCCACACAGTTCAGACATTAGAATAAAGAGTATTTATCGTTCTGGAAAGTACAAAAGCTGTGAAACATCTGAAAGAAAAAAATGTTCATTTGATCTGCGTACAGAGAAATGGAACAATGCATCTAAAAGTCAGCAGGCACCTTAAAGAAAGGTATAGGTAGGGGATATGTCCACCGTGGAGTGTGATGCAACATTCCACACGTCGTACCATACTTTGCACAACATTATCCAGCAGCTGTTGAGGCAATTTATCCCATTCCTCTGTGAGTGCACGGATGAGGATATTCTTGTTTGTCGGAGGATAGTTTCGACCAGCAATGCATCCCACACATTTTCAATGGGGTTTTGATCTGGAGAACGCGCTGGCCATATGAGACGTTGAATACCCTCGCTGTCTAGACAATCCTGAACAGCGAGTGTTCAATGGCATGTTGTGTTGTCATCCATAAAAATAAATTTATCACCGACAGCACCACGGAAAAGACGAACATGAGGAAGTAGAACTTCATCAATGTATCGTTGGCCCGTCATAGTCCCATTCACAACCAAAATGTAGGCGCGTGCGGCCATTGATCATGAGGCCGTCCCACACCATGATACTGCATGTCGGATATCGGTCCTTTTCCTGAATATTTTCTGGACGATAAGCAGTACCACTCTCGCGCCAGATCAGTTGGCGTCTACAATCCAATGCCAGACTGAACCTACTCTCATCTGAGAATAGTACGCAAGCCCAGTCCTGTTCAGTCCAATTGTGATGCTCACGACACCATTGCAAACGGGCAGTACGGTGCTGTCTGGTCAATGGGACACACACAACAGGTCTGCGTGCGTATAGTCCTCCTCCCCTCAAACGTCTGGCAACAGTTTTTCGGGAGATATGCTTTCCTGGTGCAGCAAGAAACTGATTTGCCACCTGCTGAGCTGTGGTGCGCCTGTTCCTTTTTGCTGATAGGACGATATATCTGTCTTCTGCAGGCGTCGTACTTCTAACACGACCTCCCCCGTGCCGTCTACTACACATTCCAGTAGTTTTAAATGACTTCCACAGCCGTGAAACAACTCTGTGAGCGATGTCGAACTCCCTGGCAACATCTCTTATCTTTCGCCCTTCTTCGTTCTTTCCAATAATTCGGCCACGCATAAAATCATCTATTTGATGTCGGGAAGACATGCCAAAAATTTTAAGTTCGTCTATTAATTCTTTCCTGTAAAACTTTGACTTGAAACAACAACTGTCCACACGCGTCCAAACCTTTAAAGCTCTTATGAACGCTATCACGTGATGAACAGACGTGGGGAAAAAAATTGCATACTCATACTTCTTCTTACTAATATCCCGCACTTATTCTAATTTTCCAGATTTTGCTTCCTTTCATTTTGTGGTTGCTATGGATGATAGTGTTATCCGTCCTTAGCAATTGTCCAGCAGTGTATATATAATGGGAGTATGCATGTGGTGTGGATTCAGGGTGAAGGAATACTTACTACTTTGTCTGACTCTATATAATTGTTGATGTACAACAGATTGTACCACCAGTGATCTTTGCAGTTATTGTAGATGGGATTTAGGTGACTGTACCAGGAGGGGCCGGATCCCCAGAATGGCGTGATGATCATCAGTGCCAGGATAAAGGCATAGGCCGGGGTGAATCTGTGTAGGAAATAAGTATTAGAAAAACCGTTCTTTTAAAAAGCACTAAACTAACCCAATACCAAGTTTGTAGTAAAAATATCATTAACGAAAGCTAGGAATCAAGAAAAATACATCGTTAATTTGGGAATATGGATGCTGCACGTGCAATTAGGATACGTAATGGACAGTTTCAATTATAATTGTAAATAAATTTTTCCCATACCAAAAATAGCGCACTTATTGGTTTGTAATGCGACATTAATAAACAGTCATTCATCTAAACAAGAAAAAAATTTTAATTTAAGAGAGAGTTTTTAATTTAAACTTTTTTAAATACCTGTAAATTAAAATTGAAACTAAAATTGATGTAAAAAAATTGAATAGCTTCATAAATGATCCCGAAAAACTTTGAGTACTAATTTGAATTACAAAATCTGAAAGACGTTTCGTTTTTAATTTTTTTATACTTTGGTACTTTTTCGTTTTGCCGGCCCAATTCTTGCTAAGTTGACGACAATGCACAATATACACAAGAAAAAATATTAATAAATATTAGTTCTCATTATTTTTTATCCAGTGATTTACTGATGAGAAAAATACGCGATTTTTTCTGAAATGTTGTGGTAAAATATTATCAACAGGAATATTCCGTTTGGCATCGGTTGAATCATTTTTGGCGCCTTTATCACCTGCGCCGTTGAAACAGAAAAGTATCTACATACTTTTTACCAATATTCCAGATATAAGTTTTAGAATCTTATACCAGAACACATCCATTCCATCTGAAAGAAATTATCTCTTTAATACATTTTTTTTAAAAAAAAATTTCGTGTTTGCTGTGTTCCATCTAGTTATGTTAGCTGTCTCTCTCTCTCTCATAGCATTAAAACTCCTGAAATCAGCTATTCTTCAGAGCTCTTTTCCAACAAGACTGGCAACAAAATCTTACCTGATGTACCGCTTCAGAAGAAATTTCCCCACGTTCAGATTTTGCTCTGGATTTTTCAGCCATTTGTAAGTCGTCATTAAGCCGCTAAAGAAAAAAACAAACAATTAATTCCAGGGAAGTTTAACAGTATGAGAATTTCTTTCTAAGTCATCTAACGGATTCCGTTCACGATACTTACTAATCCTCTAAGGCAGGCATGCCAAACACATAGTTTGTGGCCCACTTAGACCTTTTAAGAAGCTTTAAATACCATACTTTTAAAGTTTTTTTTCATTTGAAATTTATTTGAGGTGAATATTTTTAACAATTCACAATATATTTACTAGACTACCTATTCTCTCTCTTGTATTTAAAAAATTCCTATTCAATAATAAAATAGCCTTTAAATTAAAAATTATTTCTCATACTTTATCAAAATTTCTCTCTTAATTTTACGATAATAAATTATTTTAATTAAATTTTAAACGCATTTTTGCATTTTTTTTTGTCTATTGATGGCATAACGGTGGTTTTTATCGGAGCTTCAAACCGTGATTTTTTTCCAGGTCAAATGTATGGGTTCATTCCGGTTTCCGTTCCATCAAAAGCAACGGCTTTCGGTTCATTTAGGAATGAATAATTTTATTTTATGTACCTTCGTATTTGTACTGAAACAGATAAGTACTACAGAACATCAGGTCAAGAAATCGATAAACAATGTTCTGTAAGGATGATAATTATATGGTTGACGTTAAATTGAAAAATATTAATAAGAATGCAACAAAATGACTGAAAATATATCTAACAGAAATAAACCGAAATATTTTTTTTCAGTTAAGTCACGGTTTTCGTTCCGACAAAAATAAAGTTATTTTTCCGGTTTTTGGCTCGGTTCCGGTTCGAAGCCCTGGTTTTTATTTCTCTTTCTCTTTTTCTCTTCAGAGTGTCCAATCAGAAAGAGGCAATCAACGTAACCTCAAATGTAGTCAGATTTTTTTTTAAAGTTTTGAAATATATATTGCAATATTTTTGTTTTCCAAAACAAGAATAAAATATAATCTTTGGTATGTGAAAATTCTTTCAATTGCTGAGGTGTATAATCTTAAAAGGTATCATGATCAATAGATAGCAAACTTTCGTGATGATCAATTGTCGCAGTTGAAATCAGTTCTTCAAAAACAACAAAGTGTTCTGAAGAATTTTAAATTTGTCGAAAACAATACCGTTGTTGTAAAAGTAACTATGTATCATCAAATTTAACAGCAGGCAACATACCCATATCGAAACTATTTACTAAAGGGAAATTTATCACTGGATGGGGTTAATTAAAGTGGAGGAAGTATTATGTGCAGCACAAATAAAAAAATTCAAGTTTAAATTGAAATGCTGTCGCAAGTCGAGTTGATGAAATATATAGCTGGTAATATTTGAGAGATCAGCATCATTCAAAAATATCAGCAAGTCTACTCTCTTACAATTGATGACAGTGCAGATATTCAAAATATTGCTCAGCTGGCTGTTTTTATTCATGGATGCGATTTTAATCTAAAAATAAGTGAAATTAAGAAAATTACTTCTATATATATGCATAATACAACCACTGGAGTGAATACCTTTAATGCACTTATGGAGGTTTTGAAGAGGTATAGGTCACACACCATTGAAAACGAAACGTTGGTTCGTCTTGCACCTTACGATTACTGCAGTGTTTCTTAAACTGTGGGGCGCGCCCCCCTGGGGGGGGGCTCGAACGTATCGAAAATAAAAAGTTAAAAAATTTAATTTATTGGAATGAAGTAAATCAAAATACTTTCTGATATAATAAAAAATGCAGATTTACATTGATATGATTTATATATATCATCTGGTGAAAAAAGGTCATAAAAAATAAAAGATTCTACTTTGAACGCTCATTAGCTATCTTTGATCCTATAATTAAATAAAAAAATATATTTTGTTTGTTTTGCTGTAATCCTACGATGAGAGAATTTTTTATTGCGTTTCTTCTAACCTAAAATATTACTTTTGCTGACTTTCGAAATTACTGGTATGGTTATCTGCGTCCTTTGTTTTAGGGATGTTGTAAATTTTATAATTCTGTTGCGCTTTTTTCAATGTGAAAGAGTTTTATGATACATGGATAAGCATATTGAGCACTTTGAAGGATTAATTAATTGGCCAAGATTTATTTTTATGAGTATTCTGAAACATATAATACAAAATGAAAAACGTTTAAAACAATTCTTTTTTTGAACTTTTTTCCATTTTTTATATTGAATAGACTTTTATCACGGAAGCGATGCGTATAATCACCCGATGCGTCATAGGATCCCGAAATCGTCAATTTTGGGAAAACTGTTTATTTGTTACCTTTGACCTTGACAGAGAATCCTTCAATATGACAGTCTTAATAGGAACTAAAATGAATTCATCTCATATCTCCCTCTTTTTTGGGACGTTTTTTTTAGAATCTTAAGGTACTCTTGTTTTGACCGAGTTCCCGGCGCGACCACTTTTGTTCAAAAATATTTACTTGAACATGCTGCACTTTTCCCTATGAATAACTGAGTGGTTTTGATTGTTGTGTTGTATGACTTATTATGGTTTATAAATGTAAATGAGCAGAATATAAAAAAAAGAAATGGGCATCTATGATCGCTGTTGACGGAAGATGAAGTTGATCAAGCAAGGATAAAACTTGCTGAAATAATGCATATTAATCATGATAGCGAAAATAAATTTGAGAATAGCAATGAACATGAAACCAAAGGAAATTCTTCAATAGCTACATTAAGAACTCCATCAAGAAAAATATAAAGCCATAAGTGTACTGCAAGATCACTTTGCCCTGTCAAAAAGACACAAGCAAGAAAAAGTTCAACGTGATATTTGTCGATCATCAAAGGACATTAAAAGTACAATAACGTGAACAAAATGTAACAGTTTTGCTTGCAAATAACTTTCCTGTAATGTTAGCGAAAAGTGTCTGTGATTTATGACCTTTATTGAGGTCACGCACATTTGGAACAATTTGGTTCAGTTTTATTGGATTTTTTTCTCAAATTATGAAAGAAAAATCTTTGAAATAGTTAAGTATATTTTCTCTTAGTTAAATTATTCACTGAAATTGTGATTTTTATCGTGTATATTGAAAATAATTATAAAAAAAAGAATTTTGGTGAGTCACTCCCCGCGACCATTGTCTTAAGTATCGAGTGCACACCTGATCCTGGACATTTTGAAGTTTTCTCGCTTTAAATATTAAAAAAGAGCACACAATTGTTATTCATTGGAATTTAATTTTCTTTTTTTATTACTTAACATTTATTCTAAATGCTAATTCTGCGAGGCTTAAAATTACAGTTCGTTCTCAAAACCGTTTATAATATGAGCATTCATTTCAATACATCATTTTACATTTTTGTATACATTGTCAAGCACTTGCTATTACTATCCTTACAATTAAGCTATTATATCAAGAATAATGTATTATGATTTTTTAAAAAAAATTAACTCTTGTTAAGAGTGGGTACTTCAACTAGTATAAGAACAAATTTAATAATTATTAGTGACTTCCATGGACTTTTCTTGCAGAGCAGTTTTTCAAAGGAAGGCTAAAAATTAGAAATTGACACTCTGAGTTATTTTTTGATATTTAGCTGAAATCTGTATTTTCTCTTCAAAGTAGCCATCGCAGGAAATCCGGATTCACAAAGGTATGATGTTGAAAATGGTAATAGTAGACGAAATGCTTTTGTTTTCAGTGCAGAAAATTTAGCATCCACCTCTATCCAGAATTCAAAGAGTGATTTATTTTAAAATTGCGCTTTAATTTTGTCACTGGATGTGAAATCTATGAAGATCTCTATTTCGGCAGCTGGGAGCCTTTCTGAAGTGTTTCGAAATGGATCCCTAACTCATTCGTAACTTGATAACAATTTGCCCTCGTCTGTGTACTTGTTGATGCTTTGTTATCGTTGAATGCTCGCTGCTTTTTAAAAATATATCTAAGATTTTTTTTAATCCACCACCATAAATACTTAATACCGTGAATTACAATTAATGCGTGAATTATGAAATGCACATTCAAGAGAGATTCGGTAGCTAATCGATTCGGCCAAGACTGACTGGAATTGTACGAGGTACAGCATTTTTACATGTTTTGTGCAGACGTCCGTTAGGTTGACTAGACTCACGTGAACGTTCGCGAGAATGCCAGATGTAATGGATATGATAAAGAGCAACATAGATTAGACTATTTTTAATAACATTTGTACTTTTAAACATGAATGATGAAAAGGAAATAAATCTTTAATTAAATATGATATCTCAATCTGTTTCAATTTAAAAATTAGAGAAAGAAAAATAACATAATTAAACTATTACTTAAAAGAAATTTACTTAAAATGTATATAACTTAAGAGTAACATGCATAAAAAATTTATTACTTATCTGATTAATTTGTACGGTTTATAATTAAGATCATATTATAGCTTTAGCGTCAGAGTACATTATTATTGCATTCAATATATTATTATTATTATATAAAGGGGGCGCGATAAAAATTAGGATTGAAAATTGTGCCGCCAGTATTGAAAGTTTGAGAAGCACTGCATTACTGGTATTACTAGAGTAGTTGATACAAGATTTAAAAAAAGCATACAGACAGCATGGATAACAACGAAATTTTAGACATTTTAATTCTATTATTTACTAGAAAGTACTGTGCTTGAAAGTTTAAAATATCCCACGGTTTAAAAGCAGTCACTAAAATTGTAATTTATATACTCAAACACGTAGACTTAATTTGTCAATTTTCTTCATCTCTAGAAGATATAAAATATGAATACATGAACCTACTATATTATACAGAAGTTCTATGGATTTTGACTCATAAAGGGGTGAAACAATTTTTCAAATTGCTGAACAAAATCCTATTTTTTTTAAAACAAAACATTATCAGCTGAATAAAAAAAATGGAAAATTAATGGATAAAGAACCTAGCTTTCTCAGTTGTGACCTTACTAGTCATCTTAATCGTTTTAAACTTTATGACAAAAGTCATGTTGTTGCAATGCTTTTTAAAAACGTTAACGCTTTTAAACAAAGATTATTACTTGAAATTATTACGAAAACAAATAGAAAAAGAAAACTAGTCTCACTTGGTAAGCTATCAATATCTATTGATTAAATCATTTAAATTAAAATTTACAGAATATGCTCACCAATTTAAATTGCTAGAAACGGAAAATTTGCTTGGTGATTTTCTGATTTTTAAAAGCTTTCAATTACAATTTCATCATTTTACTTCTCCTTTATCTATCGATATCAAAGTTGTTGATGAAAACTTACATACGGGATAAATTGAAGTCCAATGAGATTTCTGCTTCAACAAAAGTGTATTGATGTTGGAATTTCAGGTTTTTGTGCATATTTATCTGCCGATCAATTTCTTAAAATAGGTTTCCTAGCTACGTCTAGTGACGGTTTAGCCACTGGGTGAAAGGGTCCAGATAAGCTGGACTAAATCAGGTTTCCGGTAATAAATTTCACTCCTCTAGTGCCAAGAGGGCCTGTAGATCTGCTGCTCCCAAACCCGAAACGAGCTTAACTAGGCACTGGCTACGTCTGAAAGCACTTATTTAGCAACATTTCTTTTTAGTAAGAAATCACAAAAATTCAGAAAAGCCAAAATTAACCCATCAGTATGTATCATTATTTTTTTAAATTGTGTGTATCAGCTCAATATATTCGCACAAATGTTGATGATTTTCTTGGTGAAAAGAAACATCACTTAGTGTAACAACTAAAAAAAAAAGTGAAACTTTGTGTAACATCAAATATCTTTTGAAAAGTATAAAAATTTTATTTTATGTTTATTTGTATTCTTGTTCGTATTATGTTTATTTATATTATTGTTATTAAACTGTATTTCTTATTTTAACTGTTATATTTTTGTTTTCTTACAAAATATATAAATTATTAACATTTTTTGTTAAAAAAAATAACATGAAACATACATACACTACATATGTACACTCACTTCCAAAAGTTAAGCACGGAAAGGAATATGCTAATTTCCGGAAGCCAATCAGAATTGAAGAGGATGCAATTCGCTGCAGAGGTAGATGGAAGTATGCAAATGTGTTAGGTAACAGCCAATCGTGCTTTTATGTCAAGAAATATGCAAAAAGGGCAGTCTTATAAGAAACCAGCTTTATGAAGGATTACAGAAGTTGATTGTAAGTGCTGAGAGATAGAAGGATTTTAAAACTTTCGTACAATTTGTTTTCAAGACATATGTGTTTCTATGACTTCCAGAAAACGAATGGAAGATTCTGAGCGCTGGCGTGCTGTGGGGCGCACTGAAGCAGGGCAGTCGATCACAGATGTTGCTCTTTTCTTCGTCGTTCATCATTCTGTAATTTCACGTTTATGGAAGAAGTTCCAAACCACACAGACAGTTCTCCGAAGTCCCGTAAGGGGTCGCCCAAGGGTTACAGCTCCCGCGGAAGATCGATATATTGCTATTGTAGCCAAGCGGAATTGCAGAGTGACCTCCACACTTGTGACATTTATGGTTACAGCGTCCGTTTGTAAGGCTATATCTGCAGCGACTGTACGCCGAAGATTACATATGAATGGACTGTATGCCCGGGTACCTCGAGTTTGTGTTCCTCTATCCGTCCAATCAAGAGGGGCACGATTAAAGTGGTGCCTAGAACATGGCAATTGGACTGTGTCTGACTGAGGTAATGTCATGTCTACTGATGAGTCAAGATTTGCTCTGGAGCCAGATGATAAGCGAATAAGGATATGGCGTAAACAAGGAAGACGCAATCAGCCCCAAAACATCACCGAACATCACGCATTCCGAGGCGGAAGCTTTATGGTGTGGGCAGGGATTTCATCAGGATACCGCACCGACCTACACATCTTTAAACGGGGTTCTGTGACGGCTGTCCGGTATCAAGATGAAGTCCTAGAACCCATTGTGAAATTGTACACTGCAGAAGTTGAACCTATTTTTATTTTAATGGACGATAACGCTTGTCTCCATAGAGCTGACATCGTCGATGACTACCTTGAGAGTGAAGGGATTGCGCGCATGGCGTGGCCAGCATATTCACCCGACCTTAATCCCATTGAAAATCTTTGAGATACTCTCGGGCGTTCTGTATCTTCAAGTTTCCCACCTCCAGCCACTCTTATTGAGCTGGAAACTGCTCTACAAGAAGAATGGTGATTGTTTAATTCTGCGGTGGTTGACCACTTAATTGAAAGCTTGGCCAGAAGGTGTAAACTTTGCATACACATGAAAGGGGGGATCACATACCCTATTAATGTCTTTTTTTTCATTTTATGCTGTTTATTTTCGCTTTATACATAATTCTGTTTAAGTCTTCAGTATGACATTATCTGATAACCTACAAAAGTTCAATATTGTTTTCATTTCTATGTATAATTATTGATTTTGTTTTATGTATAAATATATATGCTACTTTACTGCTAAATTTTGTGTCAATCAAAGCAGTATTTGTGGATTTTTTTGCATTTTACATCTTCGTGCTTAACTTTTGGAAGTGAGTGTATAATGAAAAATACATTCAGTTAGACATTAATAAATACATAATATAATCCTTTTAAAAATCGTATTTTATTAAATTTTTGTACATTGAAATGTGTTGCCCCCAACTTGATATAAAATAGGTCATGTGGCCCATAGTACCATATGAGTTTGACATGTCTGCTCTAAGGTAAATACTTTTTATGACGTTATATGAAAACCTCCTTATGTAAAGGAACCCTCATTTAAGTTAGTGAGAGTTACTATTTGAAGTCAAGTGAAGAGGGTAGTCGGTGTTATACAAGATGAAGTAAGAAAGATATAAGAAATTAGACTAACTAATTTTGGAATGACACACACCATAGTTCAAATTGAAAGAATCAGACGTGCCGTTCAAAGACTATTATAATGGTTCAGGATCATCTATTGATAAGATTTAGATTCTAGATATTTAGATTATTATTTAAGCACAGACGTGCTCCCCATAGCTTAAGTCGAATTTATATAGCCATGAGAAAGTTATAATAAAGTATATATTTTAAGAAAATGTATTAATCTTTGATGAACCCTCACACTTTATTGGGCTAGAGTGGATGACAGAAATTTTTTTAAAGATATATTAATATAAAATATGATTGCGTTGTGGAAAATTAAAATTCCTGTAAAATTAAAGTATTATTCTAAGCAATATATAATCTTATTTTCAGATTAAGCCTAGTAGAAACATACAAACATATATATGTATGTAAGCTATGCCTAAGTGAAATATTTAGAAAATAATATGCATGCTTCAAAAATATCTGTTCAATATTTTAGAATCTTTGAAAATTGAATCGGTGAAAGACATTTTTGCCGGCTAAAATATTCGATCACATGTGAGATGTATTCAAGAACATAAATTAAAAGAACGTTTTGTGTATCAATTCTACTTTTCGAAACAAAAGTTCTTAGCGTTTTTTTTATTTATTTAGACTTTTTTTTAAATACATTCTAGGCAGAGACAGCTTTTATTTATTTTTTACGATGTTCTATTTTGATGTCAAATGAAATGATAGTTCATTCTGCTCAAGGGAGATTCTGTATTCACTATATCTCACTAGAATCGCCATAATTTCCAGTTTCAATGGCGTCTCATGGCCATTTGTAGAATGTCACCGGTACAGAGAAGATATCTTCTCTGTTATTTGATTAAAGTAAATTATTACTGTAATAACCAATAAGTTACATTTAATTGGTTTTTCTCAATGAGTAGACCTCCTTTAGAAATTATGTTGAAGTAGAAAAAACCACAGAGCGTCAGCGTTATTCTGAATGCTGATATTTCTGTTCCGTCTCTGAGAAGTACAATGTAAACAGCTTTTAAATAAACGAATCTGTAAAAATGAAAATGAGTGTCCTCACATTTTAGTGAGCCTGAACATAACAGCGAACATAGCGTATTTGCTCCATTATACTCATTTTAACCAGGTAATCTTTACAATTGCGGTTTTCTTATCGTTAAAGTTCAAATGAATCGGATCAATAAAGTTAAAGCTAAGAATCTCATTTCCTTTGTGTTAGGAATTTTGGCTGAACGTTGACTCATCCCAGAATACTTTGTCCTAAACATTTAAAAACCAAGGCAGTAAATATATTCGATAAAAGACTCCTTGAATTAATATATAATAAAATAACGACAACCTTTTATTAATTCATTTTTTAATATTATGTTGAACCGTTTGATTCTTTGTATTATAGTTTTTCAATGAATGGAGGATTGATTGTATTAACGTGATACTCTTTTGGCACTCTATTTAACACAGAATAGGAAATGCGAAATTCTCACCTGATGTAGAAAAGGGCCTGCAGAGGAATCACTCTGTTAAGGACGATCTCGTAAAATAGAGCCTGAGTCACTTTGAAAGCCTCCAAAAAGTTGGCTGAAAAACAAGGAATGAAATTGAAAACTAAGATTGGCTCTTTCCAAACTTTTGAAACGTTTAATGTTATCTAAACAGAATTTAGATTCATCTTTTTTTTTGTAAACATATACTTTAAAAAAATTAAATTGCAGTTTAAACAAAATTCAACACCCTCTTTAATATTTATTTTCCCAGTGTACATATTCGCGTTTAAGCCAGCTGGGTGGCGAGGTTGGTTTGTCGCTGGCCTTCTGCACCCAAGGTTGCGGGTTCGCTCCCGGTCCAAGTCGGAGGATTTTCATGATGTAGAAAAGCGACAGTGGCTATGTCGTATGGTTATACGGCGTATAAAAGATCCCTACAGTTTCTGTTTGGCTTGGGTGCTCTAGGTAAAATTAAGTCCTAGTACAGGTTCGCATCGTAAGAGCTCAGTGAGGAAACTGGGCATCAAAATTACCTGCGGTGATTGGTTATCCGCGTATAGAGAGTGCCGCACTCAAAAGAGACACCAGCTTTCATGGAATGGACTTGGTCTACAATGAAAAAGTTTCAATCGGCAGCCCATTAGAAATAAAAAAAGAAATATTCGCTTTTAAAATTATAAACACCTAATAATTTCTCAGAAAAGATCTTCCGACCTGCAAATTCATATCCCTTCTCATTTCCTTTTAAGTTCATGTCTTACGCGCTGCACATTCGAAACCTTAACTAAAAAGGATGATTTAGCAGTTATTGAAATAAATATACAATCCATTTCCGAATCAGACAGAAGGCGTTTCGCTGAGATGTTGCGAAAGCTTTAAGCTAGGGATAGGTATTAAATCGATCGTGATCGACAGGTGGACCGCCAAGACATTTTGGGGTGACCGCATTACTAAGATCTATGACGCGCCTACTAAAAGAAACATATTTCTGGAACACCGACATCAGTCACATTAGTAAATATTGCAAATATGGTTGGTTCATCTCTGAATACAGAGATTAACAGATCGTTTTTAAAATATTGAAAAGGAGGACAAGTAGAAGGACACTTTTCGAGGAAGGACAGAACCTATAAAAGGAGGACGGTTGGTTACTTTAACATTAGAGAATCGATGTGGCTGAACTTCAGCAAATGATTCGATCAATGTGTGAAACCTTCATTGGAAGTGCACGATGACGCCTAACGCATTCGCTGCAGCAGTAGGGGACAGCAGCGGTAGCCGAGTGGTCAAGGTATCGGATTGTGGCTGGCCTTGCCACGAGTTCCAGCCCAGTACCACTAAAAACCCGGCGTGTAGGGCAGCGATGCAGGTTAAATCTGTCGAGAACTCAAACATCCTTTCGTTGGTAGTTAGAAGAGGGGGTGTCAGCTCAGGTGTCGTCCGCGTCACTTGACCATGGTTTAAAATGACGTGGTTAGTCGCAAAAACCCTCGTGTAGCTGAACAGTGCAACGTTAATATTCACTCAATCACTCACGCCGCTGTAGAGGGGAAAAGGCGATCATCAAAATGTCAGCTGTATAAGTGAATTTTTCTCCAACTGAAAAAAAGAATAAATGTTTATAATACTCTTTGCGTGATAGCACTGGACTGGCTATTGAAACATTATCCACACCCCGCACTTTCATAGGATTGGGTTCTTTGGCTGAAGTCCTGCCCCCCACACCCGATGGCATGAATGAGTGAGTGAGTGAATATTAACGTCGCACTGTTCAGCAACACGAAGACTTTTGGCGACGGACCTCGTCATTTTGAACCATGGTCAAGTGACGAGAACGACACCTGTGCTGGCACCCCCTCCCCCTCTCCTAACTACCACGCCACACCAAAGGAAGGACGTTTGAGCTCTCGACAGATTAAACGTGCTTCTCCCCCTTACACGGCGGGTCTTTAGCGGTACTGTGCTGGAACTCCCGATAAGCCAGCCACGATCCGATACCTTGACCACTAGACTACCACAGGCACTCCGATGGCATAGGACTCGACAGTGAACAAATTGGGTCATTCTTCGGTTTCAGACTCATAGGTTCAGGTATGTTCTCTGCTCGCTGCATTGAATTCGTCCACGCTCCACTGTCCTGCAGTCGCTCTCTCATAGATGCTCAAGCATACAACTTGACAGTTTTGTATTACTTTTATTTTTGTGTTAAACATGGTAATTTGACATATTTTAAAAGACGGGTACAATGTTGAAAACATGTGTTAAGAAAAGAAAACATATAACTTTTTAATACAGAATAGCCACACCGACGTCATGGGTGGACCACAACACCTTAAAACCTCAAACTTTCAATATTTGCGACACAATATTCAATCCTAATTTTCATCGCCCCCCTATACAATTATAATCTACTGAAATCACTTATACTATACTTTGATGCTAAAGCTAGAATACGATTAAAACCTCTTAAATGACACCGGCGTATACAAACGTCTCACTCAGCCAAAGCATTATTTTCCGCGAAGGTACATATACTGTGACGGGCTCATCGCATTTTAAACTAAAAACTCCTCTTGGGTTCGTTGGGAAGGCAACTTCTTTCCAACGAAATACAGAAACGAAGCGTGAGTATGCAAATTGGGAACCTTTTAAATAGCAGAAGTTTAGCGTAAGCGTAGGACCTATTGGGAAGGAATTATGTTATAAACCGAAGGAAGCCATTATTTGAGTGTAAAGCTGTCCGTGACAGAGCGATCAAGTCAAGGTGGATACTATTCCGCGCGAGATAAACAAAGGATATTTAGGACCCGAGAGGATTGTGGTTAAACAAGAGATTAAGGTAGGATAGTTCTAGTATCTATTAGGAACTGTGTATAGACTAAGATAAGGATTAGGCGGGGAAGTTAAATATAGGGGTTAAGATCGTGCTTATTTGGTAATACGTATTGTGTGTTTTCTCACCTCAGATCCTCTAAGTTGAAATATAACTATTATTATTGTATAGTGTAAAAGTTAAGATCTTAATAAAGATATATTAAGATCATGGCAACGCCTGGTTCTTCATTCACTCCCACACCCCTATGTCACGAAGATAACTTGGCAGTAAGGCATCACACCGGGCGCCTTACAATACGTCTTTCCGAAGTATGATCTTTTCTGTGTACGCCATAATATTATTCTGAAGGCTATGAAATGTTATAAAAGGACATTGACAGTTAATTGATTAATTATAAACCGAACAAAAAAAATTTCAAGATAAGTGTTAATTTTTGGATATAATTTTTTTTATATAAAAAGAGCATGGGGTCACTGGTTATTATTAAACTTGTTCTTAACTTAGCATTGTTAAATTAATTATCAAATACATTGTGCAGTATTGATACATTTATAAGTATATTATTTCAGTGTAAATGTGTATTTTATTTTTTATTATGTCAGAATGTATTTTGTTTGCTTTCAGTAAATTAGTATTTTTTTCAATAATCTTTCGCTTTTAACTTTTCAATATGCTCGTGCCCCTCTCATAGAGTGAGCCTGCTCCCCAAGGGGGGCGCCCTCCGCAGTTTGGGAAAAACATTCGTCTGCTCTGTTGAAAAGTCCGCCCACACAACCCTCATCTAAGCTGAAGAGTTTACTTTTCCTGTGCTGCCTCACTATTTGCTTGTATTTATCGTTTTACTTTGAATTACATTCTTAGTGGTTCAATATATTGATAATGGTTATATGCAAAGTTTTGAAACATAATAAACTTGTACATTTAGAACAAACGCACGATGCAATAATATTTCTATAATAAAAATATAAATTTATTGATCATTTAAAAGGAAATTAATATCAATGGAATGCTAACAATAAAAGTGTAGGAAAATTGAAACTTAAGAATGTTTTTTTTTTCAAAATAAGAAAATGATTTTTCATTTATTTATTTTTTGTATCTAAAAATGTTCTATGGCAATGTACTGTTTTTAGGCAAAGGAATTAATATGTCGTTTTTCATTGAAATTTGAAAAAACAATCACGAACGTTTTATAATAAAATTGCTTTCTTAGAGGAAACGTATTTCCTGCAACTCGTGATTTTTACGGTAAGGAAAAATATTTGAATTTCAAAATTTTCTTTTGTTGTTTTATCAAATAATATAATTGCAAACTCTCTCTCTCTCTCTCTTTCTCATGATCCTATTTTTAAAATTCCCTATTCACTAAAATTTACATACATTATTTTGTTGGAATGTCCATCAATAATTGTGCATCAAACTCATTTTTTTTCGTTTTTTTTTATAAAAAAATTTTTAGATATAAACTTTATTTAATTTTTTGGTACTTTTACGTTTCACTGGCCCAGGCGATAAAGTCAGCAAAAATGGTACAATCGTCGCCAAACGGAATATTTCCGCTGGCAACCTTTTATCGCCACATTTTCAAGAAAGGCATGGGTTTTTTTCTTGTCAGTAATGTCTTTTTCATAATACATCACAAAAATGGGGAAAAAATAGAACTAATATTTATTAATATTTTTATGCGCGCAAATTGAGTGTTGTCGCCAATAACGCCCTCTTGGCAAGAATTGCGCCAGCGAAACGGGAAAGTACTAATTTTTTTAATAAGAATAAGATATCTGAACAATTTTTAAATATTATAATATGAATAAATACAGTATAAGAGAGAGTTACGCGCCGGCTGGGTGGCGTGGTTGGTTAGTCGTTGGCCTTCTATACCCAAGGTTGCGGGTTCGAACCCGACCCAACTCGGTGGATTTTCATGATGGAGAAAATCGACAGCGGTCATGTCGTATGATTATACGGCCTGTAAAAGATCCCTAGAGTGTCTTTTTGGCTTGGATGATCTCGGCAAAATTAATTCCTGGTACAGGTTCGCATCGTCAGAGTTCAGGTGCCTTCCTCTAGGGAAGAAACTGGGCGCCGAAATTACCTGCGGTGATTGGTATCCGCCTATACGGCACCACACTAAAAATTGATACCAACTTCCGGGTGATGTACTAGGTCTGCAATGGTTAATGGTCCATTCGCAGCCCATTAGAAATAAGTAAAAGAAATATATATAAGATAAACTAATCACACTTGCACTGAAAACACCTCGAGAAAAAAAAAAGTCTGGGGTAGAGTTTTCCTTATTCAATTATTTGGCTAAAAAAGTGTTTGCTACTAGTAGACGTGTGTTTAACCCTTTATTGACTGACGGTACTTATAAGTACCACTCACTTTAAAATTACATATAATAACCGTTTTTAAGAATATTCTGACGATACTTAGCAGAGATATTCGTTGAAAGCACAGGTTCTATGATGAGTATTTTAGCGGTGAAGGCGAATAGTTTTAAGCGTTTTCAGCGGATAGCGAAGATTGTCATTTTTGTTCTGAAAAGATAGTTAATGTCAAAAGGTAAAACTCTTTTTTTTTTGGTATGTTAATGAAGATCTTAGAAAACGATTTGACTATTTATTTTAAGACCTCATAGGACTCTTAAATTTCATTTTTTTCGATTTTTTGAAAAAAAATGTATGTTAAAGCTTCAACGTTTCTGAGCATTTTGCTACCAAAATTTTGTCGATACTGTGAAAACTTCCGAAGTTATTGAAAAATAACTAGTAACACATAAACAAAAATTTGCATCTGCCACGCCCACTTTTGACATCTGTCAGAACACATTCCAAACATTTTAATATTTCGCCGATTAGTTTTATTAAAAGAGCCACACCTAATATCAAATTGATTTCGGGAGTAGCATAACTACAACTCAACTTTTAACTTCGTTTAATCTAAGCGGGATTGTTTATTTACATTTCGATTTTGGGTTAGCATTCTTTTTCATTTGTTATTGATTGATTGATTGATTTAATATTATCGTCGCACTGTTCAGCTACACGAGGGCTTTTTGCGACGGACCACGTAATTTTGAACCATGGTCAAGTGACGTGGACGACACCTGAGCTGGCACCCCCCTCTCCTAACTACCACACCACACCAACGGGAGGACGTTTCAGCTCTCGACAGATTTAACGTGCATCGCTGCCCTACACGGCGGGTCTTTAGTGGTACTGGGATCGAACTCGTGACCAGGCAAGCCACGATCCGATACCTATACCACTCGGCTACCGCGGCCACTCATTTGTTATTGAAAGCTTTTGAACATGGATGTTCCATTGAAAAAAAAAACTTCATCCGGAAAGAGACCAAAAAAGAAAAGATTTCAAGGAAACATGTATCGGAAGAAATCTGTGTCTGAAAAAGGTATTATTTCTTTTGAAAATGTTTCGCCAAACAAAAGTTCATCTGTGAAAAAATTGCCAAGGTCACACAAGATTTCAAAAGCTTACGAAAACGTAGTTTCTGCCGAGTTTCAAGGTTATAGACTAATAGACATTAGTTTATTATTTTCCCAAATTGAAAAGTTACTTTGTTGCTCTGTGTGTTATGGCAAAATAAAAATGAGTGAAAAATCCACTGTAGGATTATTTTCCACATTTCAGTTCACATGCAGAAAATGTAGCATTGAAAAAAAACTTAATTCCTGTGAATTGATTGGTATAAAAAAAAATATACCTGAAATCAACAGACGGTCTGTTTTGGCCATGCGCTATATAGGCCAAGGATTGTCTTCGCTCGAGACATTTTGTTCTCTTATGTGTTTGCCAAATCCAGTGTCTCAGAAAGCTTACGACAGAATAAATGCAAAGATAGCTGATATAAGTGAAGCGCTTGCAAATGCATCGATGAAGAAAGCTGCTGCTGAGGAAAAAATTATTGATGGCACCGTAAATTCTGTTGTAGTTAGCGGTGATGGGACCTGGAAGACCCGTGGGCATACTTCTCTTATTGGAGTCTGTGCATTGATTGGAGCTGACCGCGGGAAAGTTTTCGACTTGGAAGTCTTATTCCAAAGGATGTGACTCCTATAAAGGGCCAAAGTTTGGATCAAAATATAGTGCTTTTTTGGCTAAACATCAAATTTTCTGCAGAAAAAACCATAGCGGATCTGCTGGAGGAATGGAAGTTTGCGGAATGCAGAAAATTTTTTTCCGATCAGAACAAAAACATGGATTCAAGTATCAGCGATACATAGGTGATGGTGACTCTAAGACATTTTTGTCTATTGCTGAAAAAGAACCATATGGGGATAGTGTTCCCATTGAAAAAATAGAGTGTGTGGGCCAGGTCCAAAAGCGAATGAGTAGCCGCTTGTGGGAGTTGAAAGCTTTATGGGGGGAAAAGAAGCTTTCCGATGGAAAAACAATTGGTGGGAACGGTCGCCTAACCGATAAGCAAATTGACGACTTTTTATGGCAATGCTATGCGTGCCAACTCAACTCCCATAATGTGAATGAGATGAGGCAAGCTGTCTGGGCTCATACATCCAGTACAGCCGAAACATTGGTTTTGCCCAAAAGGCAAAAATAGCTGGTGTAAGTACAATGTTTCGGTTCACAACAATACAGTGAATGAATTTTCTCACAAGAACACCTTACCAAAAGCAGTTTCTGAAGTGTGATTAAACCTGTTTTTAAAGATTTATCACACTTGAAATTTTTAAGGGGGGAAAAATCAAAATGCTAATGAGTAATTGAATTCACTGATTTGGAAGTATAGCCCGAAATTGATTGGATCAGGAATTAATGTCACAAAAATAGCTGCATTTATAGCTGCATGTGAATACAATGATGGAAGTAAGAACAGAATTGATCTCATGCGTGCTTTGAATTTAAAAATAAATAAAACAAATGTTTTTAATTGTGTAAATATTGACAAAGTGTGCGCAAGTCAACGGCTAAGAGATAAGTTTCTAAAACCTCCTTTTAAGCTCTTAAAGCTAAAAAACTTAAAATACTCAAACAAATTGAGCAATGCAAGCTTGCAGAGGGCGATATTTATGCTGCTGGGACTTTTTAAAGCATACTGGTCTGTTTAATTTTCTTTTTTGTTATTTTTTATCTTTAACTTCATTTTTCTCAACATGAAAAATTTTGCCTTTCGCGCAGAATTTTTCAAAACCTATTTATCATATCAATATGAAATTTCATACACATGTTCAAAATAAGGCTTTTTATAACTTTTACAGAAATTTTTAAACAAATTTTTATATAATTTTTTTATTTGTGTTTTAATTGAATTTTTTCATAAAATTTTACAATTTTCTTCATAATTGTATTTTAAAAATATTTTTGTTCTCTAAATGCTTTAAAAGTGTGTATAAGTTCAAAAAGGAACATTTTTATATATCAAATAAAATTAAATTTGTGAATTTTGATCAATTCTGTTCTTTAGATTTCTGCGCGGTGTAAAATGCTAATTTTCATATTTTTGAAAAATTGACCAAATTTTATTTCTTAATAACTTTTTAAATTTTTTCTCAAATTTTCTGAAAATTTGAGAAATAATGTAAATATATATGATTATCATGTGGTAAGAATTTCAAAATATTGTTTTATTGCTAAGTTACATTGGTTAGAAGAAGGATGTTTTCTTCGAGTGCACGGATATCTGTTAAGGGTCCTATGACCTCTTAAGTAGACAGTGTGTGTAATTAATTTTACAGTTTAATATCTTTAATTAATTAATTAGCTCTAACTAATTAAATTTCCCGAAGTTCAGTATTTTGTTGTTTTAATAAGTAAGTTAGTTTTTATATGATGATTTTAAGTTAGTACTTCACAGAAAAAGAATTAGTAACAAAATTTTGTTTGAATTTTTTTTGTAGAGGTTGGTTGATTGTTCAAAAGCAAACTAAAAATAACAATAACCCGTTTTAGCCTTGGAGTTATGCTCATTAATTCGTGGTTGGAGAATCACGGGTTAGTATCTTGATACCATTGAAGACCCGATGTGAATAAGGCTCAATGTCATCTCATTGGTGTGGAGTAGTAGTTATAAGAGGAAGGTGATAGCTCAGATGTCGTGCTCGTCACGTAACCATGGTTAAGAATTATATATACGAGTTGTGTGACCAATAGCCCTCGTGTTGTCTTATAGTTTGACGTTATTAGAACTCAAACTCAGAGGCGCGACAGCTCATGACGGCCCACATCCCAGTATACGGGACTGGGATGGACATTGGGACCATTGGATGACCATTGGGATCTGAGGTGCATGAGCAGATGTCCCGATCAGGAGGTCAGTCTGCAGCAAGACCCCCAGTGGTTTAAGTCCCCAAGCAAGCTTGGTTACTGATTTATCGACCCACTGCATTAGGGATGAAAGCCTGAGTCGACCTTGTCCAGCCTGGAAATAGAACCCGGACCTGTGGTGCCGAAGCACTATATGCTGCCACTCGACCGCTGGTCCTCATTAGAACTCTCTCTCTCTAATCATCATTTGAACTCTCCAAGACATGATCTAATTTTAAACTACGTTTAAGTGACGACATTTGAACTGGTACTTCATTTACTCTCTTTCCAAAATACACCAACGGGAGCACATCGAGCCGCGACAGATTTAACGTGCAGCAACCCCTATACACGCCGGGTCTTTAGTGACACTAGGTCTCGAACATGTATGTCGCGATTTCGTGACCATAACCACTAGGCTACTGCGGCCTTAGTTCTTTTTTAGGAGTTGGATAGCCACAAGGTATGGAAAATACAAAAGATGATCACAATTTATAGATACGGAAAACAGATGAGTTTTGACAGCAGTTATCTGATCATAAATTTATCAACTATTTCTTAGGGAATCACTTGGCTTGTTTTCTGTTCCACACAGGTAATGACGTACGTGGCAGTGAACTTGTCCATAAATTGCAGCACATTTGAATTATTCATACCTAGCATGGAGAAAATGGGTGGATATTAAAATTACACTTAATTTAATCTTATTTTCTTAAAAATTTCTTGCTGTTTGTACAAAGTGTAGGATATCAAATATTTGGGTTCGTTTGTAAAAATAAGAAAAGCTATGTTCTTTTTTTGCCGAATATATTACAAAACTCTGTCTTCATGATCTGTTTGACCGCGGTAGCCAATTGGCCATGGTCACGAGCTCGCGGCTTGAGTTGTCTCTATCGAGTCCTGACTCTACTGAAAACCCTCCGTGAAAGGGGAGTTAATTCCCTTTGAATTTGTCAACTCTCAAAATCTTAACATGGGCGTGGTGTAGAATCTTGTCATTTCACCATTATTCAAAATGACGTCAGCTGTAGCCCTCGTGTTCCTTCAAAATGCATTGTTAATAGAGCAATCAACCAATTAAAGATTGACTGAATATCAACTAACGAATCGTAAAAAAGCATCGTTCATTACATATCGTAATTTAAGGTACAAGTGCCTCAAATGTACAACTTTGAGCTAAGGTAGTAAAAAAAATATACAGGGTGTTCTAGGTACAAAGGGAAAAATTTGAAGGGGAGGTAGGGGTATCAGATGGATTCAGATTTTTATAGCAACCCATGGTTAGAAACGTTTCCTTTCGGTGCTAGAAGGCGTTGTGCACAAGCGTATTTAAGGAAAAAGACATGAATTATCGCAATCTTTTGAGCTGTCATCGTCCGTAGAAGAGCGTGGAATGTTTTACAAACACCAAGCTCGCAGACATGCACCTGATTTACGGATTGGCAGATAAAAATGCACTATCAAGAGAAAGATTGTATCGCGAAAGGTACCCACAGAGAAATGCACAGCATAGCCTGATGTTTGCTAATTTGCATCTCAATTTGTGAGAATATGCATCACTACGAAGCAATATGCATAGTGAGGGCAAGTAACGTGAACCCCCAACATTGTACTAGGATTCCCCTTCGAATGATATCCAAAACATTTTGTTTCGTGTATGAAACAAAATGTGTGACGTTAATAAAACTCCCACTTACTGAGTGGGCCATAGAAGAATAGCTAATCTGTTTTTTTTTATAAAATGATTTCCTTTTAAACATAACTTATTGAGGACAAATGATTATGAATGCTGCACACAGCGTATACAATGTCTGACCCCCGCACACAGCGTAGAGATCAGGGTGTGGTCCCCGTAAAAGGAATGCGTGTGAGAAAGCTGGAAAAAGCGCATGGGCGAATCAAACAGTTATCCCCCCCCACCCAATACAGCATCTTCAGAAAAAGCCAATTTTCATTAAACCAGCTATTCGAGGGCCAAATGAGTGAGTAAGTGAACAACTACCATCCTTTTAATCCTCGGCCAAGTGATGAGGACTATACCTCCTCTCCTGAATACCGCACTACAACAACAACAGTACACTGAGCCATGACAAATTTAACGTGCAACGACCCCTCTACACGGTGGTTCTTCGGTGACATCAGGCTCGAACTCGTCACCATAACCACTAAGCTACCGCGGCCACTATCGATTCTTGTACACTTCTAAAGTAAGTAAAGGAATGTTGCTCTGTCAAATGTCATCATTGGTATATTCTGAATGAATCAGTAATTCAACGCACATTATCATTCTATGCATCCTCTTTGCGAAAAGGGGGGAGTCTTACTGGCAATGGGTTGTAGAAGTTATAATTCCTCCACTCATCCCTACTGACCCCAATTCATTATCGGCAGTAATGCTCTTTTGAAAAGGAGCGGTACAAAGTCGGATTTTTAAGCGCATTAATCAAACTGTCCTTGGACTTGGACAGAATCTTCTGCAGGAAACTGCGTAGGTGATCGACGTCATTCGGCGACCTTCACAAGAGGGAGTTGAATTAATTTTTTATTCCTCTCCGATGCCCCTTGCCTATTGTTTTACGAAAGACATTTCCTCAGACTTAACAAGTCACCGCTGGACAATCATAAGGGAAAAAGTGGCCGCCGTAGACATCTCTCGTAAAATCATGATCCCCCTCCCCCTCCTTCCTGTATTACTCTTGAGTAAATATTTTATAGAAAAACTTGCAGGAGGGTTGTAAAAATATATTAAAAAGTAATCTCTGATGCAATCTCTCATTAATAGAGCCTGCAATAAAAGTTTATGGCTTATTTTATTTTTTTTGAAAATCGAAAATTTTCACGTCAATTTTCCGCAAGATACAAACGTTCTACCTTGCGCTTTGCTCAACTTTCATGAGGATAGTGTCCTTTTTCATCATCTTTTCTGAAACTGCAGTTTTTTTTTAATTACAACTCAAATTATGATCCTAAGAATGATACAGTGGCGTAACGTACACCCCCGCATCGCGGGGGCAGGGTTCTAAGAGGCCCAAAGCCTGACTGACGCAAGTGCCTACCCTTTGTAAAATTCAACGTGGGGGCCCAAATGTTCTCCGTTACGCCACTGGAATGATGTATACAATATAAATACATTTTCAGTATAATATGTTTCTGCATCTATGATTAATACCACATTCTTCCAAACACTTTTTTTAACTTCAGATAAAAAACTAACCTTTCTCAATTATTTCTTAGTTCCACAAACCCGCCGTGGGAAGGGGTTGGTGTACATTAAATCTGTCGATGTTATCAAAATCTTCACCATTGGCTGGGTGTGGAAGTTTGGAAAGCGGGATTTGATTTGATTTGATTTATTATTAACGTCGCACTGTTTAAGCTACACGAGGGCTTTTGGCGACGGACCACTGGAAAGCGGGATACCAACTTCGATATTGTCTTCGTCACTTGTTCGTGGCTCAAATTCACGAAGTCCGTCGCCAATAGTCCTCGTGAAGCTCCGAAAGGCAACGTTAGAGAAACGATCACCAAATGACAACCAAAAGAAGAACTACAGTTGAACCTCTATATTACGAATGTTTCTATATAGCGAACTTTTCCTGGAACCTTGAACATTTCACGATTTTCTTCGTAAAATAACCTCTATAGCGAAGGTTATTTTCTATAAAACGAACTTTTCCTTTTGTGATTCAATTTTTGTTCTCCCATTTTTTAAATTATTTCTGAAAAAATTTCAAGTTATTCTCTCCTTAACACATTTTAGGGTGGTCCTAAATCTTGAACTGGTTTTATTAGATCCTAACTCGTCGAGAGCAATAAAGTTTTGGACTTTTCATCTAAGAAGTGCAACCTGTAACCCCCATTGTCCAGTTCACTTCGATAACTCCTTTCACACTCAGTGGAGTCCTCGTGTTATAGTTATAAAATAATGTATATTTAATATTACTTATATGCTTTAAATTCATTAATTTTACTATAAAATTTTCTTAATATTGAAAATACATTGAATTCTTCGACATTCCCTTGTCTTGTTTTCCTTGCAGTTTTTCTTTCTTTCTTTCTTTTTTG
Organism: Trichonephila clavipes; assembly: GCA_019973935.1. Lineage (NCBI taxonomy): Eukaryota > Metazoa > Arthropoda > Arachnida > Araneae > Nephilidae > Trichonephila > Trichonephila clavipes. The sequence goes on along the minus strand of BMAU01001397.1, from coordinate 725,580 downwards.
ATGGGTAAGATAAATAAAGTAAACAGATATTAATTCAAAAAAAGGTGTGAATAATTAATTTTTTAATAGATTGTGTTTATGAATTTAAAATTAGTTTTACGTGGTTTGTAAAGTATATTAAAAGATGAACCTTTATATAACGAACTTTTTACCGGGATTTAGTGACTTCGTTATATAGAGGTCTGACTGTAACTGAATGTTATTTGTAAACAGCAACCTTAAAACTTCTATAACTGCAAATTGTGAGTAAAACCAACAGATCTGCAAACTTATGTTGAAAAATAAATATTTGGATTTTATAACATTGAAAAGGAAAAACCACTAATGATTGGTTCTTTATTTTGTCTCTTACTCTGAAACTACGCGAGAACCATTTGGCAACGGACCTCATAATTTTAAACTATCATTCAAGTGCTTATATACGGTAAGGGGGTGTCAAACTCTCGACTCGCAGCAAATATTTGTGCAGATATATCGACACACAATAAGGCATAATAATATATGTTTATTGTTATGTATTATTCGAAATAAAACCTATGTTTCTATGAACATTGATTTTTCTTGTGGCCCACATAATGTTAAACCTTGTTTGTTTGGCTCAAGTTTGCCTTTGATGCTTTTGATGTATAGTGTTGCTATGCTGTATTTTCTACTCTTCACAGATTCGAAACATTTGTTCAGCTTTCACATTTGTCTCTTACTCATCAAAAGTGAGGTTAGAATCCATGGCGTACATTTCATTAATACATATTTTTTAATTGCTATTAGCATACTTAGGGATTTTTGCTAACCAGCTAGAGCTTGGAGCTTTCGTTCAGATACCAGGTCTACGAACTATAGCCCAAACGCCTCTTAATTTTTAATCTTCACGAGTCACATTTGAGCCCGGCACCTCATTCTTCAGACTAAGAGGGTTCCAAACAGATTGAAAAAGCATCACTCTTCTACACGGTTAGTCTTTCGTGTAATTAGAACTGAAACACGTTTCTCAACAAACATCACCGGCTACGCTTTCCTTATTAAGATCTCTCAGCTAACTGCGACCGTTCGGTAAGCAATATTTTTTCACCAAAATGAAACCCGTCAGACTTAGAGCAACAAATCAAGCTTGCCAGGCATTCAATGTAATATGTATGATCAGTATAATGGGATTCAGGAAAAAAATCTTTATTTGTATGGATATTCTGTTTAATCACCAACTTGGCGAATTGTTGTCATCTGATTGGATGGAGATTGATTCCAGTCAATTGACCAACTGCCATCCCTTTTTTTCCGTCGACAAAGATATGATTTAATTAGGATTTTACTGCACAACCCAGGAGCTGATATCACTTTTTATTTCGGCACCACACACAGACAGGCTATACCAATTGCCACAAGTTATTTTTTCTCTCAGTTTCCTCCCCAGAGGGAGGCACCTGAGCTCTGACGATGCGAAATTGAATTTAGGAATTTTAGTTTTGCCGAGGGCACCTAAGCGAAACGGGCACTTCAAGGGATTTTTTACATGCCGCATAATCATACAACATGGTCGCTGTCGGTTTTCTGCCTCATGAAAATCCACCGACTTGATCCAGGATTGAACCCGCAACTTTGGGTGTAGAGGGTCAGCGACAAACCAACTACGCCACCCAGTCGGCACTCTATTTATTTAAAACAACTATCTCTGGAAAGAATTAATAATATCTTATTTGAAGCTGCACTAGTGTATACCGACGGTTGTAGGAAATATAGTTACAGTACTGCCAATGGCGTTTTCAAAAAATAAAAAAAAGTCATGCCATAAAAACCCAGAAGTGGGGCCTTAATTTTTCCTCTGTTTTTTGCAGTGAATCGATTGCCACAAATGTAGGTCATGACTCGGTGTCTTGCCACCTAATGATTGAAATGAAATTTGAACTTTGAGTGATAGTAAATATTGTATCGAATTCTTGGCCAATTGGCGTCAATATGGAGACAATAGTGAAAACAATATTGAAAGATAATAGGGGAATAACTATTCTGATAAGCCTAAGACGACTCTCCCCGTCTCATCGGAGTAACTTCCAGTAAATTCCTTCACTTATTGAGAATGAAGGAAAGGAGATTTCAGCAGACCACACAATGCTGGTGCTTGTAATCCTTCGATATCTTTTTACCTATTTGACGCGCTTTTCCAGGACAAAGTGCAAAAAGCAAATACGCTTAACCGCTTAGCCTATTCCACTACTGGTATAAGAGCAATCGTCCTAGTAGTTCTCTTCCACTTTCTTGGAACAAGCAAGACTTATTCGCTTCATCTAATACTGACTGATGGCAGTGTGCAACAAGTGGGCTTGCTTTCCCCGAACATATTCTCTAGACCAGAGGTCGCCAAAGTGGTGGTCTGCAAGAAAATTTCGCTGGTCCCCAGAAAAATGTGGAATATACTCACTTATCACGTTAACCCTCTGGCCGGAACATCAATTTATTTTTCTTTTTTGCCGTACATCCGTCTGATAGAGGATACGTAATATTTTTTTTTAATTTTATTACCTTAAAGACTGTTTTAAATGTCCTTATAGCTCATGAAATTAAGTATGACTCAAATACGATATGTGGGGGGAAATCACGCACAACAATATATTTTTATCACTAGAATTGTGACTAGTATTTTTATAAAAACGGATTACACATTATTTATATCATGCAAAAGTAATTAAAAATAATAATACCAAACAGAAAAAAACTATAGGAATATCCGTCTGATAGACGGTTATAGATAAGAAAAATCCTACATATCGTGAGTTGAAAAAAATCGCCATGTACTACCACGTGATTCTCTCACTGAGTAGAGTCCAACTGAAGATGTCACGGCAGCCCACCCCCAAAATCACACCACAAGCAAATCATTCCCGTTTGAGAGACGGATGTTCCAGTCAGAGGGTTGAAATGCATTGACTGCGTTCCTAGATTACAATGATTTTTTTATAAATATATTTAGCACTCACAAAATCCTATTGGTGGTCCACGGGATTTAAATTTTGAACTGGTCCGTGAAGTCGAAAAGTTTGGAGACCGCTGCTCTAGACAAGACCTTAAGGTCAATCCAAAAATAATTTTTAGATTTCCATAAAATATATGAATTCATAGGCCTAATTTAACTCTGGTGATATCTGGATATATGCAACAACAGATGTTGAAAAGGGCAGCAGTGCTTCCCGAACCAATATCCACCTCGCAAGCGAAATATGTTAATTACAAATTTTAAAAAAGCATTTCCAAAGCACCTTATTTATGGAGTGTAACTTCAAGGAATGTGAAATTGAGCATTTATACTTCTTAGATAAGGTGTTGCAGTCTTATAAATGTTTTAATACATTTTATCCTACATATTTGTGGAATCCCACAATCTCATTTTAAAATATTCAGGTTAAGATAGAAATAAGCGGAAGAAAAATAAATATCTCCATGCACAGAGAAACCAAACGTGAACTAAAATAGCTCCACTGCTAGTTAAAGAATGATTGCAAATCATTGATTATAAGCACCCTTTATAATCAATTAAATAAATTCATTAAATAAAATATTACAGTTAAAATAAGGAAGATTTTCACAAAATGAAACTGAAGTGAATTAATCAATTTAAAATGGAATGCAGAAAAGAGTCGGTTTGAATACTCACAAGTTACGTCATAGTTGACATACATAAACGTGTTGGAGATGGCCACCCAATAGAAGATAATAAAGATGAGTCCATACACGTGGGCAAGAGGTTCGTGCGGACACGTGTATACAGAAAGCTTCCGCGCATTAGCTGGAAAAGAGAACGCCTTCACTGCCTGGAGCAGCGTCGCTGGAAGATACAAGTAATCGATTAATAATCAAATACTTCAAAATAATGTCAGCAATTTCAAAAAAAAGTTTAAATGCCTTATATAAGTAAAATTTTAAAAATACACAATTGTTTTACTCGAATATATTGTGGATACGGATTCTAATTTAAATAGAATTAGCGGACTGTACATTTTGAATTGAGATAAAAAAATTATTCGAAGGAATTGAAGAATAGAGAGGAATAAATAGTTGAAAATAGATAATTAATAATGGAATTTTGACAGAATGAAAGATTTTTGACATTAAGAATTTTACAAGAACAAAGTTTCCACATACCTAACTTTATTCCATGATTCGAATCGAATAAGAAGATATAGCGAATAATCAAACCAAAAAATCTGTTGCCAGATTTTTAAATGAATAAATACGTGTGACAAATATAAAATAATTAAATACGTTGGAACAGGCTTCAGTTCATGAGAGCCAACAAATACCTTTTTCCTGATTTATAATGATTGGTTGATTTTTCATCAATGTGTCTTGCTCGGAAACTGCACGATAGAGCTTTTTTAATCATAGTCAAATGACTAGAACTGCGTCTGGGCTGGCATTCTACTCTCTAAACTTTCATATCAGGACAACATAAACACTTTACGCCTTTCTAGACTTAGCGTACATCAGGTACAGTTTGCCTTTAGAGCCAAAACTAGATAAAAGTCCTGCCGGACATAAGTGTTCATGAAAGATAAGACAAAGAGAACTGGAGTCACACCTTAAAAAGACCATTTTTAGGAATTTAATTCTTTGCGAATGTTAAGCAATACCAATAAAAGTATATATTAGTAGTACATTTATTTTATAGAGCAAAAAAATTCTCAAGTCGTTTTTATTTTTATTTTTAATTTAGTTATAAAAAATACATAACTTCATTTCTATGCTTAAGGCTAGAAGATTGTCAACTTTTTTGTATAATCAAAATCGAAAAAAATACTTTTGTTTTCAATTTTTTTTTGCAGTAGAGCTTGTTTGCTTTCATATGAAACTAATAATTTTCAACCTGAAGTTACGGTGTGATACACAAAAGGAACGATGTCATTTCAAGAACTTGCACACCAAGCATGTTTGTACTAAAGAAAATATACGGTCTTTTTTTCACTGTTAATCTATACTTAAAGTAATGTATTGTTACAGAAAATTCTCCACTCGGTTGGTTTCTCTACCGAAAGGGTGTTGTGGTATGAAAGTTCATTGGCAGGCCAGTCTTCCCTCAATACTCTCCAATGGCGTGTCGAAACAGTTTTACGGTTCTCACTGTTCGTTTTCATGCACTCTGTAACTATAGTTTTGGCCCATCTAGTGCTCATTTTTTAAAAAAATAAATAAGTAAAAGAATGGTCGTTAAATATTGCCAAGTCACCAAATTTGGTGACAAAAATCATTGCACATAAAAAAACTCCAGATGACTGATTCTTTGATGGAAGGGTGATCATTTGAAGTGAAAATTTAGATAGACTAGAAGGTTCTTTCTAGCTATATAAGAGCAATGCAGAGAAGTAACATTAGAATCAAATATTTGGCAGTGATTGTGCGTTTCATTTGACTCGTTCTAAACTGTGATTACCGTAAAATCCGGCGTACAACGCGCACTTTTAAAACGAAAAATAAGATTGAAATTTATGAGTGTGCGTTGTACGCTGGATATAAAAAAGATAGCTTTAAAAAAATGAAAAGAGACGAACACGAAAGAAATTAGACTTCTATAAATATCAAAATACCGTTTATTTTAAAGAAATGAAGTACATAATGAATTTCAAGAGAAAGTTTTAATTCTAGAAGTATACTATTTTTTCAAAAGCCTAGGATAATACTTCCAATAAATAATTTCAAAACATAAGAACACTGTATACATACATTTCAGTTTCTTCGTAAAAAAAAAAGTTGCGCATTATACAGAGAACATACCTAAAAATTAAAAAATGCAACTCGAAGGTATACGCGGGATTTTAAGGTAAATATTTGAATTTCTGCCTTCGGTATTTGTATGAATTTTTGAGTAATTGTTCCCTCTTAGAGTAAAATCTACTGTTATTATGAAAGAGTTATCGAAAGAACGAGCATGCTAATTATAGGAACCTTGCATACATTCAAAGAACGAGATCTGTCATAAAACACAACATCTTCTTACAAAGGAGTCTTAAGACTGTGTACTAATTTGTAGACTCGAGTGTGACAAATAGGGTTTAGAATTACACAATGTAAGCGAAAAATAAACAGATATACGTTAGAAATGTGTTGAGCAAAAATCTGTTTTGCAAGTTAAAACTCCTGAAGGTGTTAAGAGAACATTTAAAGGATGGCTTTCGTTCACTTTGATGAGGAAATAAGACGATTCTTACCTTTAATACTGCCGTCTTCCATTTGCTCCGTGGTGCACATGACATCCACTAAAGACCCGGTAAACACGGCTACAATAATAAAACCCATCACGCACCTGTAAGAACATGAACACATTACAGTTATTTACCAAACAAAATCATTGTAAGGAAAAAAATGTTTGGCAACAAATAATATAAAGGGAACTACTCTAATTATCAATAAATGCTTGCATTTTTTAACGTTTCGGTACTTTTTAGTTAGTAATTTTCGAAACACATAAATTCTTAATTTGACAGCGTTGTAAAAATATATTATAATACAAGTCCTCTCATTCCCCATTTTTTCCATTTAGTAGAGAAGAAATTTTATTTTAGAGTTTGGTGCAATTTTTACTATGCATGCAATTTTAAAACATTGCTTTTTTCGATTTTCTAATATCACTTTAACCCTCTGGCTGGAACATCAATTTTTTTGCCGCACTGAGGAACATCCATCTGACAGACGGGTATGTAATTTTTTTTTAATTTTATTACCTTGAGGACTGTTTTAAATGTCATTATAACTCATGAAATTGAGTATGGCTCAAGTGGGATAAAATCACGCACAATATATTTTTATCACTAGAATTGTGGCAAGTATTTTTATAAAAACTGATTAAAATTATTTATATTCATTTGTAAAAGTAATTAAAAATAATAATACCAAACACGAAAAAACTATAGTAATATCCGTACGATGGATAAGAAACATCGCACATATCGTGAGTTGAAAAAAATCGCCATGTGCCACAGAACTGAAGATGTCAAGGCAGCCCACCCCAAAAATCACACAACAGCGTTATCTACAGGCATCAAAACAAATCATTCCCGTCTGAGAGACGGATGTTCTGATTAGAGGATTAAATATACTAAAAAGAAAGATTAGATTTTCTATCTTTTTTTTCATTACATTCTTTTGCATCATGAACTAAACTCGAAACTGAAAAATGTTTCAAATTTCAGGAAAATTCTCAACAATGTGTAATTCATTGGTCTGTGTATAATGTTTATTGGCATTTTTAAAATTCAAAAACTTTGCCAAAATAATTAATTTTTCGCGTTAACATATAAAATGGCAATCCATTTAGCATTACAGCAGTAAGAGACAAAATATGCTCATTTTGTACTAGAAAAAAATGAATCAACCCGGATAAAAATAGGTAGTAGGATATAATATGTTTCTTTCTATGGTAGAGGGCAATTGTTTTGGTTAGAGGGCCTCATTGTTAAGGTGACCCATTTTTTACGATGAAAAGGGGGACGAAAACTATAAGACATTGCAAAGTAAATTTATCAAACATTTTATTAATTCAAAAAAATACACTAATTACGCTTACATCTATTTAATTATTTGCTTAAATGAATATTTTTCTATTGAATGATTTTTTTTCTCAATGTATCATTTTCTAATATATTGGAAATTTCGGGGCAAAAAATACTCTTCATGTTGAACTTTACAGTAAGTATACTACAGTTAAAGTATCAAAAGCTCTTTCATCTGCTGCATTAGTTCCAGGACAGCACATAGTAAATTCAACAAGAACAACTAAATTTTAATATAGAATGCGTACATTTTTGAAATGGTTAAATATTTCCACCCTTTTTTTTCAATTTCAACATGTTGATTTACCCATTGTTCTAATTTATCAGAATTTAACTACACATTCAGTTTTATAATATCTTGAAGCAAACCATTGTTATCGATTTTAATATCGGGGATTTCTTTCGAAAAAAACTCAACACAATTTTCTATATCTGCCCAATTTACTTGTGCTGAAATAAAAAAAAATATAATTGAAAACTTATTTTCTGTAATATTTGTTTCAAGCCAATCTTCGACAGATTGGATAAAAAATTCTTCACCTTTCTTTAGTAAATTTTTCGGTTACAATTTTTTTTTATTACGAAAGAAATAAATTTTTCTTCAAATCGGAACTTTTATTAATAGATAAAATGGTTCAAAATAGGACTAACTTCTGTCGTTGTAATATGTTCACCATCAATCTTCAGAATAGTTTTGTGGAAAATAGATGCCCGATTCCGTACAAAATCTCCGATAATTCATACTGGACCGGCATATGACACGTAGCAATTTGGCCTGGCATCTCTGAATAGAGATTAGCTTTAAAATATTAAAAAGGACCCTGTACGAGGAAGGACAGAACTTATAAAAGAAAGACTGTCCTCCCTAAAAGAGGATGATTGATCATTATGGAAGCGGAGGATACCGTAGAACCACACCTTTTTTTTAAAATGATTGCGTTCATCAGCTTGGCATCTCAAAAAGGTATAAATTGAACCATAAAAATCAATGATTACAAGTTAAAGAAAATAGTGGCAATTTTAATCAATTTAATGACTGTGCTTATTTCATATCTACAGATGCAAGCCCATTTCATTTTAAAATTAGTTGAATGAGATAAGTATATGCTCTATCACACTTTCTACAACTTTTTTGAAGTCAGGAATGAAATTGCTTGTTGAAAATCTCATCACAGCATCTGTAAGTTTATGTCAGCCAACTTGCATCTATATTTACTCTTGTTGATCTTTGTGCAAAAAACACTTTACTCACTAATATATGTTGACACAAATATTGAAAACATTTTCTGTCTATTTAGTTTTTTGACTGTCTGGGCGGGCCTCAAAAAATTATTTGCAAAGAAACTCTTGCCCTCTTGAAACTCTCTTGAGATAAAATATGCAATCCATTTTGTACCAGAAAAAATAGATAAAGTATATTTCTCTCTCTAGAAACACCCATGTCCATAAATTAAGGATAATTCAGAATCACTTGGAAATTGAACTTTAGACTAAAAATTTAATTTGTAGAATTATATTTGGATAGAATTGTATCTTTCTATTATTCGAATTGTAGTTTCGTTATTTTTCAAGTTATATTTTCATTATTATTCACACTGTATGTTTATTATTATTCGAACTGTATATTTATTATCAAAATGTGCTTAGTATATTCATTTATATGCTATATTTAATTTCTATTCCATTGTTATTATTTGCAATTTCTATATTATATATATATATATATATATATATATATATATGTGTAAAATAATTAGTTTCACTGCCATGCCTGCTACCAACGCCATCGACTGTATGTACCTTTTGCGCGATGGCAACATGTTGTTGGTTCCGAGTTTGTGTAATACAATTTGTGGAATGTTCAGTTCCTGTACCGTCGTTAGGAGAGGACCTCGCTGCCGGCATGTGTCTACATCCTTTATATTCTAAATTAAAGTAGTTAAGTTTTTTAACATCTTTATTAGTCCCGTGTGGCGGACATATCAAATTATAAAACACATCTTCAACAATAATATGCAAATTACAGGAAGCCGATTGTACGTCACAATGACGAGAGTGTAAAAGAGAGGTATATAACGAATAGCGGCAAAGAAGTAAAATTGTTCATACGCGTTTTGTAACCACTCGGTGATGTAACGGAATATTTATGACTCAGAGGAAGCTCGAGGATGTTTTTTTAAGTTGTAAAATTATCGTCAGCATGGAATATAGCGTACTCAGATGGAAGTAGGTCATATGCACTTGGAATTACCTAAAGTGTCATTTCTAGGCGTTGGCAACGATTCCAAGATGACGGAAATGTCAATTGACGTTACAATACAGATCGCCCCCGAGTTACAACGCCGAATGAAGGTCGACGTTTAGCAGTTACTCCAAAAAGAAGCAGGGGGAGTACAGCATCCGACCTGTCTCGTCAGCTATCTGTATCCACAGATATGGCAGTTTCAAAACAAATCGTGAATTGACGATGCTACGCTCGCGGACTTCTCGGATGTGTTATGCTCTCGGCAACTCAAGGTTTTCAATGATTATCCTGCAGTAGAGAACATGCAGTGTGTGGACATCACCACAGTGGGCATGTATGATATGTTTTCGGACGAGTCTAGGCGTAGCTTGAAGTCTAATTTACATTTTCACATAGAGAACGCCAAGTACCTGTCATCTCCAAGCAATATATTTGAACTGCACGGTTACGATAGTGTAAGATTGCTCGTTTGGGGGGAATTTTACTAGCCTTCAGAATAGATCTGCATGTTTAAATTGGAATCATGACAGGCCAAATTTATAGGCTGGGGTGTAGCTACCACCGTATCAGCCGTATCAACGATACGAGGCCCCCAAGCTACTGGGACCAACATGTGTAAGAAGATAATCATAAAATGTTAAAAGACCCAAAATAGAGTCCCCCAAGGAATTTTGATACAGGGTCCTCTCAGGAATAGCTACGCCAGTGCTTATAGGTTCTGAAACATTTACGTTTGTTTAAGGATGCCATGAGCACAGAATTTGTGTTTATGGATGACAACGTCCGTCTTCACCTAGAAAATGTAGTAAGTGAAAGTCTTCAATTTGAGTTTATTGCCTCAATAAAATGACCAGCACTCTCCCCTGGCTTGAATCCGGCATAGCATGTGTACCGCCACATGCTTGGCCAACAAGTTTCAGCCTCCAACTACGTCCTACATGTGTATCGGAGCTTTGGAAAGCATTGATTGCTGTGAGGGGAGTAATCATCCCCAAGATCAGCTCGATAATTTGATATTTAACATGCCTAGGTGTTATACGGACTGTATTTCATCACATGGGAGACATACAATGTATTAATTATTATACTAACCGCGTGTAATATGGCTTTTGTAAAGAGAATATTTTTTGTAATTGCTCCAGGGAGCAAAAATGGGGTGGTGTATAATATCACACCTGGGCCATTTTTTTGTTCTTTAAATTTTATTTAATAAATTATTAAATTTAATGAATAAGTCCCGTTTACTTTGTTTCTGAACCATTACTTCCCGGAGCTGGCATTATAATTAATTTATGAACATGAGTGTATATAAGAGAGAGGGAAGATAGAATATATTATATTAATGTTGAATCACGCACTTTTTTCACTCTGAAAAGATGGTTCTATATTTGCTTCACTTTTTTAACATTACGTGAAAGCAGCTTTAGGTAAAACCATCAAACATGTGTAATTTTATACTTATTAGACCAAATGCGTGTTCTCCAGCATATATCCTCCAGCATTAGATTTTACATTAGAAGCAAATAGAACTTCAATCGAGTGTTTTCCCTAACGACTTTGAATTGCAAAACTAATTTCTTTGATAACATTAATATTCCTGTTCAAATTCCATGAGTACTTTAAAATTCTCAACGTACACATCCAAGTTATTCTCAGTTGAATATTTAGATAATTTTCAACAAAATATATTAATACTGAGCACAATTTCTTGCATTTTAGTTGGCAACAGGAATGCATGTTTTATTCAGTGAATTTTGGGATGTTATGAGAAGCCATAAAAGTAATAATTTGCGAAGTTCTGGCAGGGAGGGAGGATCAGAAATATTTCACTGACCTTCGACTAACTCAACGAAGTTATAAGTAGGATCATAAATCGCGGAATATGCAGATAAATCTAAGCAGGAGTCCAACTGCGCCATTGACCGTGAATGTGTTGGGGAAAAAATTATTTATTACACAAGTCGCACATTCATGAACAAAAAGTTTCGGCATTTTGCTGCAACAGTCGACTTTTTCCCAAAGGTTCTTGCTCCTATTTTAAGAAATACATAAATTTGATCTCTTAAGAATGCATTTTTTCACTTTCCTCTACAAGTTAAGAGGCATTGCTTACGTCTAGTAAGTGATGGTATTCATCTCCAGTGGATGAATGAGGTTAAATGTGAAGGACAAAGGGGTGGAAGTGATGTCCTCCCATTAAGTAGAAGTTTCACGTGATGCATACATTAACCAATCTTTACCGTGAAGTTTATTAAGTTTTTAGCGTCCCATAATTTTCAGAAAATTGTTGTCTGTCATGTAAGTTTAGAGTGTCTTGTCCTGGGTCCCAAGAGTTAAAAAAGAAAACCATAAATTTTACAAAATGTAATAACATTAAATTATTGATATAATATTGTAAGAGCATTTAAGGTAATTTACATTAAAAATAAATGCTACGAGATATTTCGTAGGCTGACGTCACTGAATAAGTTTCCTTTACTGAGTACCACTTAAGAGTTATCTCTTAGTGGTTTTTTCAATAAAAATCTACACATACAAAGATTTTGTTTGACTTTTCAAGCTTGTCCCCTAATTTCATCTAGCGACAGTCAGATGTGTAATGTTATGTAAGATTTTCATACAGATGTGAAATGATCTTCACTGGAATAAACCTATAAGCCGATGGTAGTTATAAAGAGTTGTAATGTTAAGAAATGGACTTATAAGTAATAATTTACAGATCTCAGGAAAACTATCCGTTGGTACGAGAAAATCTCTCTACCCTACTTCGAAATCTTCCTGCAGAATGCATACATATTCTACAACCAAATAATCCAAGGGAATAAAAATATGAGAATAGATCAACTTAGGGAATCAGTTATGCATTTATTTGAGGGTGACGACAGCAATGCAGGAGAAAGCAGCAACTATAAAACAAATACAGCTGATTTTAATTGCTTAGAACATCTTCCTCCCACCGAAAAAAAGGATGCCTACAATGTCATGTCGAATACGTACAAAGCAGAGGGGGGAGCATAAGGGGATTATATATTTTTGCCCAGTGTGTTCAGCACCCCAACTTGCTTTAAAGCTCATCCTACGCAGCAAAAACAATAAAAAATTTTTTTAATTTTTGAAATACGTTCATATATATGTAATTACTATGTTATAATTGTATCGTATAAGTTATAATTTTAATAATAAAAATGAATAGATAATATTTTTCTCGCACTCAATAAATTTTTTATTCATCCTTTCTAATAGTTTCTAACTTCATATGGAGATATCTAATCAATCTTAAATTTGAGCACACACTGCGAGATATCTCGTAGTTGGCAGTGAATAAGTTAAATTAAATCTCCAGATAAACTGGCCACGATGCTTTCTTTTTGAAACAAGAATTGAGGCATGAACTTGCATACTTTACTGGCTATAGTAACGTGTTAAGTTCTTATGAGGTATATAGTAATAAATGGAATTAAATAACCTTTGAATTATTTTACATCCTTTGTATAAGATAGCAATAAAAAAAGAAGAAATCTACTCACAGAACGATGAGTTGGGAGCGGGTCAGTTGCAGCGGCTCCTGCGTCTCGCAGTGGCTTACTTCGAACTTCCAGTTCAGTCCAAGCTTCTCTGGGACTGAAAAAATTAGTAAAATATCTATGTATAAAGCCAAAAGGTATTCTAATCCTTTCCCTTACCCATTTATATCCATAGTTCTTCAACTAATCTTCTCAGGGAAATTATTCTAGGGGTTAGGTTCACGAAACAGGATCTGTATCTCAGTAATGTTAAAAATAGGTATTTTTAAGACTATTTTTGGCTAATGTTAAAGAATGGGACTAAAATTCGAAATATTTTTTCAGGTATATAAGTACAGTAGAATCTGTTTTTGTGCACTTGATAAAAACTGCATGAAAATAAACGCACAAAAAAAATTCGAAAATTTCCTGAATTCTTACATATAACAAGCCAATTCGTCGAAACACTGTAGAATTTTTTTTTATGCGGTCGCACAAAAATAAAATCGCATAAAATAAGGACCACACAAAAACAGGTTCGACTGTACTTAAACATTAATATTAATTTCTGGCTTCACTATCTCGTAGAGAATAACTTATTTTATCGTACTACTCATTTTTATCCGAGTTGACACATTTTTTCTTTTATAAAATGTGTTTCGTATTTTTTTCTCCTATTCCGGAATGCTAAAAGAGCTATCCCTTTGCATATTAAAAGGAAAAACTGATTATTTATGAAATATTTTGAAATTTTAAAAGCACTATATTATAAACAAATGCATGCGTTACAATGTCACAAATTTTTATAAAAAGTGAGGCATTTTTTCTGTCCAAAAATGCGCTCGGCCTTAAGTTCACGCTGTTGTGCATATGGCGAAAACAGCCTTAAGGAACATTTATAAACATTCTATTGAATAAAAAAAAATCTCCAATTTTTTTTATTTAATATTCCTTCAACCATAATACATACTTTAATTAGAGTTTTTATGGGTAGGATGTCTTATTATTTTTAAAAAAATTATTTTTTTCGAAAACAGGGAAATTTTATGATGTTTAATGCTATAAATTAAGTCAGAATATCTTTTTGTGTGAAAAAATTCCCTTGATTAAAGTATGTATTAGAGTGTAATTAATAATTATGCAAAGTTATAAGCGCTTTTAAATGCAGTAATTTAGGTACGAATGTTCCTTATATGTTAAAAATGCTAATTTGAGAAAAATGGATTTTAGTGGGCGTGGCAGGTGGACTCTGACAAGTGATAAAACATTTTCAAAAAATTATTACAAATACTTCTACTGCACGTAGAATGATAATTTTTGCGCCATTAAAAGAGTAAAAAGAGTAAATTCCATAAGGCTATTATTTAGTCGTTCTGAACTTTTAACTGAACAACAAACTAAATAAATTGTATGGTAAAACATTTCAGTGTGGAAAAATATTTATGGATTGGTACTTCATGTATGGCAAAAAAATTTTCTCAGCTGATAAACGAAAAAGGTTCACTTAAATTTTTGTAAATAAATCCAAAATTTTGTTATGTGTAATTAAAGCTCCCCTGTCTCTTCAACACATCTTAAATTAATAGAATCAAATAGATTTTTTTAAGTTAGTTTTAATTTCAGAATGAAATTGTAAAAAATGATTTGGTAATGCATTAATATATATATATATTATATATATATATATATATATGATCCCATTTTTTCAATATCATCCAAAACGAGGAACATCATGCGAAGTATGCGCAGTTATTGAGGCACTCATTCCATTGGTAAAATGAAAATATGATGCTGAAAAAGACACTGGAAAGAAAAATATCAGATTACTTTTCAAAACCTCAAAAAGTATTTTGTTTTCCCAAAAAAATTGATCGATTGATTGTTTGAATATTAACGTCACACTGTTCAGCTACACAAGAGCTTTCCAAAAAAATTGGAAAATTATGCGTTAAATCTCATTATAAGTTCTTGTGAATGTTTTTGCTTCTATTGGTGAATATACGGTTTTTTTTTTCCTTTTTTGCAATATTCTTTAACATGAAATTCTTTTGACACGAAAAAATATTTCAGCCCACCCTCAGTTTCGTGTTAAATGTGATTTTCACCGTAGTTGAAAGGAAACATTACGTAGTATAAATTTCTATTATTCATTGAAATCCAACTTGATCCATTTGTATGTATGTTTCTGCTTCTTTTCTTTAGATATTTAATGATTATTACAATCGATCATCCCTGAGTATACTGCAAAGTCTAGACAGCGGAATATGTGGAAAATAAAAAAAGCACAATTAGTTCGAAGGTAGGATTAACTCGCTATTTTGAGGATCATTTTGTGCGGGCTTTTATTTCGTCTAGACTCCGTTCCCGTGTGTTTTGTTTGAAATACTATGCATGAAAAGTTTAAAATAACTCATATCAAAGTAAATGCATACAAAATAATTCGAAATGACGCTTCGATCGGTGTTGGAGCTCTCATAAAAGAAAGGCTTGATTCTAAATCAATGGGGATGTTTCCTATATTTTTGAGAAATGAGAAACGAAAAAATGTTGTTTTTTTTTGGTATTTTTAAGTACTATTATCATTCAAAGTACAGTTCATCATAAGTACACTTTTCATGAATAAAGTGCGGTTGAACGCGCGAAAGATTATTTCAGTATTCAATTTTAAAACCGAATGATTTGGAGATATAAGCAAGTTTTTTTTAAAAGTTATTTCCTACTTAGGTCAACAAAGAAAAATTTTATTTTAGTTAATTAAATTTATTTAATTAATTAATATTTGAAAAACTTATGAACATCAAGCGTCATAAAGCATATTTGAGGCCAAGAAAAATTCATTAGACAAACTTACTGGTGCCATCTGTTGGTGGTAGTTCTGACTTCATCAGAAAAATAACGCAAAATAAATTTAAAATTAAAAAATAAAATTTAATGAATATAAATTAATATTTTAAATAACTGTATTAACATCAAGTGTCATCCACTACAAGTTTAAAAAATGTATTTGAACTTGAATGGATGAATAGAAAGTATTTTATTAATGATTGAAAATTTGAACAAGACGTATATATATATATATATAGGGAGAGAGTGAGCTAATATAGGAATTGTGAAAAAATGAAATGACAAAGGGAGATATCGCAAGCATTTAGTTAATCACCAAATGTGGGGTCTCTTTGTCAATTTTCCCGGCATTGTTTTAAGAAAAATTCTTCAATTGTTTATTTATGCCGCGATTTGAAGCTACATAAAGGTCTCTTTATTATGAATCTAGGCAAAGTGACAAGGACGACACCTAAGCTGGCACATCACTCTCCAAATTTTCATTTCACCTAAACCTAAAATTTTCACCTAAAATTAAATTTAATTAATAATTTTAATTTTAAGATTATGATTAATTTCTTTAGGCACTTTTCTCAAAGTTGCATATCTACTTCTTAAGCATGTTGCAGACCAAGACTATCTAATGGCTAAAATGGCAAAGTTTTCTTCATCTGCTCCTATTCGACGCAATCGGTTCACTCCAATTATCCTTAAGCAATTTTCAACATCATCTAGGTGATGGACTTCCTTTCCTCCGTTTTTCCCATCGATTCTTGAAAAATTTATCCGTGTAAAGTGAAAATCGGTTAATACGAAACGGAGGGAACTAAAATATTTTTTCGTGATACTGCAAAAAAAAAATTATTCCACACCATTCAGTTTAATAGAGTACATTTTATTGACGTGTCTCTTCGTGCATTTCACAAAAATCAATGAAACAAAAACATTCACAAGAACTTAATGGAAATTAAAACAAAATTTTCAAGTTTTTTAAAAACATAAAATGTATGGAGTTTTCCGATCTGACATTTTTTTTGTATTGTCATTCTTAGCTTCAAATTATCAACAAGTTGTTCGATGTAGTTCGTTTTGTTATTCATTTCACCTCTGCGTCTTAATAACTGTGCATGATGTTCCCCGTTTCGGATAAGGTAGGAACAGGAGCTGCATTATCCATTTCATTTCCGTCCTCGGAATCTGCATCAACGATATTTTTTGAGCTTTGGACGAACTCCCAAATGTCTCTTTCTGCCCTCATTAGGGCTGTACGCACATTATCCTCCACTACTGCAATGAATTATTCCGATGATACACTGGAACAGTCCAATACTATAGAAACATCTCATTTGTGTTGGTTCAGAGCTTTCCGTATTTTGTTCATTCCCAGAAGGTTTCCGTGTTAAGAGAAAACACTGCATGAAAATACGTAGTAGCTCGTAGAGATTATTTCGTGCAAACCAATATTTCATTTTAAGCGTTTTCGCGTTAAGCGTATTTCACTGTATATTACTGCATATATGACTGCATAGGTTTCTCTTTAATTCCTGTTTTATTTTATGAAAATATTTTACACACTTTTTTTTCTATTCATATTTTACTATTTATTTAATTTCTATAGTTATACAAAGGAAGGAGGAGAGGAATAAATCCCAGGAAACAAAAATAATTATCTCCTTTGATAAAGGTCAGAGCGTCTTTGAATAGGACGAACAGTAATACTTCAAAAGCAATACTCACTGATCTGCACGAGCTTGAAGATGTCTTCTTTGGTGCAAAGAGATGGGGAGCAGACTCCAATCTTGGCTGACGTCACGTGCAAGTTGTGCAGCATACCCATCAGATACGTGACCACCTATAGTGAATAGATATATTTAATTCAAAACGGAACATTCTCCGAACGCGTTTACTGATGTATACATACATCGCTTATGAAAAATTGAAAAAGGATGTTTTGAGGTCAGTTTTAAATATGTTTTCCTTAACGTTTTTAATTTTTCTCGGGTTAATAAACAAAAGAAGGGAGAAACGCTTTTATATCTTGATCATTTGAAAGGTAACAGATACTAACGTATTTATTCGAATCTAAGCCGCCATTAATTCTTTTTATCTTTTCAGTTCATCTTTTCAGTTTCCGCACCTGATCTCTGACGATGCGAAATTGAACTAAGGAATTTGATTTTGCCAGGGGCATCCAAACCTAACGGGCACTTCAAGGTATATTTTTACATGCCACAGAATCATACGACATAGCCACTGTCGATTTTCTGCATCATGAAAATCCACCGACTTAAACCTGGATCGAACCCGTAACCTTGGGCGCAGAAGGCCAATGACAAACCAACTACGCCACAAATCGCTTCCCAAATTCTCAACATGTTTTTGTAAAAAACTTTTATCATCGATTTAAAGTTTTACACCATATTCTACATACTTTTTTGTGAAAAAGTTTTTTAAAAAAGTGGAAAAGGTGTATCGATATCCGATGCGATAGAAAATAAAAAAATTATGGGATACAATAAGAAATAAATTAAGAACTAATTTATTTTATTAGCCCCTCAAGTGCCAAATAAAATTTACTTGATGCCCCTCCCTGGTGCCACCGTTTTTCACAAAGGCTCGAGTATTGGCAGGTGGGGGGGGGGAGAAGAGCAAATAAGCAATTTTTTTTCTCTGAAATAAGCAAATCCTTTTCACAAACACTGACAAGGTCATTTTGTTACATTCCAAAACTTTCGGAATTGTTTTACTGATAGGTAAGGAAAGGAATTGTATTTCGGAAAAACGTGTATATACGTCCAGGACACTCAACGTATAGGTTAAGCGAGACGTTTGACTGTCGTTCCAACTTACGAAGTCCGTTTTGAAAAATCTTCATTATCTTCAAGTAGGTGCACTCATGACCCTTTCGCAACATAACAATTATAATCATGCGTTGCCAACCAATCAGTGCATATGTTTATATGACGTAATAATCGTATGATAACTACAATCACTTGTTTTCAGTCAATCATCTCTTGCGCCTCACTGTTGCCAACTCTTGCTTTACAGAAAAACTTTATTTAAAAAGTATATATTTTTCCAAACACCAAAGCACACAGGAACTCAAAATACACTTTATTTAAAAATATACGTATAATGGAAGATTTTTTTTCTTTCTAATTTTTTGCAAACTTTTTAAAGAATCCAAATACTTGAAAACATTACTCAATTTTTAAGATTCGAATTTACATCTAAATTTCATAAACAGAACAGCAAATACAAGTTTAATGTGTTCACTAGCCCATTGGAAAACTTTTTTTGTGAACAAATTCTTACACTGAATCTGTGATAGAAATAGATATTTGTTGGGAAGCATATGTTGTTTAAAAGAATAAACGAAACAAGGTGAGGATTTAAAAGAAATATGAATTATACATTGTGTGTGTGTGTGTGTCACGTTTAGGGAATAAAAAATGTTTTAAGAGACTAAAGAAAAACTCATTTACTTCAGATTCTAGGAGAATATTTACAAACGTGTAACTGGCGGTAAAACATTAAAAAACACTTGCATCATATATTCGTTCGCATCGTGAATGACAGATGGCACCACTAGCTTTTTCAGAGAAAGCACCGAACACAGGTTAAAATTCTATACAAGTTTTCTAAAAACGATTACTACACTCAAGGCCGGATCTACGTATGGGCTAAATGGGCTGCAGCCCAGGGCCCCCGGTTACTAGGGGGCCCCGTTCTCCGTTGAAGTTAACGAACAGAAAAAGATGTAATAAATTTCAAAATAGTAATGAAATAATAATCCCCAGTAAAAGAATAAAAATCAAAAATAAAATACCAGAAGTATATGCCATATCAAATTTATTTTCATTTTCAAGAACAACTTACTCTTTTTTTCGTCCACCATACCACCGAATACACGGAAATTAATAATTAATAGACAGAGGCTCTATCATAGAACGGCGCCGGCGAGCATCAAGCATTTATACAAATGTAGCGGCACTATATTTCTGTAACCATTTATTTTTGTGCAATAATAATTCTAATTTACAATAATATACTGATTTGGTGCTGTGTCTTGTGCCTACTACCTGCAATTAAAACATAGGTACCTGTTTATTCAAGTTTCAAGTAAAAAGCAAGTGCCGAGATACACATTTCTAAATTATTTAAGTAGGAAGATATTGAAGTAATGATTAAGTATTTTCTGTATTTTCAATTTTTCAACGATTGAAAACATCAGGATTTCCCATAAATATGTATGTTGTCTTAAAATTTGTGTTACTTAATTACTTCTATAGGATATAAAAAAATAACAATCAGTTTATGTGGGTTATGGAGATTCGCCGCGAATATTATGGATAAATGTAAAATAGTCTTGATTTTCGTAATAAGTCGGCTTTTTTAAGTATAGGTAGCAACAGCAAATAATGGCTGATAACGAAAAAACAATATTTATTTAAAGGGGGGCAAATAGTTCTTAAGTTTATTTTTATAAAATCCCCTTTAAACTGACGGGCTAATAAATAATAATAATCAGTGTTTCAGGTTTTAGCGAGTATAGACAAGGATTTTTTATTTTTTGAAATTAACTAGGTACTTTTTTTTAATTATCTTAGAAATATACTACATTGTTTTGTAAAAATTTGTTAGAATATTTTTAGTTTTATATTTTTAGTTAGAACATCGATTGTGTTATCGTAATTTTATGACCTTAACTTTTAAACTGATTTTCAGGAAAATGAAATACTTAGTTAACAATATAAAAGTGTAGCGGATATGCGAAAACTACTGTTAAATCGAGAAAAAGAAAAAACTACTAAAGGTGTCAAAAATTTAACTTTTTTAGAATGGAACAAAGTAACAAGAATATAACAAGCACAGAGACATTAACAAGCGAAAGGGAACGGAAGTTAGCCAAAGAAAACGGAGAAACACAACAAGCAAATATTAATGATGAAAATATGCAATATTACGATGATGCCTTCTGAAGAAGATATTGTTCAGACAGAGGACATCAGTAATGCCCCGACCGAAAAGTGTTTAGAGGATGTTGGGTATGAGTTTGAGAATTATACGTTGACGGGGGTTCGCGGCCTAAATCTCTAAGTGATAATTTTATTGATTATATCCTTTCACATGAAATGAGTTATTTTCAAAAAAATAAAGATCCAAACAATATATATTCTGTTTCGGCAAGAGAATACAAAGAACAAAAGATATCATTTTCGAATAATAATTTAATTAAAAAACTTAAAAATGGCCAAGTGCTGGAAAGATCTTGGTTAGATTATTCAACTAGTATTGGTAGTGTTTTTTCTTTGACCTGCAAACTTTTTTTTCGAAAACACATTCTCAATACACAAACGGCTTTTCTGACTGGAAACACGTAACAGTGATTGGAAACAGTTAAAAAAAATCATAAAAATTCTATTGAACATAAAAATTCAATGTTAGTTTGGTTGACTCGAAAAGAAAATAAGTCTGATTTAGATAGACAATTACAGAAGCAACTAAGAAAAGATACAGAATATAACCACAATGTCTTTAAACGGGTTATGGTAGTAAAGTATTTGGCTATAAGAGGTTTATCAATTAGAGGGGTACCGAGGAAGTTTTTGGTTCTCCTCATAGTGGTAATGTTAAGGGTGACCTGGAATTGTTAGCAGAGTTCGATCCATTAATTCGTTCGTGAACATATTGAACAGCGAGAATTACAACCAAAATCATTCATACCGTACGTATCAAAAACAATACATGAGCAAATGATTGAGATCACGGGCAAGCAAATCATTAAAACAATTACAACTCAAATAAATAACGATGACACACAAAGTACTATTCAATTGTGATAGATTAAGCACCAGATTTGTTCCATAATGACCAACTTGCTATAGTACTACAATATAGTTTTCGGGGAAAAGTGTATGAAAGACGAGTCTCATTAGCAGTCACACTGGCTTCTCTACAAGAATTTTTAGAAATTAATAGGATAATTGCAGGGGACAGTCATTTGACACACACAACGCTGCTAATATGTCCGGTCGATATAACTCTTTTAAAAAAAATAAATAAATTCACTAATCATGTGCTGCACATTCTCTTAATCTGGTTGGTGCAGAATAAGTTAAGGTTGCAACTGAAATCGTGAACTTCTTTTGTTTAGTGCAACACGCATGTTTTCTTTTCTGCTTCGACCTATTGGTGGGAACTTCTAAATCGTGAAATTAACTAAAATTTACCTTAAAAAGTTTAAGTCAGACCAGATGGTCTTGTCACTACGATGTTGTTGAAGCCTTAAAAGATAATTATGGTAATGTGGTGGTGGTATCTATATAAGCCCCAGTAACAGCCTCTAGACTGAAGTGATCATTTTAGTGTAGTGGTTAAGTTGAGTGTTTACGGAATCCAAGGTGCCGAGTTCTAATCTCCTTCAGTAATATCATGAATATTCTTAAGACATTTAGTGACAATGAGAAAATTGATTTTCGAAGAGGCAGTAAATTTATTTAATAAATTAACAAAACTCAAAACTGTCATTTTAATTATATTTTGGGAAGAAATTTTAGAAAGATTTAATTTAATTAACAAAAAATTACAGACTCCTGGATTGGATATCTGTGTGAAGGGAATAAGTTAATTATGTCATTAAAAACATTTATAAGTAGTGTACAATATGAGTCAGATAAAAAAACTAAAGAGAAGTATCAAGACTTAGCCAAAAAATTAAGAGTAGGATATAGCGATGTGGCCAAGAATATAGCGATGCCGACTTATTTCAAAATTTGCAGATATATAAATCCACAGAAAAGACTGCGTGTGGGACAGAAAAATTTAAAAGAGACACGCTTATTGTTGCTTTAGAGGAGCTAATCTTTGATTTCAATAGAAGAAACCAAGTATATATATGCAGGATATAGTAAGAAGTTAAAATATTCTTCATGAATTTGCAAGATCACACACACAAAGTAAGAAGAACGTTGGCCTGGAGAGTGTACGCGCTATTGATTACTATTATGATGACGCAGGCCAGAAGGTGCTCAATTCAAAGTTTATCTAACAATAAAAAAAACTGAGCTAGAGTCCTATACTTGTAGTGATATGTTCAATTTAATTTTTGAAACCAAACTTGTTGACGTTTTTCCAAATTTGTATACCATTTTAAAGATTTTTCCAACACTCCCTATTACTAGTTGTGAAGCGGAGCGTACGTTCTCTAAAATGTCTTAGGAAGAAAACAAATATAGGACAGCAATGACAAATACTAGACTTAATTATTTATCATTTTTTCTATTAATACTCATCTCACCAGACTTAAAATATGATGAGCAAATAAAAGAATTTGCTGCACAAAAGTGTAGAAAAGTTTTTTTGTAAATTATATAATTGTTTATAATGTATTTAAATAGTATAAAATAAAAAAACTTAAGTTTTTTTCTCATATTTTAAATTTTCCAACACAAACTTTTTTTTTAAGAAAATGGCAAAATTTTTAATTATTTAGGAGCCCTCCCCCCGCAGATATTGTTAACCCAGGGACTACACCCCCTTAAATACACTCACACACATTAAATCAAAAATTTTCAAAATTTAATTTTCTTTGATTATGGTGATAAATTTAAATTCAATGGCGATGATGCTGAAACAAATGTCGAAAAGGAGTAGGAACACTTTAACATCAATCTCTTCCTCTTCAATTCCAGCAAATTTTGATATTTCTACGTCAAAAAAATTGTTCTCTTTCTTTTCTAACATATTTAATAAATTCTCGGACTTTTAGGGATCATTTTTGGGCTATTATAGTGAACACTTCGCATCATAACCACACTAAAGTGCCGAAGGCGACAATTAATAGTTACCTCTGTCTACACGTTTGGTCACGAACTCGTGGCTGTAGCGTCAGTGGGCTCGAGTCCTGTTGCCACTGCAAACCCACCGTGTAGAGGGGCTGATACACACTAAATCTAACATTGCTCAAAGTCTTCACGTTAGCGGGGTTATAGAAATTAAAAGAAGAGTTGAAAACTCAGGTGTCCTCCTCGTTACTTGACTGAGGTTGAAAATGACGAGGTCCATCCCCAATATCCTTCGTGTTGATTTATAGAGCGACGTCAATATCACTCTGACTAATTCCGAGTAACATTGCTTGAGTAGTTGATAAGTTATGGTAGCGAGCTTGTTGAAAGTATTGTCAAAACAAACATTAGAGTCCTGATGGAGCGTTAAATCTGTCGAGAATCAAAATCCTCAAGTTAGCGAAAGTTTAGAGAATGAGTTGCCAGCTAAGGTGTCACTTGAGCGCAATTCAAAATTATGAGGACTGTTGCCAATAGCCCTGGAATAACTTCAAAGTGTGACATTAATTAACACCACCAACCACTTGATTACTCTGAGTGTACTCAGTTCTCTTTAACACGTGGCACACCCCTATAATACAAAATTCGCTAAATTATAATTAAACAAGAAGATCCACATACACACATTATATTTCAAAACATTTGAATCAAGATAAAGAGATTTTCCGTCAATAATTTATAATTTGAATCGAGTGAGAGTTGGAGGATTTAGTGTGATGTGGTAGTTTGGAGAGAGGGGTGCCAGCTCATGTGCACTCTTCGTCGCTTGACCATGGTTCAAAATGACGAGATCCGTCGCCAAAAGGCCTCGTGTAGCTGAACAGTGCGACGTTAATATTCACTCACTCACTCTACGGAAGAATATAGAGCCTTGACAGATTTAACGTGCATCAAACCCATGTACAAGGCGGGTCTTTAGCGACACCAGGCATCGAATCCATGAAAGTGTGGCCACGAGTATGTGACCATAGCCACTAGGATATAGTGGTCTTTTTTCTTTGAAGAAAAATAAATACAACACACAAAATCAATGAGATAAAAAGCAAAGACAACTTTTTTTAATAAGTATGAAAAATGACAAAAAATTAGAAAAGAAAAACGAAAAAAAAAAGAAATTATTCATGGACAAAAAGATAACAACTGAAGTTGTTTTAATTAAAATTCGTGAGGTAAGTGTACTATCGAAAAGGTTTAGCTAAAGATGACTAAAATAATCAAATATATATCAGAAGAAAGGATTATAATCTACATAAATCCACCGAGATTTTATTTTTCGACAAGCTTCCTTTTTATCAAGTCTGAATGAGTGAGTGAGTGAATATTAACGTCGCACTATTCAGCTACAAAAGGGCTTTTGGTGGCGGACCACGTCATTTTGAACCATGGTCAAGTGACGTGGACGACACCTGAGCTGACACCACTTCTCCTAACTACCACACCAACAGGAGGACGTTTCTTCTTTCGACAGATTTAACAAGCATCGCTCCCCTACACGGCTGGTCTTTAGTGGTACTGGGCTCGAACTCATGACAAGGCAAGCCATGATCAGGTACATTGACCACTTGGCTACCACGGCCTTATCAACTCTGAAAGCAAGCTAAAAAGTACTGTTGTCATCCGACAAGAAATGAATAATTTTATTTTGTCTCAGCTCAATACAATGTAATAAATCTATTCTCTATTACAACTAATTATTAAAATTTACTATAATTTTAATTAAAATTTACTGTAATTATTATTTATTATGATTATCTGTCTTATTATTGAAGACATTTTTCCTAGTTACAAAATAAAAAGTAAACTGATTTTTTAAACTGTTCAAAAATCTTTCGCATTTTTGAATTAGTTTGTTATTAAAAATAACAAGTATCCACCACAAATTCGCCATTTTTAGAAATTTAGCGGGATTAAACCTGCATTTGTTTCGACGATTCTTTTTTTAGAAAAAGTAGGGAATCAAATACCGTCTCAAACGACATTTTAAATTGCTTCTCGTGACACACGTAACGGCATTGAAAATGTTCTCATTGTTGTATTTACGAGTGTTCCATGCGTTTAGATAATTAGCGGTATCCGTAACCTCTTGAAGAAGATAACGAAACGTAACACTTCCTACAAAGTGAGTTGCAGAGGCCAACAATCGAAGAAAAAGAAGGAAATGTTTCCAAGCCCCGAATCTTCGCACTTGACCTAAAAAAGAGTCAGGGTCGACTTTACTTGTTAGTTTGTTTCTAAAATCAAAAAATGTAAAGACTAAGATAATTATAATCGATATCAAATCGGGATTTTTGGAGCGATCTTAGAGATGCTAAAACGTTTTGAAGGAAAAATGCGGCGATAAGATATAAAATGAAAGTCACAATGAGGGAAAGTTCTAGAAGGGTCTTTTCTTTTTTTCCATTTCGAACTGAAGAATTGATAACAATCGAGAAATTTATCGAAAACATTCCGTCTTTCTCTTCATTTCTAATTTTCTCTTCCGAAGGTCTCCGACTTCAACCTCAAGTAAAACCAAGTGGTCTTTTCCTTCCTTTTAGATTTAGCATTGAAACATTTATCGCTAAGTCCGGTGAAATAGTTGAAAGAGAGGAAATTTTTTTCTCATCAAGTGCTACCTTCGCTAAATCTTTGAATTGAGAAGAAAATAAACTTTAAAAAAGATATATTACAACTAAAACTATACTCCGTTTTTTTAAAAAGATTCAAACTATTTTGATGAAAAAGATTACAAAAGTGTAGATTTAAAAAAAAAAAGAAACTTACAGATTTTATACAATAAGATAATATATTAAAAATATCGGAGAAAAAATGTTTCTTCAAAAGATCAAGAGGTATTTTTTCCCGATTAAAACACAACTATTGTATTTATTCGAATCTAAGCCGCAACCTAAACTCTCAACACATTTTTGGGGAAAAATTAAAAAATAGTTTTTGAAGTTTGATCAATATCCGATAATTACAAAAAAAATTTAAAAATTTTTAATGAGAAATAATAAGCGACTCGTTGAATTATTTTCTCAGTATTAAACGCATTTAAATACATACATTAACCTATTTTTTCTGTAACCGTCAGTTTCATATTGAAATTCCCCTATCCAACGAATTTTTCCTTCTTCGATTCTAAGACACAACCATTTTTTAATAACATTGACACTAGGGGGGAAAAGTAGCTTATATTTGAATAAGTTCTCTCTCGGTTTATATGGAACATTTCAAAAGTTTTTTTATTCTAAGAATAAAAGAATGCGTGTCCACGGAAAATTACTCGCTCAAGGTTCGTATCCCTAAATTGTTTATATTATTGAAAGTGTTCAAAATACACGTGAAAGATTCAAAATGTACTTTTTATTGATTGCTAGATTAGTTTTGTAAATTAGAAGTGGAAAATAGAAATTTAAAGAAAGATCTTATCACTGGGGAAAATAAGACTTAAAAAGAGTTTTATATACATGAAACCGTCTGTGTAACGCCGAACTAAGCTGAAGGAAAAGAAACTTGTCTGCAAAATAAAAAAAGAAAAGAAATTGAAGACATTTCACAAAAGGTAATTTTAATGACATAAGTATAGAAATGACACACACACACATCGGGCATACACCCTCACTTAACAGTGCTGGCATCGAGAGGGAAAAAGGAAATTTTCATTGGGATAAATTTACACTCTCGGAAAAAGCCCGTGCAACGCCGGACTAAGCGGAGGAAAAACATACCATCCGACGGGGAGAAGACGTGGAAGATATTTCAAAAAAGGGAATTTTAATGACATTGTTGTACACACAAACCCAGAGGCGTAACGTACACTCTTGCAACACCCGCATTCTAGGAGGCCCGAGGACTCCAGGGGTTCCGAAGCTTAACTGACGCCAGGTACGTATTTGTGCTTGGGACCACTGCACAAACCAGGAAGTAATGACATCGATAAGGGAAGAGGAAATATTCATTAGCAAAAATAAAAACAAAAAATGCACTCTATAAAGCCTGTACAACGCCGGGCCACTCAGCTGGTAACTGTATAAATTGTGTCAATAAATTTTACTTTCTTGAGATTGAATGAGTTTCAGAGCACAGAACGAAAATTCAGAATTTGCAACGATATACAATACTTGAAATATTTTTAAGGCTAAATAAGCATATTCAGGATTTTTCCTAGGGCAACGATTATTAAGACTGTTTTCCAAACATCCCTTCATCTTTTATCTTTTCCCTTGTGTTCATGGACACAAACTCATGTCCGGCCTTGTTACTGTAAAGTCCTGAATTTGAGTCATGTTGTTACTAAAAACCTCATGTGTTGAGAGGTTGATTCCCTTAAAATTTATTCAAGCCTCAAAATCCTCACGCTAATGGAGTGGGGAAGTTTGGAGAGTGAAATGCCAGCTCAGGTGTTCCTCTCTTCATTCGATTCAAATTTACGAGATCAATTCCTGCTTCGAAGTGTTATGTTATTAAACATCCAATCAAGCTTGTAGCCAGCAATATTTCATTGAAGCTGCATGTTTAAAGACTGTTATCATTGAAAACCTTCACTGTAACAGGGATGGGGGAACTTAAATCCGTTAAAGCTGAAGGTACTCACGACTTGAACCCGTGGACGAGTTCGTGACTATAACCACAAGGCTAACGCGCCCGCAAAAGGACAGATGATTAATGTCTGCAATGAAAAATTTTCCCTGGAAATCTAATTCAGAATGCTATCTGAAGTGTTGTTCTAGTCACCTAAATGAGGTTCAAATAGGGGAAGTTCGACGTCAACAGTTTTGTTTGTCTTTTTACGGCCGACGCTAATGAGAACTTATTTATTGACAAACGGTTTTTCCCAGATTTTAAACATTCTAGACTTGTTACGCTGTTGCATTCACTCATTATTGGAATTATTTATTCAACAATGATTATGGCCGCGGTAGCCTAGCGGTCAAGCTATCGGATTATGACCGGCATGTCAAAAGTTCGAGCCCGGTACCATTAAAGACCCACCGCGTAGGGGAGCGATGGGTGTTAAATATGTCGAGAGCTCAAACATCCTCCCATTGGTGTGGTGTGGTATTTAGGAGAAGGGGTGCCAGCTCAGGTGTTGTCCCCACCATGTTTCAAAATGACGAGGTCCGTCGCCCAAAGCCCTCGTATAGCTGAACAGCGCAACGTTAATATTTACTCACTCACTCAACAATGAGTATGTTTTTTTTTAAAGTTTATTCACTAAAAATCTGTCTGAAACTAGATTGAAATAAATGATACAGAAAGGCTTCCTTGCGTTTAATTCCGAACCAATTTTTTTTACTTCCAATGGGACTGCGGATCGGTATTTACCATTATAGACCTAGTACATTCCACGGGAACTGATATTAGTTTTTAGTGTGGCCCCCTATAGGTGGAATACCAATCACCGTAATGTAATTTTGACACCCAGTTTCCTCCACAGAGGTAGGCATCTAAGCTGAACAAAATCTGAGGGGACAAAAACATAGCAAATAATTATCTTAAGAGGACACAGTACGATTCAATTGACAAAAATCGGTCAAAAAGTCAAATCTAATTTTTCTAGCCTAAATTATTTTTTATAACCTCCCAAAATTTGAAAACTCTAAACTTAAAAAACGCAGAATTATGATAGCTTTTACATTCATTTTTATTCACATCCCTATGACTAATCAAAACTTTAAACTGACTTATCTCAGAAAGTTAAAATAACTAGTTTGTCTTTATTTAAAATGCTAAGGCTTTTTTTCTATTGCGCCTAATGCTTTGAATCTTTTTACCTATTGTTAATAGTACATGTAACAAAAGTTGCTATGCATTTTTGAATCAAAAAGCAATACTTATTTTTAAAAAAATAATTCAAGTTAGAATTTGCAAATTTTTTAATGATTTTTCAATAAGGATTCATAAAAAGAAATATTGTACAAATACCAAATGTGTTATCGCAAAATCCATAAAAACTTTTGCTATAAATAGTTGGACGCACTTGTAAATCAAATTCCATGCGTGTGCGTAAATTTTTGTAGGGGAGGAGTAGCATTTTAAAATCACAAATTTAAAGTTTTTCCTTTAAAAAATTAAAAGGCTAACTTTTTAATTAATTTTGAGCACAGAATCTGTTTTACATAATACACACACATAGGAGGCAACCAAAAAAATTTTGAAAATGCTTAAATTAAAAATTTTTGCTTAAATCGTGCCATGACCCCTTAAAAAATAAAAACATACTCTAGTCCGGTGAATACCTATGACGCACCAAAGCAAAATACATTTTATTTGTGACACTCGGTTTTTCCCTCACATTTCTCTTGTAACGCCGATGCTTGAACTCCAACATACGTCGATCGATGTCCATTAATACATTATGCTACGGACGTCAGACCAAGAAGCAATTATCCATAAACCCGTGTAACATCCAAACATAAGATCTCTTTTCGTAGGTTTTCCCCTACAACAATTATCTCCAACAAGTGAGCACTTGTTGCGAGTGATACAGAAAGTTCGTTAGGCGGGAGGAAAAATCCAGCCCTGGGCCAAGAACAGGAATGCGAAAAGGTCCAAATCAATTACGAGACATTCGGAACGGGTTTTTGCCGGTGTTCGAGATTTGCACTGTTTTCCGGTCGCTTGAAACCCATCTCGTTACTAGTGGCAAAGTAATCCTGGATGTTCTCCAAATTTGTTCCAAGGTTGAAGTAGCTGTTGTACACCCAATGATTGATAATGCATAAACACTTTTCTCCTAAGTGATGTAACTCCATTGTGGTTTCTTCATTAAGAGATTCAATAATTCGTTTCAAAAATGATTAAATTTTAATCCTGAACAATGAAACCTTTTTTTAGAAAACTCAAGAAAAACAATTGAAATGCTATTTCTTTCGCTTTCATATTAATTTTCCTTTATGGTAAGTTAGAATATACAAACGCGTCACTATGAGGAGGAAATATTTCATTTCGGTTTCGTACAAGATAATACTAAGCCTGTCAGTGTGATTGGCAAAATCGTCAGATCATTGATTCGTGCATACTTTTTCAGTAGTTGTTTACGAAATTTTATTGGATTCCAGCCATGTATATAACGTCATAAAATATTTGGTCGCTTGTATTTCTTTTTATTAATATACTATATCTCTATTTTTTTTTCAAATGATTTTTAATCACTGATGTACTTTTTATAAATATTTTTGAAGATAAAAAAATATATATTGAAACAGCAAACAATTTTCTACTTATTTTACAGTTCGCATTTGTATTTACATAAATCCTGTAAAATTCTAGATAACTTAACTCAGTGGTGCAAACGCCCATGAGGGCCAAGGCCTACTGTGCCCATATCAGTATACGTAACCTTGGAACCTGAGGTGTATGAACAGATGTTCCGATCAGTTGGTCAGTCTGACGCGAAACCCCCAGTGTTAAGTTCCCAAGCAAACTTGGTGAGTGAGTGAATATTAACGTCGCACTGCTTAGCTACACGAAGGCTTTTGGCGACGGACCTCGTCATTTTAATCCATGGCCAAGTGACGAGAACGACATCTGTGCTCGCACCCCACCCCCTCTCCTAACTACCACACCATCGGGTGGACGTTTGAGCTCTCGACAGACTGAACGTGCATCGCACCCCTACACAGCGGGTCTTTAGTGGTACTGGGTTCGAACTCATGACAAGCCAGCCACGATCTGATACCTTGACCACCAAACTACCGCGGCCACAAGCAAACTAGGTACTCATTTATCGATCCACTGAAGGGATGAAAGGCTGAGTCGCGACCTTGCCTAGCCCGAGGTTTGAACCTCGGACCTGTGACGTAGAAGAGCGATGCACTATCACTCAGCCACTGGGATTTAAAATTTCTAGATAGTTATTTATAAATTTTGCCATGTTTTAAATATGTGTTACTTATAATTTTCTTATTGTGTTTTTTCATAAGATCTAAAAAGTGCGACGGGGAGTTTTAAAAAGAAAATGTATTTCAAGACTAGATTTTAGACTGAACTGTCTTTTTCCCTTTGATAGAAGCTGCGTAGAGCTCGTGGTCGGCACTGATGGGTTCGAGTCTTCGTCACGAGACTCACCGTGCTCAGGGACCAGTTCGTGTTAACCCGTAAACTGGTTTACACGTACGCCGTATGGACTACTGAAAGCTGACCCCAACCAGTTTGCCCGTACGTTGTACGGGTACGGATGTTTTCTTCATTCTGACTTTGATTTGTACACCATAAGAATTTTTAATTCTTATAGTGAGATTATTAGTGGTTTTTGTTTTTAAGAGATGCAATTTGTGTCCATGGTGCTGAAATACTTCTCATCCACAATTTTCTATGATGATTTGGCGGGAATTTTTCATCGAAGGCAGAAATTTAGATTCTTGAAAATATTCGATCAAAAAAGAATATGTTGCTTGCGAAGAAATGAAAATGAAAATAGAATCCAGAAAAGAGCACCGACACACTCCATTGCAGTGTAAGACTTAGTAGTACTCCGCGCTTCGAATTACGAGTACATATGCCCACACACAAACACCACAGCCGCTCAAGAACGAGATACGAACACACACAAAATGTTAATTGCATGTACGAGGGAAATTATTTTTAGATATAAATATAACATTCATCACAGCATACAGAGTGTACTTATAGAAAGCAAGCGATCAGGGGTTTGGGGGTTCCAAAATTATAAAATAAAAAATACTGCGAAAATTTTAAAACTGAAAAATAAAATTCTATTTTCGCATTCTGTTAAGAATTAAGCTTAGTTATAAATAAAAAAATGTTTTAGAACGTTTGGGCAATGGACTCCTTAAGAGGTGCGATCTGTCGAAGCTTAAGGCATTGGCATGAAGTAGAAATTTGGAGAGTGGGGCACCAGACCAGTTGCTGTCCTCGTTACTCGACCGGTTTCTCAAAATTAGAAAATCCTTCATTAATAGACCTCAGTCGCCTCAAACCAATGTCCCTTTTTCAATTCGTAATTTAAGTTCACACACACTCCCTATACATATTTATTTATATCTGTATATCTTGTTCAAATTTTCAATCGATTATAAAATATTTTATATTCATCCCCTCAAGTTCGAATACATTTTTTAAAACTTGTAGTGGATGGCACTTGTTGTTAATGCAATTTTTTTCGAATATTAGTTAATTAAATTTAATTAATGGATAAATAGTAACAAACAAAAATAATACTTTTAAACCCTATATAAAAAGGGAAATCGCTCGTTGTGTCCCTGTGGATAGCGGTGGGTTCTATCTATTTCATGCTGAGTATGAATTTCAACGGCTTTGGTGCCCGCTATAATGACTTCGAAATCAAGACGCTCGGCTCATTTGTTATAAACAGCCTCCCCGACAATTCAATTGCTTTCTCTCAACGCGCTAGTAGCATGCACTTGATTGAAGGCGAAACTTTCAAAGCCAGTAACTTTATCAATAATTTGATAGATTATGAAAACGGACAAAAAAACCCGAATTCTTTTAGAGAAGATAACATATACTCCGAAGGGAGTTTGAAATTCCAAAAAAGGATTATGCATATCTGGTCAAAAAATTGACCAACCGACCGTTGTCGCAAAAACATATCACTTAGTTTAATGTGCCAAAACATAAATCGATTGAAATTGTATCTTCAAGTGACGAAAGCGATTTTGAACGAATTCATCATAAGAAGAGGCGTGCTTTGGGTTACGATGAGTAGCAGTGAAATATCTGTGTGCATTTTGAAAACTTCTCCATGAACACAATTAAAAATTAAATGTTTTAAAAATGTTTCCATGCGTAATTTAATTATTTATTTTGTCGGGAAGTACTTTCCCATAATTTTCGAAAATAGTTGACGTATTTTCTAAGAGTGACTTTTTTTATGCAGCTCCTTCTCTGGCGCATAAAAGTAATTTTCTGTTGTATGTCGACAAGGTTATTTGTTGTGTGTAAGTATTTATGAGATATTTCCGAATATTTTTTGTGCAGTTTATTTTTAAACGGTCGCTGTCTACCACGCAAAAACAGGTTTTAATGTAAAATCTATACCTTACACAATCATTAAAGACTATTGTGTTATCGCACAAACTAGATGCTATACTCGTAAAAATACTTCATTCCTTATTTCATAACAGCAAATATGCTTTATGCATCACAATACCAGGAAAAATTAGCAAAACATTTGAGTGATTAAGAAAAATATATCATCTAGTACATAGATTCTCAAAGTGGTCTATATCAACCTCCAGGGTTCTATATCAACCCCACAGGGGTCTATGACGGCCTGCAAGAGGTCTACGTTAGCAGGGGGGAAAATTGAGGGTCCATGAAGTGTAAATTGGGGTCTATGATAATGACTCTCATTTAACCAGTTCGTAGCTTTAATTTTAACTTTTAAAATGAATGGAATAAATATTCCATATACACAGGGGGTTACTTATTTACTTACGTAATATTTTATTATAATATCAACACATCTTTCGATCTCGAATTATGAAACATCGTACGAAAGTTTTTTAATTGATTTTTCATGTAAAAAGGAATTTCAGCGTTGTTGCCAATCTTCATAAAAAAATAATAAAAAAGGGCACTACTAATAGAGATTTAGGATTCAATCTAATAAAATACCAAACGTTGAAATTTTGTTAAAAAGCATCAGATTCATCCCTCCCATTAAAACCATTTGTTTTTTGCTCAGTTACTTTGTGTAACAGGTAGTGAATTTAATTTCATTAATAAATGTTTAAAATTAAGATGCGTTTGTTTTTTTAACTTTTCCCTCAACAGTTAAAAATTTAAATCTTTTGAAGTACGCAACTGTGTATCAGCTATTAGAAACATTTTAAGTTGGTGAATTTGCAAAAAATTAATATTAAGTGAGCAGGGGTCTACCCCAAATAGAAAAACATGGCAAGAGGTCTATGAGACAAAAAAGTTTAGGAAACTCTGATCTAGTACATACTTTGAGACGGGGCTTTATCGGTACTTCTATTAATAATCCTCTTGGGATATCTTTGGGGCCAGACTGGCAATTCTTTCCACCCAACCCAAGAAGAGAACGCGGCTATGCAGATTAGGAATTGTATATATTGGAACGTTAGTATTCGCGAGGAGCACTAAGTAAAGCTATGTGAAGTGAGGTAAAGTTCTAGTAGAAGAGTCTTAGTGTATTCTGTGAATTCTATGAGTCGGTTTAATAGGGCCAGTGAAGCTGCTTAATAAGTGGGTCCGAGACCAGCCCCTTAGCCGGATCAAGTTGGATCGAAGAATATATTGGCGATATAAGGACTGTAGGAGCTATTCTCCGAGGAAATAGCGGTAAGACTGTTTATATTAAGCTTCAATACTAGAGCGGATTCTAGTAAGTTAGGAAATCATCTATAGATATAAATTCGGTGGTTTATTACGCTATTTGTTAGAATTACAGTTTGTGTCTCATCACTCCTGATCATAAGCCGCCTAGACTAGTGTTGTTTTATTGAATATAAATTGAGATCATAATAAAATAATTTTAATTATGGATGGTATTAGTGGTCAATCTTTCATTCCCTCAAACAGAGGTCGCGTGGATGATGAAGAGAGGATACCCCCAGCCCACGGACTATCACAACTTTCTCGTTCATTTACATACTTTCTGTCTTGCATGAATAATTAATGAATTAATATTGTTACATAGATCGCGGCTCGAAGATTTTATGCAATCAATTTCAAAGAACAAGACAGTTAGTTCTTCGGCAGCGATGAAAATTTATTGTAGAAAAAAATACAGGATACACAGCACTAAAATTCGCAAACAAACGTTATACTTGGATTCGTTTCGAACAGTATCCAACTCAATTTTTCCACTACAAGGAGCAAAATGTGTTGATATCCAACACATTTTGCTCCATGCAGTGGAAAAAATGCCGTTGGAATGCGTCACCCACCCTCATTATGCTTATTACCTATTAATGATCCATATTCAGAGAAATTGTGATGCAAATGAACATTCGGTGGTCCGGTGTATCTCTCTGTAAATACCTTTCGCGATACGATCTTTCTGCTGCTCGAGCATTTCCTTCTGCCAATCCTTGAATCAGGTGCATATCTGCCAGCTCGGTGTTTGTAAAACGTCCCATACTTCTCTGCGGTCAATGACAGTTCAAATGACTGCGGTAATGCAGGTCTGTTATCTCAAATGCTCTTCTGAACAACGCCACCCAGCGGTGAACGAAGATGTTTCCAACCATGGGTTTCTACGCAAATCTGAATCATTTTGATGTTCCCTACAACCCCCTAAGGCTTGTTACAATAATCCTGGGACACACACTCTGTACTTTTTTAAAAAATTATATTTTATGTTTTAGACGGGATTCGAAATAAAAGGCAAAAATAATTTAAAAATAAATTCACAAAGGTAATAAGGACATAAAAATGCAAAACTTATACAGACAATGAGGGGTTAAACTTACCGAGTCTGGTGCAGAGATGTTGAAGACTTCGGGCATGGTGATGTGCATTGAAGTAAAGGGCTTCCACTCCGGCAAGGGCGGCCTCAAGACCACCGTGCAGTATTGCCCCTTCATATTGAGCTTGGTGTCGTTGACTCGGATTTCCACGCATTCCTGGTAATTTCCAAGAGATGTTAGAGTGCCTTGCAAAAACCCTTCAGGAAGACGACCACACGCATCCAACACTGTTGGGAAAAACAGGAAGATGAGTTTATTGGTGAAAGTACCCAAGAACACCCATCCTATTTTTCAAAAGTTTTAGTTTAACTTACTAATTTCACAAAACCGTAGAAAGTTTGCCTCGTTTTTAAGGCTGTCTTCGCGAAATGTAATTTATACATATGTTTATAATTTAGTGTTCTTAAAATTCCAAAATGTTTCATAAATACTTTTTTTTTTTAAATTTAATACGTAAAGAGATTTAGGGTATTACGTTATAAGAGAAAAAGTGGGAAACACATTTTAAACATGAAAAAGATTGAATCTTTTATGAGAGGTATGATAAAATACGTTCTTTTCATAGCATAGAGAGGCTTGAATATAATATAAAGGTTTCAGTAATTTCTCTGGTAAAATAGTCCAAACTTGGGTGTTACGCATTATATTTATGCAAAAACAGCCTTAACAGCATCCTATAAAATGTGACTTTTTGTCAAGAGTTTACATACAACCACAGAAAACTTGTTTCGTGAGAATTTCAAAAATAACATTTTTTTTGTCTCAATCACTTATAAAGAAATGTTTATAATACGTGGAAAAAAGTATTCCTTAAATTCTGCTTTTAAGACTACTTTCAGAACAAGTTACGTGGCCACGGTAGCCTAAGGGTTATGATCACGAACTCATGACCGGAGTATCGCGGGTTCGAGTGACACTGGTGGCCGCGGTAGCCGAGTGGTATAGGTATCGGACCGTGGCTTGCTTTGTCACGGGTTCGAGCCCAGTACCACTAAAGACCCGCCGTGTAGGGCAGCGATGCACGTCGAGAGCTGTCGATGTCTGTCGAGAGCTGAAACGTCCTCCCGTTGGTGTGGTGTGGTAGTTAGGAGGGGGATGCCAGCTCAGGTGTCGTCCACGTCACTTGACCATGGTTCAAAATTGCGTGGTCCGTCGCCAAAAGCCCTCGTGTGGCTGAACAGTGCGACGTTAATATTCAATCAATCAATCAATCGAGTGACACTGACGACCACGTCAGGTACACGTTACACCTGACCGCGTTAATGTGGTATAGTAGTTAGGACAAGAAGCTGCTAGATCACGTGTCACTTGGCAAGGTAAATCACTACAAGCACTCGTGTTGTCTTATATAATGTGACATTAATATCAATATCACTCATTCAAGGGAAAGACACTTCAGCTGATAAAAAATTAAGGTATTCGACTACCCTAAAATCATGATTTTTTAAAAAATTGACAAATATTTTTTGTGATTTTAATTTATAGGCCATATTATTAGCTTTATAAAAATACCAAGTTTTTTATTTTCTATTCACTAGAACAAAAAACTACAAGTGTTTTAGTAAAAGCAGATACCATAACTTTACTCAAGATATCAAACTTTAAAATGCGTTTTACTCGAAATGTTCAAACGGGGACAGCGATTGCTCAAAAAGTTTTTTTAAATAATTTGGCTGAAATTTTGTGTGTATGTTCTGTATAACTGTAGAAGTGTTTTGACCTTCAGATTTATCAATCAGTGTTCTATTAAAAATTTTACAGTTCTTTATGTACATATAATCACTGTTTTTTAAGCAATTTCATATAATAGCTAAGATAAAGTGTTCTAGTTTTTGTAAAAATTAAAATACCTCTTATCCTGAAGGTCATTTCAAAAAGGAATAGCAAAGTAATACATCAAAATTGAAAAATTGAGAAATTATTCATTTACTATTTGTACAGAGCAGGTCCCGTATATATGTAATTTTTTGTCAATTTTTACCATTTTTTTCCCATTTGGGTAGTAATAATTAATTTTTCTTTTAATTGTAGCCTTTTTTTCTTAAAATATACTAAATAAAAGACCACAAAAAATCTCTAATCTCCATTTTTTTTAAAAAAAATTGTCGGGTGCCTTAAGTGAAAAGAATTTATTTACTGTTCTCACACACCGAATCTTAAAGTCCTCCTCAATGGTAAGGTATGGTAAGGTAGGTAAAGTATGGTAAAAATATAAGTAATTAACTCCTTAACTGCCGATTAAAAGTTACACGATTCGCTTTGCGGTAGCTGCGCCACCATTTTTCAGTACAAAAGTGCCGTGTAGGGCAGCGATGCACGTATGTGGTGTATGGTGTGGTGTGGGTGCCAGCTCAGGAGTCACTCGCCACGTCATACTTCTCGTGTAGCTGAAATAATAAACCCTTTTTTCACAAAAGTGCGCGTATGGGAACAAATGAAAGTCATTTTGATTGCAAATCCATTTTATTGCAGTCCAAAGCAACTAGAATAATTGTACTGATAACAGTACAAAGAAAAAGCCGCACTTGGGAAGGACGTACCGTAGAACGCGCCCTTTTAACACGGAAAATAAGATCGAAATTGAGGGGTGCGCGGATAGAAATGATAGTTTTAAAAATAAAAAATAGATAGGAGTATAAAACAATTTCACGTACATCGAAATACTGTTGATTTCAAAGAAATGACATACCTTATGAGCTTAAAGATTCTGAGTTCTAGGAGTACACTATTTTCTCAAAAACCTGAGATAATACTTCGAATAAATGACATAGTAGTATTGTCGAAAAAAAGAGGGTACGGCAAATATACCTAAAAACCAAAAAATACAGCTCGAATGTGCGCGATATACGCCGGATTTTACGATACATGTCGCAGGAAATTGATCAAATTAGGGATGTCATCAAATGCCTGAGGGAGATGATCACTTGATGGTAGATGTTAAAATAACGTCTCTTCAAGGTGGTTTCCCTGATAAAAGTAAGGGATTTGAACGAATCCCTGAGCTGTTTCAGTAAAAACATGAAATAATATTGTCAAGAGTTTAAAAGTGTTTATTGAACAAATAGGGTGCATTATTAAACGTAGAAGTCAGTAACACAACACTAGTCAATGAAATGCAAATGATTTATTCGACAATAACAAATTAACAAATAATTAGAAAATTAGGCTGGTATTTTTTGACGTATAACATCTTTCCTCTCAGTTGCTTACGCACTAAAATATCGATCCCTATGTTAATCATAGGGTGTGTATCATCTTTTTAAAGATATGGGGTTGGTATTTAGGGGATCGATAGTACTACCTGTATGGTTAGGAAGTACAAGGACTTGACCTCCCTCCAGGTTTCTCTCCTCCCGTATAGCATTTTGCCAATGTGTGACGAATCTGTACGGAACCTTTCCACTAATCTTCTTATGCGTCTTTTTGGGGAATATAAATTCGCGTTTATATTTCCAATCAACTCCAAAAAGATGTACGGGATATTTAAATTAGATAAGGTATTTAAGTCGAGCGTTGCGAGATAGCAAGGGAGATGACGGAAGGCTATTGAGCTAGTAACTTTAAACGCATTACTAGAAGATTCAAGGAGATTAGATTCATGAAGACGTCGGGCTGCGAGACGTACCAGAAAGCTGATATAAGCCAGCGGTAAATATAATTTACGTACGCTTAAAATAAGCGTCAGTTTAAGCGACTTAGTTAAAGTTAATGAAAGTTAAGAATTCGAATACGTTTATTTCTCGGTAAACCTTACTTGAGCTTGATTATTAATTAATTGCATTCTTAGTAATTTAATTTAATATAAAGGTAAATACCTTTAAGTGACGTAACATTATCTTATTATATGTTATCAGAGATTTTTTTGAGAAAATTATAATAAATAAATATTATTATTATTCAAAATGGCTCTTAGTGGTTCTTTGCCTCAAATTAATCTTGGTGTTCAAGGTGTGACCCAGAGGGGTCATCACAAATGTAAACTGACTAGTTCATTTCATCCTTTCACTGAAAAAGTTCATGGATTTGATAAAATCACTTACTTTCATCAGGGAAATGACATTGAAGAGACATTTTAACATCTACCGTCAAGTGATCGTCTTCCTTAGGGATTTGATGAAATTCCTAATTTCGCTATTTCCCTGCGACATATACATACGTCTGTGGCACTTAACACACTGGCTGAGGGATATATATATATATGTACCGGCGGCACATATGTGGCTCAACATCATGTAAGCCCACATTTTGCCGAGATTTTATAGATATTGCTTTACTTTATTTCATTTATTCACTGTTTGAGGTTTCATAATCAACGAAGAAATGGCAATTCTCTAATTTTTCTACGCTTTGAGACCGAAGTGTGCTTTTGCGAGCCTTATAATGCCTTGAGAAGCCTTCATTTCTCGAAGCAGCTTTCTTCAACAGATTCTAATCATGAACCCATGACCCGCCGATCCGTAAGCTTCTATTTTCCGTGACCTTAAGGCACCCAAAACGAAACTCAAATATCTTCCTACAGAAACGTTCGCCACATTTTTCTCGTTTTCATTAGCCTCTCTCCACGACAATTTTCTTTTGCGCGAGGTGAAGGGAAAGACGACCTACTTCCCCCACCGCAGTGTCGCCCTTGCCCCCGAAATCATTATCGTCTCGCTCTTTTTTTTTTACACTTCCACCGACGAATAATTATTGATAATTTTTTCGTAAACAACTTTGCATTTCGAAACCTTAATTTGGGAAGGCACGTCCTTCGCTGCCTCCCGATCGCTGAAATGGATCGCCCATTGCGACAGGTGCATTTCAATACAATAATCATCGAGAATTTTCTTTATTGTTAGGTTAATTTTAAAATAGCTCTGTCGGCAAGATTTGAAAATGACATTTTTACACGGGAGGTTCATTTGATCCCATCTATAGACTCAATTGTCAACATCTCTTTTGCATAGACAGGTGTCCCTCGTGTAACACTCGTACAGTCTTACACGAGACTTTTTTTATTTATTTATTTTAGTTATTTTATTTACATATTAAATTAATTATGTATGCACGAAATATATATCATGGAAATATGTACAGTGTAGTATCGAAACCATGTTTCGTGTTACATCAAAGCCATGTTATACAAAACTTTGAAATTATTTAAATCAAGGCAATGTGTACCAAATCAAGTTTTAAGGTGTCAATTTTATGATAGCTGAAATTTCGTTCCAACGAAACATACAAATTTAAAAAGTAAGTTAACTTCAAGTTTATAATCAAAAACAAAAGTACGAAATACGAAAATTAAAAATTCAGTAAAAATATATATTAAAATTATAATTATTATTGTAAAAAATAAAAAGGAAAGGCTTATTAGGATCACAAAATTAATTTTTATTACTATTCTCATCAGTAATTACAACTAATCAGTAGCGCACACAGAATTTTTTCAAGGGGATCCAGGGTCGAAAGTCCACCATTCATGTATTATGCTTCTATTAATTTTTGTTGATTTTCGGGAACAAAAAACAGTAAAAAACTAATTATTGAATAAATAATTAGCATCAATTAATAAGCATTAATGAATAACCATTAATCATTAATAAAAATATTTGATTAAATTTTTTGTATTATATACTCAGAATTAAAATATATCCGAAAACAAAATCAAGGGTTTGGGGGGAAGGTCCGGACTTATAGGACCCCTCCTTGTGTGCACAATGCAACTAATATATTTTTTTCTCAAAGTTGGCTGAAACTCCTCTTCACTACGCATTTCTTCATCATTTACAAGAATCGTCTGTCATAGGAGCAATGAGCGGTTAGATTCGATCTTGCAATTCTTTGAGAATCGCTCAAGAACTTCGCAATCCTCTTTTAAGTTTTCCGCGACGTACTACTGAAGCAACAAAGTTGGAAATTTTTATTGAACGCACAATTGAAGAAAAAATCTAGTTGGGAGTTTCCATTACTGAACGTAAAAGATGTTCAATTTTTCCATTCCTACTACTAGCTCACTCTTTCTTTTTATTTATTTGTATATTTATTTATCTTGTTAAAATACACAATCGTTCATAAAATAATTTCTCTATTCATCCAATCAAGTTCAAATAAATTTTTTTAAACTCTTAGTGGATGACACTTGCTATTAATACAATTTTTTTTCAAATATTGATTAACTAATTAAATTAAATTAATTAGTTTTTAACGCCAACTTAGACAAACGTTGGCGTCGAAAACCTGTTTTTCAGCCAAACCGGGTGTGCATTGTTACAGCAATGCAGACAAATCATGCCCTTTTTTCAATTCCTACTATTAGTTCCCTCTCTCCCTATATATATATACTATATTTATCTCTCTCTCTCTTATTCAAATTTTTAATCATAATAAAATACTTTCTATTCATCCATTCCAAGTAGGAATTGACTTACAAAAGAAATTATATTACTTGTTTAAAATCGAATTATATGAAAACTATGTGATATTAAATTCAAGTTTTGTGTCGTGTAATATCCAAACCGTGTTATACACACACAAGTAATGCCTGTACACAAGTTATTATATCTCTGTATAAAAGAGAAAAGTGGCTCCCCCACTCACTCGTCACTAGACCTCCGGAAATATTAGACCTGCAGATTTTATGTTTAGTAGGCACATTCCATTTATGGAGTAGAGATCTGCTAAGAAGGGTTTTTGTAAAAATCTATTCCCACGGGGCGTTGCGAAGGGTTAAGGCATCCGACCAGTTTGGGAGACCAATTTTTCAAAAATTGATTTTCAGAAGAATTTTGTTGTCTTAGAGAACATAAATAGACTCTCTTAAATAGTCATAATTATTAAATAAAAAGCACATATATCTCCCTTTAGTTTTGAAAAAAGTATTATTTTTAAGAAAATTTTCAAAGTTAAGAAACGACATAAATAAAAATACATTGGACACAATGCAATTTTGATTTCATGGATATACTTCTAGATCCATCTGAAGTGTCACAAACCGCAGGGTAAAAAATATTTTTAGAAATAAATGTTTTATAAGCATTTGTTTTTAAAATTTGGTGTTATATATAAAGGTTTTTCGTCACAAAATTACTGTGTGTTCTAAGCTAAAAAGGGCTGTAAAATGCTGTTAAATGTAGTTATCTTAAGACCTGCGGTGTGTGTGTCACACTTGAAGGGCTCATAACACATACATGTTATAAATTTCATTGAATTTTTCAAAATTGTTTTGGAGATAACTCATGTTTCATGTACTAATTATCGTGAAAATTTCATTCCTTAAAAAACACATAATAAAAAATATACTTATAAGTTAGATCAGTGATATGTAACCTGCGGCACACCAGTATTTTCTGAGGGGCCTGGTCATGGCCTATTGTACTAAGAAAATCAATTATTGTAGGACAATGTACTAAAAATTTGGTAGGAAACATCAATCAAGCAACCATTAATCAAGCAATTAATTGTATTAATTTTGCAATCAATTTGTTTTCTTAAAAGTAGAATGCAAGCAAGAGGCTTGGTCATACATAAAAGGAAACAGAAATTATCCCACAACTCAGTAAAAAAGTCATAATAAGAAAAAAACATTTTTGTGTGTGTTTGATATAAAAGTTAGTATAGTATTAAAATATAAGCGCGAAAAATGAGTTTTATAATAATTTGATAAATTTAATTGTCATTTTTGCTATTGTCTTACAGTGTGTTTTTTACACTATCCGCATGTTGTAACTGTCATGTGTCTGCGGCCTGCGTGAAATACCTACCATGTTTTTGCGGCCCGGCGAGAAAAAAAGGTTGAGTACCCCTGAGTTAGATGAAGTAAAACAACTTTAAAAAAACTCACTGGTTTTATACACACATTATATATATATATATATATATATATATATATATATATATATATATATATATATATATAATACATCTTTTACGCCATTTCTCGTAGGATCTCATTGATGTGGGAGGTATTTTTCAGGAGAGGTTTTTGAGTTCAGGATTTTTGTTTTACAAGAGTAAGTTTCTCCTAATATTTTCTATTTTAAAAAATTTTATTATTCCTCTCCTTGATCAATTCATTATTGTTCTCTTTTCTCAATTTCTTTTTACGATTTTATTAGGTTCTACAACCACGTGTTGTATTAGACTTAACTTTTCAACTTGGTTTTTTTTCCTATTATGTCGAAAATTTCTGCTGTACGGGGGAGGTTGGATCCATAAAGCATTGCTAACCCAAATTCGCTGGCCTAATTCAGCGACAGCTTTGGAAATCATAATAGG
The DNA here is from genome assembly GCA_019973935.1 of Trichonephila clavipes. Classification (NCBI taxonomy): domain Eukaryota; kingdom Metazoa; phylum Arthropoda; class Arachnida; order Araneae; family Nephilidae; genus Trichonephila; species Trichonephila clavipes. The sequence continues at coordinate 680,970 of BMAU01001397.1, read as the reverse complement.
TCTGCAGTTTAGTCCAATGACTTTTTGTATCTACATTTGTTGTGTTTGCTCAATTCCAATTTCTTACTTCTTTAGCACTGTCGGTTCTAGTTATTCTTCACTTTTATTTTAATATACTATATATATATATATATATATATATATATATATATATAATTTCTTTTTCCTCAATATTTATATTTCTTTTTTTTCCTAATGGCCGTAATATCAAAGCACTAAAAAACATTCTTTCATCTAAGTCGGATACCTTAAAGGGCGTTATGAGCATTTCAGTTGTGTGATTGATGTTTTAATGCTCCCTGGTACAAAGCACGGAAGGGCAAAAAGCGGCCTGCAAAGAGTTTTTTTTTTTTTTTTTTTTTTTGCGGTTGCCGAGACTGTCACAAAATCAAACAGGCAGGAAAGGTTCTTAGTATTTGTGTCGATCGAAATGTTTGTGAGTCAAATTTTTCTTACATGAAGATCAACAAGAGTAAGTATCGATGCAAGTTTCGAGGCAAGACACCCGATTTTAAAAAAATGTAGAAAAGTGACACAGGTATATTTTTCACATTTAGCTGACTCTAAAATGAAATATGCTTGCAGGCTATTCATGATATAGATTTACCGAAGTAAATAAAATGAAAAAAACTCTGTCACTATGTTATTTTATTTATATTTATTGATTTTGATACATAAAGTACTATTTATATCTTTTCTGAGACGCAGAATTAAGTAATGAATGCAATCATTTTAAAGAGGTGGGGCTCTGGTAATCTTTTGTCGACACAATGCGGCCCTCCAGCCAAATCAATTGCCCTTCCCTGCGGTAGTGAATTGTCGTAATATTAGTCTAAAAAACTAAATTATTGAGAGTTGGAAGACTCCTAAAAGAGCGGAAGTTCTATCAAGGGTCAGCTCGACCCTGATTTTTGTCGCATGACTGAAAACCCGATTTACTCCATCTGTCAACGATAAGACTTCAGCGAGTGTAATTAATAATGCTTGTTTGTGAGAGCTAAAAGAAACAGCGCGTTGCTTAATAAATATTCTTGCAAAAAATAGCTTCGAATAACGCATCCACCTCTGTTTTTCTGCTTCTATTTCCATATTTTGGGAATAAATTATTTTTTATCTTGGATAAATTTAATTAATGTATCGAAAAGTGTTTAAAAAAAGAAAGAGGAATTGAAAGCAAACATGATTTTTTCGCAATCGCATTGCTTCTGTGTTCTTCCCTAAACACATACCTCATTAATCAAAAAAAAGTCTCACCCCACCTTCTCCTTAAGTGCCGGAGGTCATCGCTGACGTCACAGATCATAGCGTGGCGTGCCTTTTGAAAGACAGGTAAATACACTTTGGAGGGGGGGAGAAAACGACGTCATCAGAGACGTTTAAGTTATGAAACTGAACGTGCGTTAACAGCGAATGAGGCACATGCAAGAGAGAGAGAAAAAGCGAGTTCATTAACAACAACAATGACGTCAAAAGAGAATCCCCTCCCCTCTTGTAAGACAGAATTTTTATGCTCTTTTTTAGGACAGTAATACCCCATGAACTTGCTTTTAATTGCAAATGTTTGCCGCACCACAGTTCGATTCGAAAACACCACGCGGGTTGAAAATTATTTCCTTATAAATATTTGTTTTTTATGAGACAATTCAAGGCCAAAAAAAAAAAAGATTTGGGGCCCTTCGGTGCATTTTAAAGTCAACAGGATGGGGTTTATTGGCGTTTCAATAGACAATCAATGTTCTATTACTTATAGAAGCTTTCTACCATCGTTGCGAGGCTGAAGTAGCCTAGTTAGTGGTCAAGGTGGACGAACTCGTGGCTGGCATGTCATGAGTTCGAGCCTAGTACCACTAAAGATCCGCCGTGTAAAGCTGGCTGATGCACGTTCAATGTAACGAGGCACAAACGTCCTTCCGTTGATGTGGTGTGGAATCATTCACTCACTCCCCACAGTTGCACTGTTACCGTGACAACCTAGTGTTTATGGTCGCGAACTCGCGACCAGAGTGTCGCGGGTTCGAGTCCTGACGTAACCGAAGACCTGCCATGTAGAGGGACGATGTACGTTAAATTTGTCGAATCTGAATGCCTTCCCGTTAGTGTAGGAGAAAAGGTACCTGCTCAGGTGACGAAATCCTTCACCAATAGCCCTGTTCTTAATGAAAACCAAAATCCCCCGGTAACAAGAATTTACAAGCTGACAACGGTTTTCATTTCGATGCGTTGTTCCATCCCTTACTTTGCAGAAAGTGTAAATTTTATCAAAGCAGAAAACTCTAACGCACGATTTTTGTATTCTTATGTAATTTCATGGATTGATGACATAACTCTTTGAATCGTCCGTACATGGATCTGTAATCGAGGATGGCGCAGTTGCCAATGGCTGCCCTTGAAGATGGAATGAAACTCTCTGAGGATGAAGATAACTGTTCCTGTCAAAGTACGCTATAAATTTCAGCACTTTCAAAAAGGCATCAGAATTCCACTCGAGTTTAACACACCCAAGAATTTTTCTATCAACCTTCGAGTTTGTTGGGTCATTATCATACATCTTTCAGAACCCTGTGTCATCTGTCTTCATCAATGCTTTATTTATCCAGCGTCAAGATGTGAGATAACGAATGTCCGCCGTTGGAAAAATGTCACTCGGATGTATCTAAATAAACATAGGAGGTTTGGGAATTCGAGGTCGTAGGATTTATAAAAATGCGAAATGTATTCAAATGAGCTAAAAGAAACTCATCCGAATGAATACGACTGTCAGTTGTAATTTCCATTTAAGATGATTTATTCGAAACTTGCTTTATACGATATGTTCAATCGGTCAGAGATCGGATTCTAAAGAAATTATACGCCATTTGTATGCATTTACATGCACAAAATACATTGAAATACGTTTAAACTTTTATCTACCACATTATGATTTACTGCAGTTTTTTTCATGCAATACTCTTTTTTTTTTAATTACTACATTGAAAATTAAGGGAAACACATTAACAAAATACTCAACTTCGGTGCATTTAATCCGTTATAGCTAATTAATTAATTAAAGTTATTACGCTGTAAAATTAATTATATAGACTGTTCACTTAAAATAAATAGTCAAATCGTTTTCTAAGGTCCTCATTTACATAAAAAAGACTTATCTTTTGACATTAACTATTTTTTCGGAACAAAAATGACAATCTTAGCAATCCGCTGAAAACGCCGTCAGTTGAAAGCACAATTCCTGCTGTAAAACTATTCGCCTTCCCTGCTAAAATACTCATCCTAGAACCCGTGCTGCTGTATATCTTGGATAAGTGGACTTAAAAGAATATTCCTGGTAAGTATCATCAGAGTATTCGTAAAAAGGGTTATTCTATGTCATTTTAAAGTGAGTGGTACTTACAAGTACCGTCGGTAGATAAAGGGTTAACGCGAAAACGCTGAAGAAGAAATTTCGGTTAACAAGAATTACTACAACGGTCCCGAAAAACTATGCATTTTCATGCATTTTTTTTTTCTTAAGATGAAACGAAAATTGCTGAATACGAAAATATTTCCCTTCTGATAATGAACAAAATATAGAAAATACCAGGATGATATTGAAACTGAGTAGACATTTAATGAAATGTCTGAGAAAGATTATTGGAATGTCCCACTGTATCATCGGGAGAATTCTTTTTAGTAGATAATATTACTGTGTGTACAGCCCCAATTATGCCAAACAAACACTTTTTGGAGTTTGTTCAAAGCTCAAAAAATACCATTGTGCCAGATTCCGACGATGAAATTGAAATGAATAATGCAGCTCCTGTTTCCTACATCATCCGAAATGAGGAACTTCATGAAAAGTATGTTCAGTTACTTAGACGCACATTTCAATGATGAAATGAACAACAAAATAGACGACCCCACCCCATCGAACAATTAGTTGACAATTTCATAGTAAAAAAGACAATATAAAGAAAAATAGCCCCCAAAAAAAAAAAAAAACTCAATAAATACTTTGTTTTTCAAAAAACGATAATTTTGTATTAAATTTGATTTTCTTTTGATTGTGTTTGTATCCCTGATTTTTATTAAACACATACATATATACATACCAATGTAAATAAAATGTACTCTAATGAACTTAATTTTGTTGAGTATGTGAGTTATTTTTGCAGTATCCTTTAACACGCAAAAAAATTTCAGTCCCCTGAGTTTCACGTTAAACGATTTTCACTGTAAAAGAAAAAGTAAAAAAAAATATAACATTCATGAAAAATCAATACATCCAAAGGTTGACATTAAGTCAATATATAAAACAAATATTGCAAATCATCTTTTCTACAATCATTTTCAGTCGTTTATTAGTTTACACCTGTACCGGTTGCGTGGCTACAACGGACGTAGAGCGGACACGTAACATTTCGTGGTCTGAGCGGACGCATTTTTTCCCATCTTAGAACAGATTTAATTATCGAATTATATACAAGGATAAATAAATTTTTGCCAACCAATTTAATTATTTACATTAAATTGTTAGGATATTTTTAGTGCGAATACATTTTATACACACACACATAGCGAAATGAAATAAAAATAAAAACGTTCAGAGAAATATTTAAAAATTGATAATAAATAACAATACAATGAAGGGTTTGAACGATTTTCAGGCATTTTGTGGAAAACTCTCTGTATTTTAGAGTCAAATAAATATTAGAACAGGCGCAATTTCCATAAAAAAAAGTACAAGATACAAGTAAATAAAAGAAATTAATGTTATGGTTATTGCACCTGTTCTAATATTTATTTGACTCTAAAATGCAAAATCCATGAAATTTGTTCATACCCTTCATTGTACTGTTACTTACTATTGATTTTTAAATATTTCTTGAAAGTTTATATTTTTTTTTACATTTCGCTATGTATAAAATGTGTATTCGCACAATAATATCTAAACAATTTAATATAAATAATTAAATTTGATTGGCAAAAATGCATTTATTCTTGTAATTCGATAATCGAATCTGTTCTAAGATGGGGGGAAATGTGTCCGCTCTAACCACGTCACCCTTCTACTGGGGGAGTGAGTGAATATTAACTTCGCACTGTTCAGCGACACGAGGGCTTTTGGCGACGGACCTCTTCATTTTGAATCATGGTCAAGTGACGACCCCTAAGCTGGCACCCCCTCTCCTAACTACCACACGACACAACGGGAGGACGTTTGAGCTCTCGACAGATTTAACGTGCATCGCTTCCCTACACGGCTTGTCTTTAATGGAACTGGGCTCGAGCTCATGCCATGGCTGCCATGATCCGATTCCTTGACCACTGGGCTGGAGGGAGCAAGCACATTGGGGAAGCGGAGTATACTGGAGGACTGCACCTTTTTAAAATGATTGTATTCATCATTTAACTTTGCATCTCAGAAAAGGGGTATGTGCCATTAAAATCAATAAATATGTTAAATAAAACAGTGGAGTTTTATTCAATTTCTTTATTGTGCTAATTTCGCATCTATAAGCTTCAAGCACATTCCATTTTAGAATGAGTTTAATGAGAAAATTGTACCCTATCACATTTTGCTATGTATATATATATATATATATATATATATATATATATATATATATATATATATATATATATATATATATATATATATATACATATATATATAACGAAGAGCAGCGGACAGAAAGACCAATCAGGAAAATGATGATAGCAAATGCGCAGATAATTTTCTATAAAGCTATATATATATTTAAAAATAGAGTTGCTGCCTCAGCAAGAGTCAATCTGTTAGACGACATCTGGATGCTTTACCGAGATTGTTTGTTGAAATTCTCTCTCTCTTCACTGTCTGGAAACTAACTCAGCCAACTTCCATTTATATCTACTCTTGTTTTCATGGAAGAAAGACTGTTTATAAATATATGTCACAGGGAAGTGATGAAATTGAAAGGAATTTCATCAAATGCCTAAGGGAGATTATCAATTCATGTAAGATGTTAAAAATAAGAACTCTGTAAGGTAATTTCACTAAGGAAAGTAAATGATTTGATAAAATCCCTAACCTCTTTCTGAGAAATGATGAAATAATATTGTCAAGAGTTTAAAAGTGTCTATTTAGCAAATAGGGTTCACTATTAAAAGTAGAGTAACTAATACAACAATAATCATTGAATTACATATTATTTATTCGAAATTAATTAACAAAACAGTTAGATAATAAAGAGGGTATTTTTTTTAAAAAAAAAGATATTTGTAGTAGAATTTCAAACATTTTACTTAAAATTATACATTAATGTAGTACAGAAATATCCTACTTTATTTGTAACACCTTTTTTTAGCTATTATTTCCCTTTTTAAAATAGCTTTTTTTTATTTATATAGAGGGAGTGGTTGAATTCCTTAATTTGCTTGTTGACATTTTTCAATTTAAATTTTATCCAGTTTCTACAAAACGGAAATATCAATCGAAATATAATAATGCGAAGAATATAACTAATTAAAACTAAAAATTGATATTTAGGTCATTTTGTTTTGGTGCATCACATCAGAAGCCTGGTATGGACGAGAAGAGAGGGGATGTAAAAGGATGGGGTAACAAGCGAAAACAGAGCTCTACAAATGCTGACTTGTTGGGATTTCATCATTTCACTAAAACAGTTCGGGGATTTGATTAAATCACTTACTTACATGAGGGAAACGACCTCAAACAGACGTGATTTTAACATCTTGCGTGTGAATTGATCATCTCTCTTAGGAATCTGATGAAAACCCCAATTTCATCACTTTCCTGCGACTTATATATGTTCACCCGAATATATGAGTGAGTAAGTGAATATTGACGTCGCACTACTCGAGGGCTTTTAGCAACGGCCCTCGGCATTTTGAACCATGGTCAAGTGACGAAGACGACACCTGAGCTGGCACCCCCCCTCCTAATTTCAACACCACACCAACGAGAGGACGTTTGAGCTTTCCCCTACACGGGGGTCTTCAGCGGTTCTAGATTCGAATCATGACACGACGGCTACGAGGCTCTAGCGACCGCGACCCAAATATAAGGAAAATTTACTATTTGGTCTTCTGTCTGCCTTGGCGCGCGTGTCGCTATTTGCCGAGCCCAGTTATAGATAATTCTAGAAAATGCAGTTCGCTTCAATTTCTGAAATATTTTCATAACTAGAGATGAACCAGAGTTTTCTATTAGAAGATAAAAGGATTAACTTAGTACTGAACAAAGCAATAGAAATAAGAACAAGCCTTACACTTCATTGAAATTAAATACCTAATTGGAATAATTTGGGGAGGGGGAGGAGCTAAATGTGTTATATCGTTGTGCATTTATATCGGACAGTTTTGTATGAAAGAAATTTCTAAAATTCATTATTAGATACTTTCGTAATGTATTTCCTCATGGTATTTGCTTCATTTTTTTCTTGCTTTACAAAACGTGAGGTAAAAAAAATTAGTCCGAAATACATAAAACATAAATCATAATCAGAGTCTTCCGAATGCATTTCATTTGGAAAGTGTGAAACTGTCAGCCAAAATTACTTTCTCATAGGCAAGATTCGATCAATCATTTGGAAGGTTGCACTAAAAAACTGAAAAAAATTACATTTCGAAATCCAATCCTTCCGAGAAAGAAATTACAGACTAATGATCAGAAAACTTATCCAGAATTTGAATAAAAAAAAGCTTATAAATGTGTCAATTTCATTTGTTATGAAAATCATTACGTTTCATTTATTCTGTAATTAAAGCTCCTCAAGGCTGTTTTGAATGCAAAGGGTAGATTTTACGAGTTCGCCCTTTCGGCAATTTAAAATGTAAACAACGATTCAGTCGCTTTCGCCATATCGAGGGAAAAAATCAATTCATGATTATTTAAAATGGCGGTAAACTCTTTTCAAAATAAAACCTTTTAAGGAAAAGATATAGTATAATAATAATCGCTTTTGAGAACGAAGGCTGTTTCTTAAAAAAATATAAAAATGATACGAAATTTGTAATTAAATTTGAATAACTATTATTATATTTTGTCTGTCTAAATATATCCTTTTGAAATTTAAGGAGTTGTAGAATAATGAACAATATTGACGGTAAATAATCGTATTTGATAGTTATTGTTCAATAACAGGGATTTTGATATTTTAATTCATGATTAAATTTTACGGTTATTTACAACTAAATTTAACGTTGGTATGTGACAAAGTTTTGTTATAATTTGTAATTAGCTATCAACGTCATTTTAAGGTATTCGACTACGTTCGGAACCATGATTTTTCAAAAGCATACAAACGAATTTTTTTTTTTATGTTTAGTCTCACTTAGATCAAAATATACGTTTAAAATTGTTTTTAAGGATATTATTACAAAAAAGTTTGTTTAAATGCAATATTTTAGCAAAAAATGAACTCAGAATTACCTAATTCCAGAACATTATGAAAAACGTTTCTATCATATTTATATATATATATATATAGGTAATACTTCTCCAGAGAGCCTGAACTAAAATTTTTGAAAAATTCATCTTATTTTCAGAGTTATTTCCAATTTAAATATTTATCGGTGTTTTTTAGATAAATGTTTTTCATTTTTACACATTAAAATATATATAGATAAATCCTCTTCTAAGTTATATATTTCAGAATTCTTAGTTCAGGGTCCGTACAGAGATCTGATCTAAATTTAGGCAAAATATTATTATAGCAGCATGAATGTTTTGAAGGTGGAGAATGTTTTGAAAATAGGTAATTCTATGTTCATTTTTTGCCAACATATTTCATTTAAATCATTTTTAACCTCTTCAGGACTTTGTGATTTTCTATGAGACGCTCGCTAGGGACGGGGTGAATGCGTAATGACTTGCACTTCAGGACGGGGCGTTTTCGTCACTAAACCTAATTAAAGGAGAAAAAGCATCAATAATAAAGTGTTTTTTTTTAGAGGTATAGAACTTTAAATTGCAATTAAACAACGATGTATTATTCGATTCACATGAATTTTTTTATTCGAACGATAATCTTGTGGCATTACATTTTAAATATGATTTCTGGCATAGGACTGCCACGGCTGGCTCGGATGTAGTCCAATCTAGACGTCCAATTTTTGACGACTTTTTCCAACATTTGTGGCAGTATATCGGCAATAACACGGCGAATGTTGTCTTCCAAATGGTCAAGCGTTTGTGGCTTATCTGCATAGACCAATGACTTTACATAGCCCCACAAAAAATAGTCTAGCGGTGTTAAATCACAAGATCTTGGAGGCCAATTCACAGGTTCAAAACGTGAAATTAGGCGGTCACCAAACGTGTCTTTCAATAAATCGATTGTGGCACGAGCTGTGTGATATCGTCTTGTTGGAACCACAGCTCCTGGACATCATGATTGTTCAATTCAGGAATGAAAAAGTTAGTAATCATGGCTCTATACCGATCACCATTCACTGTAACGTTGTGGCCTTCATCGTTTTTGAAGAAGGATTCCACCAGCCCATAAAGCGCAACAAACAGTCAGTTTTTCTGCATGTAACGGTGTTTCGACATACACTTGTGGATTAGCTTCACTCCAAATGCGGCAATTTTGTTTGTTGACGTAGCTATTCAACCAGAAGTGCGCTCCATCGCTAAACAAAATTCGCTTATGAAAATCGACCATTATTTTCGAAATAAAATTGCACAATTTGAAAGCGTTGTTCAGGCGTGAGTCTATTCATGATGAATTGCATAACCAAACTGAGAATAAATCACTTTGTAATGATCAAAACTAGAATAATTATGAGACGTAAATGAACCATAGCCATTTTTGTAAATATCTTTCTTTATTTAGATATCTTTCCCAGATAGAATCAAAGACTTATTAACAACAACAAGGCGAATATTATGAGGTTTTAATTATAATAATCTTTAAATTAACGCCATCTTCCCAGAGTTATATTTAATAATGTTCTTATTGAACATTTAACTTTAATCTAAAAACTTTAATAAGACTTTAAATACAATTTTATATTTACCACTCGGAGATAAATTTATCTTCTACTACAATATTTCAATTCAAAATCACTATAACTCTATGTTTCAAATTTATCAGTTCTTTAATTTCGTTTGTTAAATACTTTTGATACCTTTTTTGGAGTTGATTGATTACTACACAAGTCATCAGTTACAACTTAAATTAAATCGGTCGCCATCTTGAGTGTAATAACGTACCTGGAAAAAAACACTCTGTAAAATTTCAATTCTAACGTTAACCTTTTACATGAAATTAATATTTTTCCTTTAAAAAATTATATAAAAAATATGACTTACCATGGGAAAAAATATCGTAAGCACTATTCAATTTTTTCCAAAATTTTCATTGACAAAACGCATTAATACACTTTCAAATTAAGGAAAAAATTACGACAAAGGTTATTTACAAAAAGAAATATCAAAATTAAAAGGAAGATTGAATGTGGAAAATCTCGAAGCATGGAGAAACGCTAAGTCCTACATTGTATAATTTGCAAGCATAAAATGTTTGTTGCGTTTTTTTATTTATACTCGGTTTGTGACTATACACTTTGGCTTTTTTCAGCCTTTTTGTTCATATTAAAGTTAGGAAAATGCCTTCAAAACAATCAAATAATAACCTGAAGTGAAGGTTTTTGAAATAAAAAAAGTACGCGAAATATATCCGAAAGCAACAAAAACTGTAACAGAACTGACGCTAAAACCCTAAAACACTCCACACTGTTAAGAAAAAGAGAATAAAAAAGCATTGGGAGAGTTATTAGAAACGCGAATGGTTTATATCAAGTGGAAATTTTACGAGCTATTTGTTTACATTTCGATTATCCCCTCCCCCACCACAGCTGATGAGCAAAATACCAAATCCAGGAAGAATATAAGCAAATTGAAAAAAGGTCAGGTTACTCTAGCGATGTTCAGCTTCAATATAATGGACGTGCCATCTAGTGGTCATTAAAAAAGCTGAAACGTCATATATGCATCGCCCGGCCTACCAGAGCGAATGAATGAATATTTGCACCGCCCGACCATGTGATGCGTCCGTGCTGAATGCATATTTGCACTGCCCGTCGCAAAGAGGTTAACACGCTTTTATAAGTTTCACTTGTATGTAATGGAATCTTTGAACTCGATTTTTACCCACTTTAAAAGGTCAGATTAATTCGAAATTTTGCAAACTTGTGAAGGACCGATGGCAATACAATAATTTCATAACTTTGTTTCCTTGTCCTGATAAGGATCCTTTTAATAAAGGATTTGAGGGTTTGACGACTAATTCAATATGTCGTTTCCAGATTTGACGACTAATTGCATAAACCATTTTGAGATTTGTCGACTAATTCTATATATGCCATTTCCAGATTTGGTGAGTAAAAGGTAAAGGAGCAACCCTAAAACCGCTAATAGTTGTGGTTAATACTAGTAAATAAAAAAAGACTCGTGCATGTGAATAAAAATAGTTTATGTTCTTACTGAAAAATATTTTTTTAATTTTTACAAAAAATATTTATACGTTTAGAAGTGATATGATACAATTAACATTATAGCAATGCGTTTAAAAGGTGATAAATTTATTTTCTAACTGCTAACTATTTTTTTATTTTAATAAAGCAATATGTTTAAAAGTGGTAATACGAATTAACATTATAGCAATACATTTAAAAGGTGATAATACGATTGATATTTAATATTTCTTAACACACTTTTATTAGTTAGACCTGTATCTAGTATAGAGACGGAATCTTTGAAAGATAAGAATATATGACTCATCCGTGGCCCCGTAAACAGAAAGAATTTCAGCAGAATTTCAGCTTTTATTGTAGATCGAACTAAAAAATGAAAAATAAATTATAGTTTAAAAAAAAAACTAAAAAAACACGCTTTTATAGTGAATCAAACAAAAAAGTAAAAAAAAAAATAATTCTTATATTAAGAATTATTTTTTTTACTTTTTAGTTCGATTCACTATGAAAGCGTGTTTTTTAGTTTTTTTTAAGCTATAATTTTTTTATTGTAATAATATTATCTTAAAACAATTACATATGTTTTCGCTTACGATTCGGCTTGTTATGAAAAGTTTTTAGACCCTATTACAACCTTCGCCCAATCAGTTCCGTGAATAATCAAAAAGTTTATTAAATTGATTTAATTACTTCTAAAATTGCAAACATAGCTGTCAAAATGAAAAGAAGTGACGAGACTTTGAAAGGCCCGCTAGACTTAGCTTAAAAATTTTATTGAATATGTTTAACATCATTGAACAGGCGAGGAAACGAATTTTATAAACACATCATATCCTGTTAGACTTATTCCATCAAATGAATTAAAGTAATTATCCTTGTCTTTCATATACTTTCCTCAAAATTATTTTTCCGAAGGATATTGTTTAAAACAAAACACACCAATAATGCAATATGTGAAAGAGTAAAAAAAAATATTTCTAGATATTTTGGAATATAAGTTTGCCAAATTCAAAACGGACATGTATGTGTTAGTGGAAACAAAATATGTTTGTGTTAGTCATATTTTTTTTTCTTACATTTTATCATTTAGGGCAGTTCTTTCGTTAAATAACTCGATCAAAGACGAAATTCAACATAAAACCTTCAACGGTGCTTTAAAATGTAAATATATGTCCTCATACGTGTATCACAATGTAAGTAATTCAATCTTATTGGTTGATTATTACTAAGGTGACTAGTTTTTTTACAATGAAAAGAAGGACGCACGCAAAAAATTTAAGAAAAAGTTACAACTCAAATATTTGAAACATTTTTTTTATTCAAATAAAAATGCGCTAATTACGCTTGCATCCTTTTAATAATTTACTTAAACAAGTAATTTCCCATTGAATTTTTTTGTCAATATATCATTTTTTAATACATTGGAAATTTCAGAACAAAAAAATATCCTTTGTATTGAGCTTTACAGTAAGTGCTACAGCTAAAGTATCAACATTCAATCTTGATTTCTCACTTGTCCAGAAATCATTACCAACTGAAAAAGTTCTTTCAACTTCTGCTTTAGTTCCAGGTCAGCACGACGTAATTTATTCAAACAGACAATTGTCATCGATTTTAATATCAGGCATTTCTTCGATAAAAACTCAACACAATTTTCTATATCTTCCCAATTTACTTGCGATGAAGTCAAAAAGCACCATTTAAAACTGTTATTTCATGCGATATTTGTTTCAGACCATTCTTCAACTTATTGGAAACATATTTGGTTCATCTCTGAATAGAGATTAACTTATCAGTTTTAAAATATTGAAACGGAGGACAAGTAGGAGGACACTTTTCGAGGAAGGACTGAACCTATAAAAGATGGACTGTCCTCTCTAAAGGAAGACATTTGGACACCTTAGTATTACCAAAGAAATATCATAAGTGCATTATATATACATACACGTTTCGTGCATTTAGGAAACCAACACTGACATTTTTATTTGTATTTCGAAGTAAAACTCCAAACAATATCATATTATGTTACTTCAGAAAGATCCAACTACATCTTTTTAAAATCTAACCACCACCTTTGAAAATTCATTTCTGCTAGACCCGTTCTTAGAGGATCTCTGTTCAACAAAAAAAATAAGCATGTTTACCAAATTTCAAGTGGTTCTAACAGTTCAAAAATAGGAATGTTTTTTTTTATCTATAATGATCCCCTAATCTTTTGCGAACCTCCTCCCGCCTCTGGTAGTCGATTTCTAAAAAACTGTTTCTTAGCAAATCTCTAGCTACCATTTTACAAATGCCAGGCCATTGACCATCAGGTCATTAGGCAAATCTCTAGCTACCAAAAGAAGCCTACTTGCTAAATTTCAAATATGTACATGTAATAGTTAAAAAATGAGAGTTTTCATCAATAGTGCCCTCCTTAAAAAAAGTGTTCAAGGTGGAACAGTATTTATCAACAGAAACCTGGGTACGAAATTCGGTTGATTGAACAGTTCAAAAACGGATTTTTTAAATTTGTGCGTTTCCTCTGGGAGTCAAGTTCCACAAAACCCTTCTCAGCTGATCTCTACTCAAGAAAAGGAGCTTTCTGGGCAAATTTTAAGTCTAAGTTAAATATCTCAAAAACGGGAACATTTATCTGTAACGCCCCTTGACACCTCGCAACCTACTTAGGGTGTCGATTTTTCCAAAATCAGCGGATATCTGCTTCATGAAAGGAATAGGCATTCCAAATTGGAAGTCTGTAGGTCTAATAATTCCTGAGATATCGTGATTAGTGAATGAGGAAATCACTTTTCTCTTTCATATGCAGTGAAGTACGTTTATCGCGAAAATGCTTATGACGAAATAACGGTTAACACGACATAATGTAACTGTCCCGACAAACTACTGCGTATTTTGGCTTTGAAATAACCTCGGAATAGCTTGTGACACGAGCCAATTTGGTTTTTCTAATCTATCTTCACCCATCCGCCCCTTCAAATGCCCCACAAAAACACCCCATCTCTCATCAGTTGGCTTTGGAATTCGGTGGCGAGTACATTGCAGTGTGAGTAGCAACCAGCAAGTTTGGCTTACGATTTTTCTCTTTTCTATTTTGGAAGACTTTTTAACGAGCATAATGGCAAAGAGCTCAAAGGACAGCAAGCTACTATTTTGCTTAAAATGAAGATGTAGCTTCTTAAAATTGTTAGTTAAGAGGACATGGTACGATTTAAGCAAAAACTTTTAATTTAAGGATTTTTGAAATTGGTTTGGTTGCCTCCTATGTATGTATACTATGTTAAACAGATTTTGTGCTCACAATTTCATAAAAAGCTAACCATGTAATTTTTTAAGGAAAAAACTTAAAATTTATGAAGTGATTTTAAAATGCTACTCCTACAAAAATGTACGTACATGCATAAAATTTGCATGTACGTCAAACTATGTATAACAAAAGTTGGTATGGGTTTTGCGTTAACGTGATTGGTATTCATACAATACTTCTTGTTCAGTGTACGTATGTAAATGTAGAGCGCCCTCTAGCGCTCAGAGTGTCTAACGAATCTGTGTAACCTCTGACTCCATCGAGTAAGGAGTCGAATCGAGCGAGCTGAGCAACAAGTAATAAAAACTACAGTCCACTTACTGAGAGAGACTTTTTCTAGAGTTTTACTTGTCACCCAACATTCTGGTCCAGTCTCAACCGGAGAGACCTATGCATTGAAAATACGAGGTATGTGCTGTTGTTTTTTGACTTTTCGTTGAAAAATCAAACTTTAAACTTTAACGATGTTTAAAGGAGCAAAAAAAGAAGACTTGAGGCGAATCGCTTCTGAATTAGAGTTGTGTGTCAGTGATAAATTAACTGTTTTAGACTTCATGGATCTTATAAAAAACTGTGATAGATACAAAAACGATTCTGATTCAGTGCATGAGTTAGCAAATTTAATTATCGAAGAAAGGAAGTATGACGAAAGTCAACAATTAGAGCTAGAAAAAATAAGAGAAAAGTCTAAGCTTGATTTAGAGATAGCGAGAATACGAGCAAATGATAAAGACAATAATACTGAAGTTAATTGTAATGATTCCTTTTCTGTGGATTCTTTAATTAAAAGTATCCGCACACTTACAGTGAAAATTCCCGACAAACCTGAGGGATGGAGTTTCTTTTTTATCATTAGAACGTGCATTTGCAGCCAAAAGTGTTACTGATAAATTTAAGCCTGAGATTTTGTTAAATTTATTAGGAGAAAAAGCTGCAAATATCATTATATATCTGAACGATGAGGATCTTAAAAATTATGATAAAATAAAGTCCATAATACTCAAGAATTTGAGCCAACTCCTCAATCGTGTTTAGAGAATTTTAAGAAAGCAACACGGCAAAATTGTGAATCCCATGTCCAGTTTGCGAGTAGATTAACAACAAATTGGGAATACTATTTAAAATTGAGAAATGTTTCAAATTTCGAGGTATTAAAACAATTAATAGTTTCAGACAAAATATTTAGTACTTTAGATAAAGAAACCGCATCGCATATTAGTGTCAGACAAGCAGATAAATGGTTTGATCCTTTAACGTTGGGAAAAGAAATTGATTTATTTTATTCATCGCGAGGAAAACCACTGAGTGAGAATATTAATTATTGTCGCAAAAATCAAAATTCTAAAAATATGTCTAGAGTATTTTTTCTCAGATGTCAAGGGAAAAAAATGTGTTTTGTGTCAATCTGATAGTCATTTTTTATATAAATGTCCTCAATATAAGCAATTATCAGTAAATAAACGGATAGAATTTGTTAAAAATAATTCCTTGTGTTTTAATTGTTTAAATTTGCATAGAGTCAAGTTTTGTAAATTTAAAGTTCTTTGTAAATGCTGCAAAAAAAAAAAAAAAAAGCATCATACTTCTTTGTGTTTCTCTGAAGACCCAAATTTTACGAGTGAAAGGGTCATTCAACCTTCTTCATTGGGGGGCAGAAAGAGCCGGAAACAGAGGAATCCTCGATGGGTCAACTTTCAGCGAAGGCGTCTGTGTTCAAACCCATAAATTACATAGGGGAGATTTCGAAAGAGGTGTCTTCTCAGGGTTTAGGAGATCTGTTTACTGCAACGAGTTACGTAAAATCGAAATCCGTTTTACTTGCAACCGCGATTTGTTTCATTAGAGATTCCTTTGGGAAAATGCAGGAAGTCAGAGCACTGTTGGACGGTGGTTCAACAAGCAATTTTATTTCGCAACAGTGTATGAATAGAATCAATTTAAAAGAGAGAAAATAAACATTTTAGTTTCAGGATTAAATAATTCAGAGTTAACGATTAAATCGCGCGTTAATGCAACAATTGCAAATAGAGGAAATAGTTATGAAACTAATGCAGACTTTTTTGTAGTGCCGCGAATTACGGATATGATTCCTTCTCAACCATTTAACGTTAGTTTGGGTAATTTTAGTAGAGAGAAATTAGCGGATGAAAATTTCAACATTCCGGGAAATATTGATTTATTGTTAGAGCAGAAATCTTTTATGAAATTCTTTTACCAGGACAAACAAATCTTTTAAATACAAAATTAATTTTTCAGAATACAGTCTTCGGCTATATTGCGAGTGGGAGTATTCCAGTTTCTAGTGAAAATAAACCTCACTGTGGGTTAATCAAAGATAATGTCGATTTAGAAAAGACAATGAGGAGATTTTGGGAAATCGAAAATGTTGAACCTGAGACAATAAAAAATAAGGAAACGATAATTTGTGAGGAGCATTTTAAAAAAAATCATACTAGAGATAGTACGGGAAGATATCTAGTATCTATGCCATTTAAAAAGGATCCAAATTGTTTAGGCCAATCAAAAGATATTGCCCTTAAAAAATTAAATTCTTTATGGAATAGACTAAAGCGTGAGCCTAACTATTTAAAATAATATAGAGATTTTTTAAAAGAGTATAAAGAGCTAGGTCATATGCAAGAGGTAGATGAGAGAGAGGAGTGTGGAATGTATTTCATACCACATCTTGGTGTTTATCGCTCTGATAAAAAAAACAAGTAAATTGAGAGTAGTTTTTAATGCGTCGAGTGCAACTACAAACGGTTATTCTTTAAACTCTCTACAATACAATGGGGGAGTTGCTCAAAATGACCTTTTTTCAATAATGGTTCGCTTTAGAAAGCACATATTTGCATTCATTGCGGATGTGCAAAAATGTATCGAATGATTTGGATTAATCCAGATCAGCGTAAACTTCAGCGCATTCTGTGGAGAGAGAACATGGACGAACCAATAAAAACGTTTGAGTTGTCAACTGTGACCTATGGAACAACGAGTGCACCATTTTTAGCGACACGTACGCTAAAACAATTAGCCCTAGATGAAGCAGGGAATTTTCCATTAGGTTCTTCAGTTGTGATGAGTGACATGTACATTGATGATGTACTTACCGGTGCAGAGACCTTATTAGAAGCAAAAGAATTGAAAAATCAACTGATGAATATCTTCGCTAAAGGAGGTATGGTTTTGCATAAGTGGTGCGGATATAATACGGAATTGATCGAGGTTTCCGAAAATTATGATTTTTCAGATTCATCAGAGATAAAAGTGTTGGGTGTTTATTGGAGCCCCAAGCATGATTGCTTCTCCTTCAGAGTAAAAATAGACTTGCACGAATTAAATACCAAACGGGATGTTTTGTCAACCATCGCCAGGATATATGATCCTCTAGGTCTTTTAGGTCCTGTGGTGGCGAAGGCGAAAATCTTCCTTCAAAAATTATGGATGCTAAAGATTGATTGGACAGATTTGCTTCCAGATACAATCAATAGAGAATGGCGACAATTTGTCGAATCACTTCAGGTAGTAAATGACATCAACATCAATCGATGCATTGTGGTAGAGCAACCGGAAGTGATCGAGCTGCATGGATTCTCCGACGCGTCCCAGTCAGCATATGGAGCTGTCGTCTACTGCAAATCCATAACCTCAGATGGAAAGATGCTTGTGCATCTTATTGCCAGTAAATCCCGAGTTGCGCCTACCAAGCCAACAACGATTCCCAGACTTGAGCTATGTGCCGCTGTGCTGTTAGCAAAATTAGTGCATCGTGTCAAGCAAGCTTTAAAATTAAATGTGACTAATACTTTTCTTTGGAGTGACTCCATGATAGTTTTGTCATGGATAAGGAAGGAGTCATATCAACTAAAAACCTTTGTGGCTAACAGGATTGCTACAATCCAGGAGATGACTTCCAGTGAGCAATGGCGTTATGTGGCAACAGAGGACAATCCTGCCGACTTCGTTTCCAGAGGAATGGATTCTCTAAAACTTAAAACCTATGAGTTGTGGTGGAATGGTCCTAAATTTCTGATGAGCAACCAGTACCCACAACGACAAATTCCTGTTGCAGTGATCAAGGATCCAGGTGAACTTAAAAACTGTAGTGACTTTTCTAACTTTTTTCTTGATTCTGCTACTAACTCTTTTGTAAATAATTTACTTAACCTTAGTAATGACTATTTTAAAATTATTCGTGTCTTAAGTTTTATTTGTAGATTTGTTTATAATTGTAAGAACAAAGAAAGCAAGAGAATTGGGCCTCTAGATTTAGGAGAATTAAAAAAGGCCGAACAGCTTTTATTGAAATTAGTACAAAAGAAAGAGTTTAAAGTAGAGATGAATGGTATTCAAACTTCTGTCATGGTACCTTCCAACAGTCGAGTAAAAAAAAAACACTCAATCCATTTATTGATAGTGAAGGGATTTTGAGAGTTGGAGGTCGATTGAGAAATAGTGATATTAATTATAACCAGAAATTTCCAATTCTTTTGCCTTCGAAACATAAATTGACTTATTTAATAGTTGAGTATTTTCATAAAAAGTTTTTACATAGTGGTCCGCAATCCTTGTTATATCAGATCAGGCAAAATTTTTGGATATTGAATGGCCGTAATATTTGTAGAAAAGTTGTTCATAATTGTGTAATTTGTTGTAAGGCCAATCCTACTTGCACTGATCAAATAATGGCTGACTTGCCAAAGGATAGAGTTATCAAAAATTATCCATTCAATGTGTCAGGTGTGGACTTCTGTGGCCCCTTTTACATTAAGTATAAAGGGCAGAGAAAAGGTGTATATAACAAAATCTATGTTTGTATATTTATATGTTTTGTTTCTAAAGCTGTGCATTTAGATATTGTGACTGATTTAACCTCTAATGCATTTATTGCTACACTTAAGCGTTTTATATTTAGAAGAGGTAAATGTGCTAAGTTGTATTCTGATAATGCAACAAATTTTGTGGGTGCAAATATAGAACTTAAAAAAATGTTTAATTTGGTGTGTAAACCTGATGAGGCACTTGAAAGTTATATGGCTTCTGAAGGAATAGATTGGAAATTCCTCCCTCCTAGAGCCCCAAATTTTGGAGGTCTCTGGGAGGCAGGCGTTAAATCTTTTAAGTTCTATTTAAAGAGAGTAGTAAGTAACATTAGATTAACATATGAAGAGTTTCTGACCGTGATTATCCAAATAGAGGGGATGTTAAATTCTCGTCCTCTTGTCCCATTATCTTCTGACTTAGATGATTTAAATGTATTGACACCTTCTCATTTTTTGATAGGTAGATCAATTACATCAATTGTTGAGCCTGATTTAACTAATTTAAATGAAAATAGGTTGGATACTTGGCAGAAAATTACAAAAATAATTCAATTAATTTGGAAAAGGTGGAGTGTAGACTATTTAAATAGTTTGCAGCAGAGAAATAAGTGGCATTTCGAGAAAAAGAATGCTAAAATTGGAGATATGGTTATAATAAAAGAGGATAATTTACCTTCATGTCAATGGTCATTAGGTAGAATCAACAATATTTATCCAGGAAAGGGTTCTAAAGTAAGAGTAGGGGAAGTCAAAACCACTAGAGGTATATTTAAGAGACCCATTTCGAAACTGTGCATTCTACCAATTGAAACAGTGTGTGTGTGAAGTAGCATATATAACCCTTCAGATAGTAATGTTTGTGTGTAGAATAGTATTTTTTTTTTAATTCTGTGTGATTTATCAATTGCTTATACATTGTCTTCATTTGTATGCTGTTTTGTTTGTATTTTGAAGTATTGTATTTCTGTGTGTTATCTTTATGATTATGTTCTATGTAAATCTTGCATGTTGAAAAACATTGCAAGGCCGGGCGGCATGTTCAGTGTACGTATGTAAATGTAGAGCGCCCTCTAGCGCTCAGAGTGTCTAACGAATCTATGTAACCTCTGACTCCATCGAGTAAGGAGTCGAATCGAGCGAGCTGAGCAACAAGTAATAAAAACTACAGTCCACTTACTGAGAGAGACTTTTTCTAGAGTTTTACTTGTCACCCAACACTTCTTTTTATGAATGTTTATTGAAAATTCCTTAGAAAATGTATAAACTATGACTTAGAAATGTATAAAATGTATAAGCATTAGGAGCAATAAAAAAAGTCTTAGCATTTTAAATGAAGACAATTTAGTTATTTTTTCTTTCTGAGATAAGTCAGTTTAAAGTTTTGATTTGCCATAATGTGAATAAAAACGAACGTGAAATCTATCATAATTATGCGTTTTTTAAGTTTAGAATTTTCAAATTTTGCGAGGTTATAGAAAAGTACATAAAGAATAATTAAGGCTAAAAAAATTTAATTTGATTTTTTGACCGATTTTGGTCAATTGAATCGTACTGTGTCCTCTTAAAATCAGAGGACGAAAACGGAAATGTGTAAAGATTTTGGTGTTGGAAAATTTTGTGTAAAGTTTCATTTCTTGTCAATGTTTTTTTTGTTTCATTGATTTTTATTAAATACATTATACGTACATATCGATGTAAATAAAATGGTCTCTAATAAACTAAATTTCGTTGAATACATGGGGTTTTTTTTTGCAAAACTGTTTAACACGAAAAAATATCTCAGCCCCCTCAGTTTTGTGTTAAACGATTTTCACTGTATGTATTTATATGTATAATCCTTCTGTGCGTGTGTATGACTTAATTCCTCCTAAATGGCTGGACCGATTTTCATGACATTTTTTGTGGGGGTTTAAGTGGATTCAAGAATGGTTTAGATTCACAATTTGGTCCGATATAGCAATTACTTAAAAAGATATTAATTAAAAACCTTAAAAAACATAATGGTTTTCCCCCCTGTGTGTTGCTTATTCCGCTTATACGCGGCAAGAGAAAAAAAAAGAAAGTGGGGAAAATTTAGTTTTCCGCGCGGCCAATTGTATGTTGTGTGTCCCAGGGTTGACAAACCATCGCATTTGTTTGTTTACACCCCTCAAGGATTAACCAAAAATATTGTGCATTCAATGACATTACGATAAATTTATTTATTGTGCATTAAAAATACCTGTTGCGAATATATATATATATAAATAAATATATATATTTGAAGATTTTTTAACTCTATTGATATTGATGATATGATTAATATACTTGTAAATTTGCATAAAGATAACTTATTTAATAGTGTTAATTATGATAGATTTAGTTTACTACTAAGGTTAGTACTTAAAGAGAACTATATATTTCATAAGGGTAACTATTATCTGCAGATTAAAGGTTTGCCACAAGGTGGCCCTGCGAGTAACTGTCTTGCCATTTTATACTTACACTATTTTGAAAGTAGTTACGTTAATAATTCTAAATATTATATTTATCGTTATATAGATGACATAATCATTTTTGGCAAGCAAGTCAATTTTATACCTAATACAAATTTTTATCTACAATATCTTAATTTAATACAGACAAATAGTAACAACAATGAAGCAAATTTTCTTGACATACATATCAAATTAATAGGTAATGTAATAGTTTCCAATATTTATGATAAAAGAGAAAATTTTAATTTCAATATAATAAAAGTTCCGCATTGGGAGAGTAATGTACATATTTCTATATTCAGAAATGTTATTAATTATAGACAACGCAATAAATTTCTAGTGTCAAAAAAATCAGAAATAATAAATAACTCTAAACATTTTACTAAATATTGCTTAAATCAGAAATACCCAATTCATTTTATTAATAGTTATAAGAATAAAGCTATTCAGAATTGTAAGGATTAAAAATTCTTAGATTAATTATAGTTTAATACTATAATTTTACTCATTTCATATAGTTATAGTAACCTCCATATTCTATTATTAGTTAAAATTAATTATTATTATTTAATTCATATATACTCTAGTGTCTTTATAAAGCTATTGTTTTTTGTAACGCTTTTATTAATTTTTGTTTATATTCTTTTTATACTTTTGTTAAGGGCTACATTTCAGCCATTCACATGCTATGAATCTGTATTAGGGTCCAAAATCTGGAAATAAATTTTATTGCACTCAGATTCAGCACGGGCTCTGCATTTTCAAGTGCAATTTTTAGGTAAATTTCCTCTATTTTGTAATGGATTTAGATATTCCTATCCATTACTCTCAATAGGTTTTTGCTCAGTATTATTTACATAAAGGGGGAAGGTTGGCTGGCCAAAAAACATGTTCAACCCCACTTTTATATAAAAAATGTTTTATATATTAGCTGTCCTAAGTCAGCAATGTTTATAATACTGCAGCATCCATTTTATAATTTTTAATCTAGTGTCCTTCATTGTATGTTCTCTTTACTGTCTCTGTGTTATTTTCGAATGTGATTGATGTGAAAGTTTATCTCTTATTTGCAGAGAATTAGATTATATACATATATCATATATATAGCTCGAGTTTTATCTTTTTTATCATTTAATTAAAACAAATTTAAGTTTCCATTGAGAATAGGTTCTATATTCAACTTAGTTTATAAAGAGTGTATTTTTTCCAGGTATAGAAGTTTAAGTTGGCATTACTTTCCAAGATGGCGACCGATTTAACAGCTGTCAAGTGATTTATTCTCAGTTTGGTTTGGCAATTCATCAAAACGATCATCAAGCAAGGCGTAGATTCGTCGAATGGGCCCAAAACGAGATTGCCGTTGTTCCCGATTTTCATAAGCGAATTTTGTTTAGCGATGAAGCGCACTTCTGGTTGAATGGCTACGTCAACAAACAAAACTGCCGCATTTGGAGTGAAGCTAATCCAGAAGTGTATGTCGAAACACCGTTATATCCAGAAAAACTGACTGTTTGGTGCGCTTTATGGGCTGGTGGAATCATTGATCCGTACTTCTTCAAAAACGATGAAGGCCACAACGTTACAGTCAATGGTGATCGGTATAGAGTCATGATTACTAACTTTTTCATTCCTGAATTGAACAATCATGATGTCCAGGAGCTGTGGTTCCAACAAGACAGCGCAACATGTCACACAGCTCGTGCCACAATCGATTCATTGAAAGACACGTTTGGTGACCGCCTAATTTCACGTTTTGGATCTGGGAATTGGCCTCCAAGATCTTGTGATTTAACACCGCTAGACTATTTTCTGTGGAGCTATGTAAAGCCATTGGTCTATGCGGATAAGCCACAAACGCTTGACCATTTGGAAGACAACATTCGCCGTGTTTTTGCCGATATACGGCCACAAATGTTGGAAAAAGTCATTGAAAATTGGACGTCCAGATTGGACTACATCCGAGCCAGCCGTGGCAGTCATATGTCAGAAATCATATTTAAAATGTAATGCTACAAGATTATCTTTCGAATGAAAAAAAAATTCATGTCAATCGAATAATACATCGTTGTTTTATTGCAATTTAAAGTTCTATACCTCTAAAAAAACACCCTTTAGTATACACTTACTCACACGCAATCAATAGGTCAAATTTTGGTAACTGTGCATGTGATGACTATAGGTATTGTAATAACTTTTTTTATAAAAACTTTCATCCAAACGGTTCAGATTGGTACAACTTATTCAAAAAAGTTTGAAATTTTCGGATTTAAGACGTGAATACATGACAACGTTTGTCGGGCAGCCAGTAGATATTTATAAATAAACTATATAATCTTTTCGTAATGAACGGACGAAATTTATTTATTTCCATGACATATGGCAATCTAGTATGGTTTTGTTTCCGATGTAAGTTTAATTTATTGGCAGCTTTAGCAAATAAATTTCGCCAAGTCGCAGTTTTATGAAACTATTTTGACTAAGGAAAAAGAGGCAAATGAAGAAGGAACAGTTCCAGAGATTAACGTGGCAGCTTTACAACTATATCGTCAAATAATTAATTTTAAACTATTTCAGACCTTCCTTGAATTTCTGATGACGCTTAAATGAAAATTATACATAAATGGATTGAAAAAAACAACCATTGTCTCCCTTTGTGGTTAATAAAGTTAATTTTATAGCAAATATAAATATTCCACTAATGATATTGTTTCAGAAACAAACACGTTTCAACATATTCGTCATCATGACGACATTCAGGAAAAATCGACGCTGAATCAACACATATAAGTGTAATTACGTCAAATAATGTAAAATATGTTTTCGATTCTTTTCAATAGGATTTTGCTGCAGATACCCTGCGCATTGATTCACAGAAATATATGTAATCGTACGAAGTAAGCGATGCAAGAAAATATAATCCCTAATATCGAAAACATTGAAAAAATTGTTATAACTTTTAATAATGCAAGTGTCTAGATGACGTGTGCATTAGTGTATTTTTAAGTTCTTATTCATTCGGATTGAGCAACCCAAGTTATCATTACAGGTTCGTTAAAGTTGTATTCGAAATACAACCAAAAAACAGGTGATAATTTATTTTTTTCCTTCCGCCATCCGAACGTGTCTCGGCTTAAATTGAAATTGTAGTACAAGAATCTTATAAATGGGGTCAAAGTGTAATCGGCACATAAACAGCTACAAAAGGAATATTCTGTTTTGTTTAAGTTGCTTAATTATCCCTTTTCACCTTGAAGGCCGTCCTTCCAGAAGCTTCTCGCTGTCGACGAGCACACAGTAAAGCCAGGAACAAAAAAAAAAATTAAAAGAAATCAAAATGAAAATAAGCGTTATTGCTCGTCATGTGGGGGAAAATGAAAAAAAAATGATTATAACCCGGAATTATTTGAATTCGAATAAAATATCAAACATTTTTCACAAGATGACAGCCTCTGAGATTTGTCACAATTTCGTTATTTCGAAAGCATAGAAGGAGTAGAAGATTCTGGATTAAAATTCTAAAAATGTATTCGAAACTGCGTTGGGGTAAACATGCAAAAATAGTTTTCTTTATAAAGCAAACTATATATACACAAGTGTATATAGAATCATTTAATTTACAACAATAATATCCCAAAAAAATGTGATGGACATTTTTTAACGGTCTATTGCAGTGGTTCCCAAAGTGGTATATATATAGACCCCCAGGGATCTAAGACGACCTGAAAGGGGGACACGTCAGTGAAAAAAAATGTTGAGGGTAAATGGGGGTCTATGATGGTGGCTCTTATTAAACCAAATCTCGATTTTAAGTTTAAAAGAAAATTTAGTCAAATGGAGGCCAGATTTTATCTATTTAATAGATTTATTTGCTAATTTTAATAAGGTTAAGTTGCAGTTACAAGGTGACAGCATAAATTTTATTAAAACAAAGACCATGTCCGCAATTTCGGCTTTAAAAAGACATACCTGTTATTTATCATGAATTATGGAATATCGTGAGAAAATTTTTTAGTTACTTTTCCTAGCGAGAAGGAGTTTCAGCGTGGTTGCCAATCTCCAAAATAAAAAAGAAAGGGGAGGGGGAATAAGGTCTGTATATTGCTAACTGAGGAGATTTAGGGTTAAATCTGGCACGATTGAGAGAGAGAGAGAAATTCCAAATGTTGAAAAATTGTTATTGAAGCACCCAATTTATTCCGCCCTTTAAAAGCATTTGTCTTTTGCTCAGTTGTTATACGTATTCATTAAGTTTTAGTTTAATTAACATGTTTTTCTTAAGTTTTTAAGACTATGCTTCATTTCTGTTACTAATTTAAATCGTTTTAAGTAAAATATATATACCAGCTGTCAAAAAAACATTTAAATTGGTAAATTTGCAAAAATTTAATATTAGGTAAGCAGGGGTCTACTCCAAACCGAAAAACATGGCAAGGGGTCTATGAGACAAAAAGGTTTGGGAGCCTCTGGTCTGATGTAAAGATTTCAGTAAAGGATCTAATGAGTGTACACCCAAGCTATGTATTTATACTAGCCGCTACACCTCCCGATTAGCCAGATATTTCATGATGTATGAATATATACTGTTTTTATATATGATTTTTTAATACCTATGTTCCAGCATTAAGCGCCTAATTGTACTGAAAAGCATTTTCATAACCCTCACCTTTTAATTTTAAAAAAGAACAGGATTTGAATTTTTAAAATTGAAGCAGGAATCTTTTACGCTCCCGTAATCCCTTCCCCAAAGCAGGATTCCCACAAAACACGTTTTTTTTTTTTTTTTAGTGGAAATCTACTCAACAAAATAAATATGCTAGCCAAGTTTCACAAGTCTGGGTCCATGTATATATAGTAGTACAAAAGTGGAATTTTTTTATTTATAAGCCCCGTAAACACATTTGACAGTTGATTTCCATAAGATCCTTACTTAGAGGATTTCACTTCAACAAAATCAACTACATACAAAATTTCACTACTTTAGATTTGGTGGTTCGAAAACCAGAATTTTTCATCTATACCCCTCGGTAACTCCCCGCAACCTTCCATAAAAATCAATTAACGCAAAACATTCTTAATGGGCCGCTACTCACAACAAAAGAAACATACCTGCCAAATTTCAAATATGTGCACTAACGGTTCAAAAACGGGAATATTTGTCAAAAACACCCACCATTACCATCTTTGGGTTAATTTTCGCAAAACCCGTTCTTTCGTTCTTTATACTTAGTCGCGAAATATAGGTTTTCCTGCTCACAAAACTCACAAAACTTCTAGGACAGGACGAAACTTTTTAAGTCATACGCCTTTTGTCAGGAAGGTGTAAAAACTAACTTTGTACCTTTGAGACTTAAAACTGCAGTCATGTCTTTAGTTAACACATATTCATTTTCAAAAAAAAAAAAAAAAAAAACGGAGGAAAAAACCCTTTTTTCTATGTAAGAAAACATACTTTAGAACCTTGTTTTCATAAAAAAAAAACATCAATCAGATTTTTTTATCTTAGTTTTGGATTTTAATCCACATTGCAAATAAGGGCCTAATATTGCAGTTTTTCTCGTACATTGATAATTATTACATTTCTTTTCAAATAGCGGCTTAAAAAAAATTTATCAATAAAAATATTTATTAATGCTTTTTTCAACATAAATAATAATAATAATAATAGAAGTATTTATTTAAAAAATTATTCAAATTTTTCTCTTGTCTAATATACTTGGAAGGAACGAGCAGCACACATTGCCCAACACTGCAATTAGTATTCACATGTACCGACTCTCTTATTTCTCTTTTTCGTTACTACTCGTATTTTTTATAGTTCAACACATGGCGCAGTATCGTGTGGGAGTTTCTTTTTTTTTTTATGTTGGTGGAACAAGACCGAGAAAATGACTTTCAGTAAGTCGCAAAATTCAAGAATTTTTGGGTCTAGCCTACTTTTTTTTATATTTGTAACGCTATGATGATTTTGTATTTCTACTTATTTGCTTCTGAAATATAATTCTTTTTTTCCGTTTGTATTTTTCAATTCCTACTATTAGCTCACTCTCTCCCTATATATAATAATGATAATTATTATATATATATATATATATATATATATATATATATATATATATATATATATCTTGTTCAAATTTTCAATTGTTAATAAAATACTTTCTATTCATCCATTCAAGTTCAAAAAAACTTTTTTAAACTTGTAGTGGATGACAGTTGATGTTAATACAGTTTTTCAAATATTAATTCATTCATTAAATTAAAAAATGAATAAAAAGTAACAAACAAAAACAATAGTCCAACGACCTATGAAGGAACAATTTTTTATAATATTTATTTAAATTTACTACACATATAAATTTTATCTTAGTTGCGAAATCAGGAAGCCAGATCGCAGTCAGTCTTACGAGTGCAGACGGCAATCACTTATAATCGTGTGTGAAAATGACAGCAGCACAAAATACACTGCTGGACAATTGCTAAGGACGGATCACAAATTGCTATGTAGCATAACATTAAGCGAGACATGAGGCCTAGTAGGATAAAATATAGTTGCCACACTGTTCAGACATTAGAATAAAGAATATTTATTGTTCTGGAAAGTACAAAAGTTGTGAAACGTCTGAAAGAAAAAAAAATGTTCATTTGATCTGCGTACGGAGAAATGGAACAATGCATCTAAAAGTCAGCAGGCACCTTAAAGAAAGGTATCAGTACGGGATATGTCCACCGTGGAGTGGGATGCAACATTCCACACGTCGTACCATACTTTGCACAACATTATCCAGCAGCTGTTGAGGCAATTTATCCCATTCCTCTGTGAGTGCACGGATGAGGGTGTTCTTGTTTGTCGGAGGATAGTTTCGACCAGCAACTTGCCTCCCCAAAGCATCCCACACATTTTCAATGGGGTTTAGATCTGGAGAACGCGCTGGCCATACGAGACGTTGAATAACCTCGCTGTCTAGACAATTCTGAACAGCGAGTGTTCGATGACATGTTGCGTTGTCGTCCATAAAAACAAATTTATCACCGACAGCACCACGGAAAAAACGAACATGAGGAATTAGAACTTCATCAATGTATCGTTGGCCCGTCATAGTCCCATTCGCAACCACATGTAGGCGCGTGCGGCCATTGATCATGATGCCGGCCCACACCATGATACTGCATGTCGGATATCGGTCCTTTTCCTGGATATTTTCTGGACGATAAGCGTGGCCGCGGTAGCCGAGTGGTATAGGCATCGGATCGTGGCTGGCTTTGTCACGAGTTCGAGCCCAGTACCACTAAAGACCCGCCGTGTAGGGCAGCGATGCACGCTAAATCTGTCGAGAGCTGAAACGTCCTCCCGTTGGTGTGGAGTGGTAGTTAGAGAGGGGGTGCCAGCTCAGGTGTCGTCCACGTCACTGACCATGGTTCAAAACGTGGTCCGTCGCCAAAAGCCCTCGTGTAGCTGAACAGCGCGACGTTAATCTTCACTCACTCTGGACGATAAGCAGTACCACTCTCGCGCCAGATCAGTTGGCGTCTACAATCCGATGACAGACCGAACCTACTCTCATCTGAGAATAGTACGCATGCCCAGTCCTGTTCAGTCCAATTGTGATGCTCACGACACCATTGCAAACGGGCAGTACGGTGCTGTGTGGTCAATGGGACACACACAACAGGTCTGCATGCGTATAGTCCTCCTCCCCTCAAACGTCTGGCAACAGTTTTTCGGGAGATCTTCTTTCCTGAGGCAGCAAGAAACTGATTTGCCACCTGCTGAGCTGTGGTGCGCCTGTTCCTTTTTGCTGATAGGACGATATATCTGTCTTCTGCAGGCGTCGTACTTCTAACACCACATCCCCCGTGCCGTCTACTACACGTTCCAGTAGTTTTAAATGACTTCCACAGCCGTGAAACAACGCTGTGAGCGATGTCGAACTCCCTGGCAACATCTGTTATTTTTCGCCCTTCTTTGATCTTTCCAATAATTCGGCCACGCATAAAATCATCTATGTGATGTCGGGAAGACATGCCAAAAATTTTAAGTTCGTCTATTAAATCTTTCCTGTAAAACTTTGACTTGAAACAACAACTGTCCACACGCGTCAAAACCTTTAAAGCTCTTATGAACGCTAGCACGTGATGAACAGACGTGGAAAAAAAATTTGCATACTCATACTTCTTACTAATATCCCGCACTTATTCTAATTTTCCACATTTTGCTTCCTTTCTTTTTGTGGTTGCTATGGATGATAGTGTTATCCGTCCTTAGCAATTGTCCAGCAGTGTACGATTCCGCTCGAATTATCTCGAGATTGCACACTTTGGACAGTTTAGCGCGATCGAACTAACTCGATCAAGCACGTTAAGGAGTTAAAGTTTCTTAAAAAGATGAATATAGCTGCCTCTTGAAATAACTGCTTAAAAATACTACAATTACTGTTATTAGTTGCGTTTACAGTTTTCCTCTAATTTACTGCGTAATCATAACACATTTACTTTACAATTACATTGAGGAAATGAAAAAAAAAACATTCGATTGTTTCTTTTTCTTTTTTTTTTTGTAGAAAGTGAAATCAGCTTTATGAGGAAAAAATAATTCTATATTTGTATTGAGTTCCTTCAATACCACATCCATTTTATCATTTTGGATGAAACAAATTACCCAGATAATTAACCATTTATTCAATGTTAAATTAATTGTTAGTGTGGAAGAGTGAAATTGATTGAAAAAGAGAAATTATAGTAACAATGCATAACAATTACAAAATAATCAAGGAGAATCTTTTGCATTTCGCTTACAATACCTTTCAGGGTAAACCTATTTCTCTAGCCATAATTTCTATATTCATTGTCAGAAACAGTCAAAGTAGGGGGCAGTAAACAATGTAAGTTTGCGTGTCTAGTTACACAACCAATTCAGAATATTGGAAGGGTGAAAAACAAAGCAGGAAGTGTGTGGTTTGAAATTTGCATTTTATTTTTCTAAAAAAGAATCTGTTGAAAGATTTAGAACAGAGGTTCCCAAACATTTTTATCGCATGCCACGTTTTTCGGTTTGACGTAGACCTCCGCTTACCTAGCACTGTATTTTTACAAATTTATCAACTTGAATGTCTTTCCGACAGCTAGTATAGTTGCCTTAAAAGAATTAAATTTCTTATTGTAGTGAAGTTTTGTGTTTAAAAATTTAAGAAGCCCGGTTAGTTAATTAGATTAAAATTCAATTAATACATGAAATAACTGAGCAACAAACAAATGCTTTTAGTGTGGGGGGATGAATCTGGTGTTCTAATAACAAATTTTCAACATTTGGTATCAATCTTGTCAGGTTTAACTCTTCTTTGTTAGTAGTGAACAAATCCCCCCCTTCCCCAATCCTTTATTTGTTTGTTTTGAAGACTGGCAACCGCGCTGAAACTGCTCACTTAGGAAAAACAATTAAAAACTCTTTTACAATATTCCATAATTCGGGACAAATATTAGGTATGCCTTTTCAAAGCCAAAATTACTTGTATCCGTTTCTAAATTTTACTTAACAGATCTATGATAGTGCCTCTATTCCGATCAGTTCCTATTGTAATATGATTTTTTTTTCAATGTGACCATATGAACTGATTGTCCCCTGCGGTATTATCATAGTCAAAGCATTCTCAAAACTCGTTTCAAAATCTGAGTAAAGGGCATTAAATGCTGAATATAGATTAAAACGCTCTGACAGATTGTGTGAGACAGAGAAAATTCGTGACCTCCAATATTATACTGCTTTAGCTTAATTCCTGAAAGAAACGCTGAAATAGTCCTTGTTTTAATAAAATTTATGCTGTCACCTTAAAATTGCAAATGAACTCATTAAATTTATTAAGTAAATCTTTTAAATAGGTAATATCTGTTTTCCACTTGTTACAATTTTCTTTTAAAATTAAACTCACCATCTGGTTTAATGAGAACCACTATCATAGACCCCATTTAAACCTTATGAACCCCCAAAATATTTTTTCGTTTATGTGGACCCCTTGAAAGTCTTCATAGACCCCTGGGGATCCATATAGACCCCTTTGGGAATCACTGATTTAAAGTGCCATTAGTAGATAATAATATGCAAAATTAGTATGGCATAGCAAAGGATTTTCCGAAAAATTAGAATAGTTCTCACAGCAATTCAAAAGTTAGAGCAATATGTGTAAAATAGTGTTTTACTTTTTTAAACGAAAAGCGTTGTTAATTATAAGTAGCGGCCTTCTCCTTGATATTAATAATATGCACGTGATCTGACTTCATTTTTTTACCGTCATCTTTACTGGTAATTTACTCCAAAGGATTCATATTTTTCAGTTTATTTTTGTACTTTGGAGAGTGAATCCTTGTGAATCTTCACTCTCAAACATCCTCGAGTGGCTTAAATCATTGCGAATATGTTGGCCAAGAAAGTCGTTCGGTTTTATTGTTCTTATGTCAAGCAAAGGTGAATTTGAGCATGTGGCA
Organism: Trichonephila clavipes; assembly: GCA_019973935.1. Lineage (NCBI taxonomy): Eukaryota > Metazoa > Arthropoda > Arachnida > Araneae > Nephilidae > Trichonephila > Trichonephila clavipes. The sequence goes on along the minus strand of BMAU01001397.1, from coordinate 648,427 downwards.
AAATGCATTACTATGTAAATTGCCACACATTCCATCCAATATATCATCCCCCCAATGATGGAATTATAAAATTCTTAAATACCTTCATGCATTCTTCGGATTTACTTTTTCTGAGAAAATACCTATGCCCTCAGAGAATTCATAAACCCTCCAATAATATTATAGACAGAGGATTTAAACTCCATTGAGTGTTTCAAGTAACCTGTAGTTTTTATGATGGCGAACTCGTGGCAAGCATTATTCTAGTTGAGTCATGGATTCGGGTCCTGGTTCTGATACAGATCACCATGTAGAAGGGCTAAAGCACATTTAACTTAACTGAGTGGCGCGATAGTCCATGAGGGCTAAGGCCTACTGTACCAAATTAACTATACGCGACCTTGGGCCCTGAGGTGCATGAGCAGATGTTCCGGTCATGTGGACAGTCTGACTCGAAACCCCCAGTGTTAAGTTCCCAAAAAGGCTTGGTACTCATTTACCTACCCACTGAAGGGATGAAAGGCTGAGTCAACCTTGTCCAGTCCGGAGTTTGAACTTCGGACCTGTGGCGTGGAAGCGCGATGCACTAACCACTCAGCAAATGGGCTTCAAAGCACATTTAATCTGTCAAAAACAAGGTCCTCACTCTAGCAGAATCAAAATCTGGAGAGTGAACTGCTATTTCAGGTAACATCCTCGTCACTTAACCGCGTTTCAAAATTACGAGGTCCATTGCCAATAACCTTAATGCTGCTTTGAGATAATTGAGAAACTTTCATAACCAATAAATCAATTCTCACTAGAACAAAAGTAGACACATATTGGTGGCACAAGTTAAGAAGGAACCAACCAGAGCTGTGTGCACAGCCCTCTGTCCCCGACCACTGTTCAACTTGTAGTCCCGTCCTACGGAAGATCAGTTGGTTTTTCATTGCGTATTTTATGCACTTTAAAATTTTTCAATACCTACTATTAGTTCATAATGTTCCTTTATATATCTTGTTCAAATTTTAGTCGTTAATGAAATACATTTTAAGGCGCTCAGTTGAGCTGAAATTTTATATACACAATTATTTTGGAGGATAATACGGTAATTTAATTATAATTAATAAAAATTAATTCATTAAAACTAATTATTCAAAGAATTACAGATACAGCCACGTTGGCATCATTTTTGGCGACCTAGCGACCCTTTTGGTGACTTGTGTCAAAATTTTAAAAGTTTTTTTCTCACATTTTAAAGCTCTCATTTGAGCTGAAATTTTCTTTACGCGATTGTTTTGGTTGACAATACGATAATTTAAATATAATTAATTAAAATTAATATATATTGAAACTAATTATTTTAAAAATTACAGATACAGTCAAATAGGCCTCATTTTTAACGACTTGGGTCAAAACTTTTATCTTTTTTTTATCGTTTTAGAGCATTAAGTTAAATTGATTTCTTTTTTATCGTTTTAAAGCGTTTAGTTGAATTGAAATTTCTTATGAACGATCTCGTTTTGGATGACAATACGATATTTTAATGATAATTAATAAAAGTTAATTGCCACTTAATATTTCGATTCTTTCATATGCTTAAATACATAATTAATTATATTAATTGCACTTATTTGATAAAAAAAAGTAGCTAAAATAAAATTTTTCTTTGTTGTCCTAAGTAGGAATTGACTTAAACTTTTTTTTATATATAACTTGTTTTGATATCAAATTAATTTGTATGCAAATTCAACTTAATCATTTTCTTTTTCTTTATGATGAGATTGATTGAATATTAACCTCGCACTGTTCAGCTACACAAGGGCTTTTGGCGACGGACCACGTAATTTTGAACCATGGTCAAGTGACGTGGATGACACCTGAGCTGGCACCCCCCCTCTCCTAACTACCACACCACACCAACGGGAGGACGTTTCAGCTCTCGACAGATTTAGCGTGCATCGCTGCCCTACACGGCGGGTCTTTATTGGTACTGGGCTCGAACTCGTGACAAGGCAAGCCACGATCCGATACCTATAGCACTCGGCTATCACGGACACGTCTTCATGATGAGAGGGTAAGGCTAAATTTTAACTAGGTACCTCGCAATTTTGAGCTGTGGGTCTTGGAGTGGCGACACACGTTATCATTTCAAATGAAGGTAACTCGAGGTATTTAAGCTGATATCTTACTTGAAAACTTCGACACAACCCCTGAGGCTTTTAAGGTTCTTCTCTATTTAAAGAGTAGGGTGTGGATTAAAAATCGAAGGAAACATATATCAAGGAAAATATCATCTGAAAGAATAAGGAGTATTATATATTTATTCGTGAACAATTACAGTGTTATTATGATGCCTGAAAAAATCAACTAAAAATGAATTGGTACTAATATTATAACCTCATGCCTTATTCGAATTTTTTTCACATCGAAGACTTTTAGCAATTGTTTTTAGAATGGTATCTTCAAACAAAAAAAATGATGTAAAAATTTGGGCTACTAATCTCTGGTATGAAGTTATAGCCGCGGTACCCTAGCCACGAACTCGTAGCCGTCATGTCTCGAGTTCGAGTCCTGGTGTCACTGAAGACTCGCCTTGTAGAAAGGGTCTATGCACGTTTAATCTATCGTGCTCAAAGTCCTCCCTGTAGTGTGGTGTGGTGGTTTGGAGAGGGGGTACCAGATTTAGTGTCGTACTGGTCGCTTGAGCATGTTTCAAAATTACGATGTTGTTGGTCAAAATTGGTGTTGTTTTTTAATACGAAATTAATAAAACACTCACTCAGATATTTGGTGACAGTTTCTGATTCGATAGGTTTCTAAATTTTACTAGTATTGAATTTCATAATGTTTATTTGCGGTAGGATTTTTTTTTCTTTTTGGTGAAAAATCATAATAATTTCACTATAAATCGGAGAAGTTAACATATTCATTTATGTTGTTTTGTAAGTCCCGTAAAATAAATTGGTACACATATTTTTGCTGTAAAATTCTTCATTTACGTCGAAAAGTAATAATTCCCGTCCTTGTTTTACATTTGTTGCAAGTCGGGTTTAACGCTATAATCCATAGACATAGCAGCGAAACATTGAAATGCCCTGTTGAATTGAATTGAACATTGAATTGAAACGTTGAATTGAAACATTGAATTGAATTTGTTTGAGATTAATTACTAGCAAGGAGTTATCTCTCTAACATAAGTTTTAAGCAACTAGAGTTAAGGCTATTTTCGGTAAAAGTACGAGAGCTCTAACTAAACGCGAAGCCCATTTTCAGACAGAAAAAATGACCCATGGAAATTTGCAATATTATAACTCGCACCTCTGATAACAATATAGTGCTTTTAAAAATTTCAAAATATTCCGTGAATACTTTCTTTTTTGTTTTAATACGTGAAGGCAAAAAGTCCATTTTACATTACGATATAGGATAAAAAAGGCGAAACACATTTTATACCAGAAAAAATGAATTAGCTCGGTAAAAAATGGGAAGTATGATAAAAAAACTGCTCTCTAAAGGAGAGTGAAGCCAGAATATCATATAAATTTTTCATTTCTTTTATATCTGAAAAATTGTTCCGAATTCGGGTCCTATTCTTCAACATTAACCGAAAACAGCTTTAAAATGCAGACAATGATAGCAGGAAATTATATTTATTGCATAACACGTGAGTTACTTTAATTAAAAAAACTTAGTTTAGGGGGAAGCAGTAATTAATTCTATACAGAGTGAAATACGTTTAACGCGAAATAATACAACACTCCCGAAAAACTATCATGTATTTTTTTCTCTTCACACGAAATAATTTTGCTCCTGGGAATGAGCAACAATGAAATGTTTGAGAAAGTTTCTGTATTATTGGATTGTGCTACCGTTTCATCGAAAGAATTCGTTTGGGTAAATGATGAAAACATGTGTGCAGCCCCAATGAGGGCTGAGAAAGAAATTTTGGAATTGGTTCAAAGCTCAAAAAATATCACTGATATTCAGATTTCGATGAAAAAAATGAAAAGAATAATGTAGCTCCTGTTTCATCCGAAATGAGGAACTGAAATGAAAAGTGTGCGCAGTTATTTGACGCGCATTCCAAGGGTGAAATGAATAACAAAATGGACGACATAAAACAATTTGTTAACAATTCTATGCTAAAAAAGGCAATATAAAGAAAAATATTAGTTTTTTCTCCCGAAAACACATTAAATGCACTTGTTTAAAAAAACTTGACAAAATTTTGTATTCAATTTTATTAAGTTCACGTAAAAGTTTTTATTTTATTTATTTTTATTAAATACATGCATGCATACCAAAGTAAATGAAATGCACTATAATAAACATAATTTTTTTAATTTGTTAGATATTTTGCAATATCCTTTAATACGAAATTCTTTTTTAACACGGAAAAATATTTCAGTCTCCCTCAGTTTCGCCTTAAATGATTTTCACAATATACAAAAATGCTACAGTTACAGTTATTATTTTTGTGCGATATGGAGTGACAGAGGCTATTATCCCATATAAAAATGTTCATCTCTACATTTTTAAATGCACAATGATTATCTCGTGTTACTTCGGTTATTTATTCTCAATGCAGATGCCGACTCGACAGAAACTCGATTGGTATTAAAAATATTTCTTTTCAAAAAATTAATCAAAGAAATACCGAGTTTTTATGAGCTATTTTCTTTAATTTGCAAACAAACTACTAGATTAATTGTTCCCGAATATTGTTTTACAATTAGAATAACTTGCATAAGAAAACTCTTGAAATTTTTTCATGGCCCAATTTTGAAACTTTTTGATACTATGCTATTTCTCCATCACGCATTTATTTTATTGTGTCGGGGGTTGCGGTTGTCGTGAAATTGTGGCTGATAATATTTCTGTCGTGTCCTGGGTGGCCGCGGTAGCCTAGTGGTCAAGGTAACGGTCACGTGGTTGGCATGTCATGAGCTCGAGCCTAGTACCACTGAAGACCCGCCGTGTAAGGGGCTGGCTATTCGCGTTAAATTTATCGAAGCTTGTTGTCCTCTAAGATGGAACATGTATGTTATTTTTTCCTTCTCTTATACTCCTTATGTTGTTATTATTTTTATTATATTTGCTTTGTATATTTGTATTACGTTCCCGCGCGCACATGTATGTATATAATGCAGTTTCCTTTGGGGTTTTATTTTGTCATTTTACTGTCTTCTAATGTTTATAAAATGCGTAAACTATGATTTTTTTTCTCAATCAAGTCTGGACGTGGGAGTGGTTGTTTCCCGAGGGATCGGTTTGTAGCTCTAACCCCTTCTCGGGTGAGCTCGGCTCCTTTGGGCATTCCCCCTCCTCCTCCTCCCGTTGGTATGAAGTGGAAGTTAGGAGAGGGGCTGCCAACTCAGGTGTCGTCTTCGTCACTTAGCCATGGTTCCGCCGCCAAGAGACCATATTTAATTTTTAGTGGATTTTTAATATGTTAGAAGTTCTAATATTTAACGATCTATTTGTGAACAAAAATATATGGCCCTTAAAAATTGTAGGCTCCAACCTAATAGATTGATTATGAACCGCCGAAGCAAAACGAAACTGTAGGTAACGGACTGCATTTACTGTAACGGAGCCTCGATCAAATAACGAGGGTGACACACTATTTGCACCCCATTCTCACACCTTCCACACATGAGGACGTTGAGCGCGACAGATTTAACATGTATCAATCGCCTGTACACGGTGTATCATTAGCGGCAACAAAACTCGAACCACGCCGATCACGAGTTCGTGGCAATAACCGCTGTCACCTTGTAGCATTGAAATCAATCGGTTAGGAGAGTGCTTCTCAAACTTTCAGTACTGGCGCCCCAATTTTCAATCATAATTTTTATTACGCCCCCCTCATACAATAATAATGTATTGAATGCAATACTAATGCACTTTGACAGTGCGTGAAGTTAGAATACGATCGTAATCACATAAACCGTACATATTAACAAGATAAGTGTTAAAGTTCGTATGTTACTTTTAAGTAATACATATTTTAAGTAAATTACTTTTAAGCAATAGGATAAAATTATTAGGTTGTTTTTCTTTCTCTAATTTTTAAATTGAAACAGATTGCAAAACGATATTTAATTAAAGATTTATTCCCTTCATCATCCATTTCTAAAAGTACAAATGTCATTAGAAAAATAGTTTAGTCTATGTTGCTCTCTATCATATTCATCACATCTGGCAAAAATTCTCGCGAGCGTTTGCGTGAATCTGGGCAACCTATCGGACGTCTGCACAAAGCATGTAAAAAGGCTGTACCTCGAACAATTCGAGTCAGTTTTGGTCGAGTCGATACGTCTATAGCTAACAAATCTATCTTGATTGTACATTTTATAATTTACGCATTAGTTGTAATTCACGGTATTAAATATTTCCGGCAGTAGAGAGAGATTAAAACAAAATCATAGATATATTTTAATAAGTCGTAGCGAACATTCGATGAAAATAAAGTATCAACAAGTACACAGACGAGCATGGTTCCGAAAATTAAATCAAGGAAATATTCTCAAGAATACTTAAATTTTGGATTTACTATTACTGAAAAAAATGAAGAAAAAAACCCTGTGTAAAACTTACATGCGTACTTAGAATGTGTTAAAACTTACAAATCTGAAGAACAACATGCGAAAATGGCTTTTAAAACCATAGAAAAAAATTTAGCCATGTTGGCATAGAATTTTAAAAGATATTTTCTTGCTGAGGACAACTTGATAGCAAGTTACGAGTGGGTTAGGGATCCATTTCACAATACTTCAGAAGGGCTCTCAGCTGCCGAAGAAGAAATCTTCATAGATTTCGCTTCCAGTGACATAGTTAAAAGGCAATTTTGAAATAAATAGCTCTTTGAATTTTGGGCAGAGGTCAATGATGAATTTTCTGCACTGTAAACAAAAGCATTTCGTATACTATTACCATTTTCAACATCCTACCTTTGTGAAACCGGATTTTCTGCTGTTGTTGCTTTGAAGACAAACTATAGATCTCAGCTAAATATAGAAAAAGAACTCACACAGAGTATCAATTTCTAATATTAAGCTTTCCTTTAGAAAACTATGCTCTGCTAAACAAGCCCATGGAAGTCACTAATAATTATTAAACTTGTTCTTATACTGGCTGAAGTACCCACTCTTAACACGAGTTTATTTTTTTTAAAAATCATAATACATTATTCTTGATATAATGGCTTAATTGTAAGGAGAGTAATAGCAAGTGCTTGACAATGTATACAAAAATGTAAAAAGATTTTTTTTAAAATTAGTGCTCCTTTTTTAATTGTTTTAAACGAACTGTAATTTTAAGCCTCACAGAATTAGCATTTAGAATTAATGTTAAATAATGAAAAAGAATGCAAAATTCCAATGAAAAATAATTGCGTTATTTTTTATATTTAAAGCGAGAAAAATTCAAGTTGTTGTAGCCCCATATTACTTAGGCACTCAATACTAACGTTAATGGTCGCGCGGAGTGACTCATCCCAATCCTTTTTTATAATTATTTCTAATATACACGATAAAAAACACAATTTCAGTGAATAATTTAACTAAGAGAAAATACACTTACCTATTTCAAGAACTTCAAAATTTTCTTTGATAATGAGAGAAAAAATCCAATAACACTGAACTAAATTGTTCCAAGTGTCTGTGACCTTAATAAAGGTCACAAATCACAGACACTTTTGAAACATTACAAGAATGTTATTTGCAAGCAAAACTGTCATATGTTGTCCACGTTATTGTAGTTTTTATGTTATTTGATGATCAACAAATATCCTGTTGAACTTTTTCTTGTTTGTGTCTTTTTAACAGGGCAAAATGATCTTGCAGTACACTTATGGCTTCATATTTTTCTCTTGATGGAGTTCTTTAAGTAGCTATTGAAAATTTTCCTTAAATTTCATGTTCATTGCTTTTCTCAAATTTATTTTCGCTATCATGATTAATATGCATTATTTCAGCAAGTTTTATCCTTGCTTGATCAGTTTCATCTTCCTTCAACAGAGATCATAGATGCCCATTTCTTTTTTTATTTATTCTGCTCATTTACATTTATAAACCATAATAAGTCATACAACACAATAATCAAAACCACCCCTTAGTTATTCTTAGGGGAGAGTGCAGCATGCTCATAGAAAATAGTTTTGAACAAAAGTGGTCTCACCGGGGAGTCGGTCAAAACAAGTACCTTAAGATAGTAAAAAAAAAAAACGTTTGCAACTCCCAAAAAAGAGGGAGATATGAGATGAATTCATTTTAGATCTCACATTAAGACTGTCATATTGGAGGATTCTCTGTCAAGGTCATTGGTAAGAAATAAACAGTTTTCCCAGAATTAACGATTTTGTGAGCCTTGGGTGACTCTGCGCATCGAGCGACCACTCCCGTATTAAAAGTGTATTTATTCAATATAGAATATGGATATTAGTTTTAAAAAAGAACTGTGTAAAACGTTTTTCATTATGACTTATATGTTTCAGAATACTCATAAAAATAACTCTTGGCTAAATAATTCTTTAAAATGGTCAATATGCTTATCCATCTTCATATATAAAAATCTTCTGTGCATGTGTATGTGATTAAACTCCTCCTAAACGGCTGAGCCGATTTAGATGATATTATTTGTGTGGGTTCAAGAGGATTCGAAAATAATTTAGAATCATAATTCGGTCCGATATCGCAATTTGGTAAAAATGCGCGAAATCTATGTGAGGGCGCGCGATTGTTCATAAAAAATCATGGGCAATATTTTTGAGGCCACTATTTTGAGCGGCAGACTTCAAGGTGAACTTGTACTTCTACCACAGATCCCAATGATATTTTCAGACTCACTTACCCATTCAAATGTTTGCAATTTCCAATGCGCTTGGCATTTGCTATGACCATTAATAAGTCACAAGGTCAAACAATGACAATGTGTGGCTCAGATTTAGAAAGACTTTGCTTTTCGCACGGCCAATTATATATTGCATGTCTGAGGTTTGGCAAACCATTGCATTTGTTCGTTTATACCCCTCAAGAATTAACCAAAAATATTGTACATTCAATGGCATTACGATAAATTTATTTTTTGTGCATTAAAAATATTCCTGTTATGAAAATAGCTCGAGTTTTATCCTTTTTACCCTTTAATCAAAACAAGTTTAAGTTTCTATTCAGAAGAGTTTCTATCTTCAACTTAGTTCATAGTAAATACATACTCACACGCAATCGATAGGTCGAATTGTGGTAATTGTACCTGTGATGTTAGGTATTGTAATAACTTTATAAAAAATTTCATCAAAACAGTCCAGATTGTTAGAACTTATTCAAAAAATTTCGTAATTTTTGGATTTAAGACATGTGTACAGGACAACGTCTGTCGGAACCGGTAATATATCATAAAAAAGCGCAGCAGACATATGATATTTACAACTTCTCTAAAAAAAGGGACGGAGATAATCATACCAGTAAGTTCGAAGGTCAGCAAAAGTAGTATTTTAGGTTAAAAGCAACGTATAATAAAAAAAAAACCTCTCATCGTGGGTTACAGCAAAGCAAAACAAATTTTTTTTTATTTTGATACAGGATTAAAGATAGCTAATGAGTGTTTGAAGTAGAATCTTTTATTTTTGAAGATGTATAACGCTAGATGATATAAAAAAATTATATCATTGAAAATCTGTATTTTCCCTTTTGTCAGAAAGAATTTTGTAAAACTTCATTCCAGTAAATTAATTTTTTTAACCTTTTATTTTCGATATGCTTGCGGCCCCTCATAGGGTTATCACACCCCCTAGAAGGCACTCCCTACAGTTTGAGAAACAAACTGGATTAGGACAAATTTCCTCGGTTGAGTCAAACACGTGCAGATCTCTGACCATCACTAATTTTTTACATAGATTTTAGCGTGACAGTAACTATTTTTTGAAAAAAGTAGAAAAAAATACATTTTAATAAAAAGAAAAAAGGAAATGCTTGAATATACACAAAAACGATTCATCTCGTTTTAATAGATATCTATTGTTATCCATGGAAACGAAAATTAAGATTAAGGTAATTTTTTCCCTTTTCTTTAATTGATATCATCCATGAGAAAGAAAAAAAAAGACTTTTCATCATTACGTCAATAGGATCTTCATCTCCATCGCCGGAGACGACATTTAACGTCTAATGATTCCATTGTGCCGAGTTAAAATGCGGAAAACATTGTTCGAAAAAATGGCGCAACATGCGGTGATGGCGTGCCACTGGGGAAAAACTGCGTCCACAGATGCAATTACGATGACCTCTGGAAATTTTTTATTGTCCCATAACTCTTTGTAAGAGGGGATTTCACTCCCCGTTAAGAGGACTCTATATCTATTACTAAAGTTGTAGTGTTGATAAGGATAAAAAAAGTAGATAAAAAAACGCTAAACTGACCAATTTATCGAAACCGTTGAAAGCTCTCCGAGGAAACTGGTGCATATTGTTGTAGCCGATAGGCGATCGCTATTGTTTTTTATGACATTTTTAATCATTCTTATATGTCTATCCGTATCGCGATTATTTAGATACATATGTATGACGGATAGCATCGTTAATCTTTGTGTTTTTCTTTCTATCTTTTTCCTGTTTTTTGGCTCTCTTTTTAATTTGTTGTAAGTGGTCGTATGTGAAAACATCTACTTGCCCCCTTCTTTCCTCTCGTCTTGAAGTTCTAGTATGTTCGATGATTGAATTCTAAGAAATTTAAATCATGTGTCGCCTTTATAAATAAGTATTGTTGCATGCACTCAAATCTACTTTTATGCGCTCCTTTTTTAGCATTGTTTTAGATAGGCCCCTAAAATAAGTAATCCATCAAATACAAATTATGAAAGAAAAATTAATGTAAAAAAGTAACTTATAAAGAAAGCAACGGATGTTTGTCAAAAAGAGACGTAAATTTAAAAAAATCAATAGAGGGTCTACCTCAGTAGGCCCCGGGCTGCAAACCAGTCCGTGGATCAATTGGTACCGGCCCGCTCAAAGAACATTAAATTATTTCTATTTTGTGGTGTATTTCTCTCGGGTTTGTGCGTCTTTCCATGGAAATCACCTTAGAGTCCATATTAAATCTCTTTATTAACATTTCTTGGTGTAACTGTAATTTATTCTAAAGGCATATTTAAATACAATTAAATAAAAATTATTAGCAAAAACAATTTTAAAATAAACAATCAACATCCTTCCTCTTTCAGCGGGCCGCGGTAAAATTACCGAACGTTAACAAGCCCGCGGTCATAAAAAGGTTTGCCAGTACTAGTCTACCCTATATAATAACTATAAACTCAAACTCAGTGGCGCAACAAACTATGAGGGGCATTAATACTGTGCCCATTCCAGTATACATGATCATTGGGCGCTGAGGAGCATGAGCTGATGTCCCGATCAGGTGGTCAGTCTAAAGAGAGACCCCCCAGTGTTTACGTCCCCACGCATACTTGGTACTCGTTTATCGACCCACTGCAGTAGGGATGAAAGGCTGAGTCGATCTTGACCCGTACGGGAATAGAACCCGGACCTGTGGTGTGGAAGCGCGAAACGCTACCACTGGATCACTTGGGCCTATAATAAATATATGGTACAATTATATACCAGAATGGCCGGAGTAGCGTTGTGGTTATGATCACAAGCTTGTGGCCTGCGTGTCATGAGTTCAATCCTTGTGCCACTGAAGACACGCCACGTACAGTGGGCTGATGCACGTTAAGTCAGTCGAGGTTCAAAGTCCTCCCGTTGTGCTGTGGAAGCGTGTCGTCCTCGTCATCTAACCGAGGCTCAAAATTACAAAGTCGTTAACCTCTTCTTCCTTTATAGCGTGACGTTAATACAACGCTCAAAAAAGGAATGAGTGAGAGATATTAACTTCGTACTACAAAGCTGCACGAGGACTACTGGCTACAGATCTCGTGATCTTGAACCATGGTCAAGTGATGAGGACAACACATGAACCCCTTCGCTCCCTCTTCTAACTTCCACACCAAAATTAGGACTCAAATAAAGGAAAATGCCACGAGAACACCCTACTCTAAAAATATCTTAAGAGACAAGACGAAAAAGGTGCTCGTATCTTGGAATGGAGAATTATCTCAAAGGCGAATCTCCTTTGTGACGGATAATTGTTTAAGGTGCAAAAAGTAGTGCAAAAACGTCAATTTTGATGAAAATGATGATTTTTTTTAACTTTAAATTTTATATAGTTGAATTTTCTGCTTTCTAAAAATACGTTACTTTTGTTTGTGCTTCAATTATTTATGAAGTTATAACAGTGTTTATGTCAAGAGAGAGCAGCAAAACCGAACCGGAAGTTAGATATCGAAACAGGAAGTGTTTGCATTTTATACTTTTTTTACACTTTTTTGGTGTTTATCGAATTTATTTAATAAAATATTAACTTAGGTAAGGTAATGATGGGATATGGAGATATTTTTTAAAAAATAATTTGTTAGTTTTAAGTGAAATTTGGCAAATAAATTCGTAAAATTTTTGCCCTTTTTTTATTTTCTTATGCCTTTGCCTCTCGATATTTTGTTTCATATTTAACTTTTTTATATATATTTGATAAAAAACTATGTTCTTAAAACCAAACTATTAATTAATTATGCCTAAAGCAAGGTCTGGGAGGTTTAAGGAATTTGCTTCATCATATTGGAGCTAGCAGTAATAAGAATGTTGACACAGAGCTAATCCCAATAATACTTAGTCAGCTAGCTGGTGACAAAAAGTTGAAATCTATTCATAAATGTTTCAAAATTTACTAAGAAAGCTTTTTTCAGCTTAAAGATACAATTATTAAACTTGAAAAAATTTCTCTTAAATGCATTGTTAACGTCAATTCCTTTTAATTTGTGATATACTGGTTTATTATCATTATATATATATATACATATATATATATATATATATATATATATACATAATTAGAAATGCAAATACTTCCCTTCCTAAGATCTTGTACATGGATTTGTAAAATTTGATCTGAAACGCATTTTAACTTCTGTGGGACATCCCTTAGAATAGAGAAAAATTTCTCGGGAAAAAGAAAGCTACATAGAAAACAAAATTACTAAGGATGAAAAAAAGTCAAAGTGTATTCATAAGGAGGTTTTAAAAACTGTTATTTATATGCTTTTCATTATAATTTCTTATAACCTTTGTGATAAGCAATGTTTTTTAAAAGAAATTTTCGGGAATATTTACTGACAAAAAATAACACACACATTAATATATCTTATATTACATTTTTCTTAAGCTCTAAGATACTTAATGGAAATATATACCTATTTTTCCATATAAAAATATTATTTTTTAACGTAATAAAGTTTTTCTAGTGTGCTTTTTATGTATCTAATTTGTATTCAAAAGCACTATGCATTTAGACGTTAAGAAAAGCTTTTTTGACTCTATAAAATTGGTAACAAAATTTAAAAAAAAGAACTTGAAACAAATATATAATACTGATATAGGCTTATAAAAGGTTTATTCTTTTAATATACAGAGGTTTTAGATTGTTTTAGCTGCATAATTTTTTTAAGATTTAGATTTTAAATCTTTAAATGTGTTTTTCTCCGAAACAGATTTTCCATATTTTATTGTATGGCGAACATGATATCTCAAAAAGTCCTTGAGATAATTGCATGGAATTTAGCATCATAGTGTATTATTATAGTATGCATGTTGTGCACTAGAGAATTAGAAAAAACAATATATTTATCTTTTTTATGATTGTTTTTCATTGTGATAAATGCAAAATTTTTCTTTTGTGCACTTTTTGACCCCTAATTTTGTGATAAATTGAAATTATTCAAAGACGATAGAGCAAAACATAGGTAAACGCTTTCTGAGTAAAATTCAAAGATCTTTTTTATCTTATACATTAAAATTTATTTTACAGTGTTTGCCGCGATGAGCAAACAATGCCTAATTTTAACCTAAATTTGTTCATTTTCTTACAAAAATATATTGAATTTTTTTTCTTTGTTATTTTTATAAGTTTTTAGTTATAATCTAGCAAAAATGAGTTTAAAAATGTACTTTCAGCATTATTTCAAAAATGTTCCCGCAACTAGTCAGACAGACAACTTACAGAGAAATATTTTTTTGGAAGATCAACTTCTACATGGTGAGGTTTTGATTTGCACATTTTCTATGCGAGAGAATTTTGCACATTTTCTACTGTTTTGACGTCATCTTTATCTACCGCATAATTTATTTTTTTAATGTTTTACAAACAGCATATTTTATAGCTTCTTCTGAAGTATCATGACGTTTTTCGTGTTCTCTCATGCGATCCCTAATCCTCCACACACAAAAAAGAAGTGTGAGTGCACTTCTTGTTTATTATATTGTTACGTAGATACGGGTTCGAGGATTTTCGAGGATGCAAATCAGTCACAAAGTATAAGACAGTTCTTTAAAAGCGATGATAATTTATTGACAAAAATCTAATCCTTGAATTACAGGATTCCGCAGCAATATTCACAGAGTAAATTTAAAAGCGATGAAAATAATTTAAAAGATTGACAAACAGCCGAGCTAATCAAAACATTGAATCGCTGGTTGAATCAATACTATAGCGGCTGGCACTGCTCTATTTATAAACCCGACGGAAACGGCGTTCATAGAGCGTGAAATTATAATATTGGCGAATCCACTTTAAAGAATAAAAACTAAATGACGCTAAAATGGTTGCATAGAGTAATATAATTGCTTTCATATCCAGATACAAATTATTTTGAATCGCCACTATTTACACAAAAATTATAGTAAGTAATATAATTGCTTTACATTCCAGATACAAATTATTTACACTAAACAAAGTTCGTATTTTATTTCGAGAGTTTAGATTCATAATTAAATCCTTGTTTAACAACGCACTCCAAAGAGAAAATGGAAAATATACCCAAAAATTGATTTAGTATTAAATGTTTTTCTTTCTCGACAGTAAACTTTTTCAGCTCATGGAGCCTTTAGAACTAAATATTTAAAGTAGATCAACACGTTATAGGTACTTTATATAACGATATTTAAAAAGTATTGTATTTGTTATTAATGTAATTCTAGGAACTAGTATGATATCATGGAGCATGTGCCAAATTGTTGTTTTCGTCAAGATGGGCGATAACATTACAATTTGGTAAGCTTGATATTTTTGCAGTTTTGGGAATATTACAAGTTTTTTTTTTCAGTACTTTTGAATTCATATTCCTTATTAATTTAATTATATATTATGTAATTATTTTATTAATATTATAATATAAAATACAATTATTATTATATGTAATAATCACATAATATTCGTTTTTATAATAATTGTTTTTTATTATATGTATTTATAAATATTATTACATATTATGTTCTTTATTTATAATTATTATGCTCTTTATTAAAATTATTATGCTCTTTATTAAAATTATTATGCTCTTTATTTATAATTATTATGCTCTTTATTAAAATTATTATGCTCTTTGTTTAAAATTATTATGCTCTTTATTTATAACTATTATGCTCTTTATTTATAATTTTATGCTCTTTATTATTTATAACTATTATGCTCTTTATAATTTTATGCTCTTTATTTATAATCATTAATTTGTTATTCATTTATAATTATTACGTTATATGAGTCTCCCAACCGGTATAGTGGTTAGCGACGCTGACTGCAGTGCTGTAGGAACTGGGTTCGAATCCCGGAGAAGACATGGATGTTTGTAAATGTATAGTGCCTTTGCGGCATGGGGGTACTCTAAATAGCCGTCGAGCCGCAAGTTCTCTCGTCTGCTTGGTGGAATGGAAAGAGAGGTGGGAGGCCCCTGGCCACTTTCAGGGTTTTCTTCCTCTAAATTGGGGTGAAACCGAGCAAAATCGTACTGTCATCTTCATGGTGCTCTAAGCTAAGGCTAACGACAGGTGTAAAAATTCTAGCCCTTAGCCACGATGAATTTTGCGGGCCTCGATCTGACTTCGTCAGGCAGATGGCATTAGTCACAACAACAACGTTATATGAGTATTCATACGTATAATTTATTTATTACAATACGATGATTATTTTTTATAATTACTATTTAATTATATTATATGATTATTATTATTATTATATACTTATTATTATTATTATATAATTATTATTAAATCAGACTATATGAATATTATATATAATCACTATTAAATTATATTATAACATTGCTATTATATACTGTATACTTTTATTAGTACATGTAACCTTTTATTATATTATATTGTTATTCATTAATCTTGGTTATTCTCAATCTCTTCTTATATTCTTTTTTTTAAATATATTTTAATGTATTTCAAAACAACTTTTTAAAATAATCTTCCTGACGATTTGATACCGCTAGGCCTCCATCTTGGGTTCCATTCCAGCGACAACAAGCGCTGCTTGGCGTGATTCTTTTATCTCGCCAAGAAGCGCTTAGTGCCTTGCCCCGTGATATCAAACTAGCACCTAATTTTAATATAGTTTATACTTATACATTATTAATATTAATTTGTGATCCAAGTGTAACATACCCATACATTATGTTTAGTAAGTGGGATATGTGCTTGTGCATTTTTTGTCTAAATCTAGGTCTGTTGAATTTATCAGTAGTATTTCATGTCTATATATTTTTGTTTTGTGTCTTCTCACGTTAAGGAATATTATACATTTAAATTGTTCTGAATGCTATTAAAATGTTTATAGCTGGTATGAGAAATTCTGTGCTTTTGCATGAATTAGCAACCTAAAATTTAGGAGCTGTTCTTGTTTAAATTTAGATTTTATACAATATCGATATGGTAATAAGAAATTTGCCTCTCTATTACTATACATATTTTGTTCCACAAATGAAAAAGGTACATTTTCGAAAAAAATCCTATTCAGTTCTGCAAAATATTGCACTAACGAGTGTAAAAAGATATCGAGGAACTCGGGTTAGTAAACAACAGAAGATTCACACTCCATTACATAGTAGCAATAAAAAAAACGTTTCAATACTTCTTTTTATTATACTATGATAAAGGTTTAAAAATATTACAAAATGCACAGTTATATATATTACGTATAAATAAATATTTTTCAGCTTTAACGACTAGGATGAACTTTAGATACTTGTAGTTACACTAACTTCATAAATGTGAATTAATTCATCTGGTATGTGTCGCAGGAAAATGATAAAATTAGGGATTTCATATCAAATCTATAAGAGAGATGATCAATTCACGCAAGATGTTAAAATAACGTCTCTTTGAGATCATTTCCCTGATGTAATCATGCGATTTGATCAAATCCCCGAACTGTTTTAGTGAAATGATAAAATGAACAAGTCAACATTTGTAGAGCTCTGTTTTCGCTTGTTACCACTCCTTTTTACCTCCCCCTTCCATGCCAAGCAGCTCCGAGCTTCTAACGCAAAACGCCCCAAAACAAAATGACCGAAATATCATTTTTTAGTTTTATTTAGTTATATTCTTTGCATTATTATATTTCGATTGATATATCACTTTTGTATGCCTGCAAATTAGAAAATGGATAAAACTTCAATTGAAAATGTAAACAAACAAATAAGGGAATTCGACCACGCCCTCTTTATAGATAAAAAAAAACCTTTTGACAGAGTGAAAAAAATCTATTTTAAAAAAGGAAATAATAACTGAAAAAAAGGTGTTACAAATAAAGATGGATATTCCTAAAGTACTACATTAATATATAATTTTTTTAAAAAATGCTTGAAATTCTACTACAAATATCCTTTTTTTTAAAAAAAATACCCGCTTTATTATCTAATTATTTTGTAAATTAATTTCGAATAAATAATTTGTAATTCAATTATTATTGTTTTATTAATTACTCTACTTTTAATAATGCACCCTATTTGCTAAATGTGAACACTTTTAAACTCTTGACAATATTATTTCATCATTTCACTGAAACAGGTTAGGAATTTGATCAAATCACTCACTCATTCCTTAGGGAAATCCCCTTGCAGAGTTCTTATTTTAACATCTTGCGAGAATTGATCCCCTCCCTTAGGCATTAGATGAAATCCCTAATTTAATCATTTTCTTGCGACACATACACATTTATAATTTTTTTTTGATTTTTTGAGCCTCGGGGTTCCGTGAAGCACGGTTTTAAGACCCTGCTCTATATTATTAGAAAACATTTTTTTGACAATGTATAGTACATGCTATTGGCAAGCTATTCTTTCTCATTGTAACATAATAAACGAAAAATATACCTCAGCATTAAATTAAAGATACAAATGGCTCCGCAAATGACTTTTTAAATGTATATGAATATTGTATATCACCAATAAGAAAGTTAATGATAGTCTGGTGTAAATCTCTCATTTCGTACCCGATGAGCCCTGAGTTCGAAAAAACCGATTTCATCAAAAATCATCCAATGGAATGAGGCAGGAGAGGGCAATTATTTTGGAGCGAGTGTCACACAGTGGAGACGGAAGATACTGAAAAGTTGTATCTTTTTTTTAAAAAGAATGATTGCTTTCATTAGTTAACTTCTTACTAAGCTAAATCATTCTGTCACATGTATGGTGCTCAAAGCTGCGAATAACGACAGGAGTCACTTAGCCCTTTGCCATGATGCATTTCGTGGTCCTTGATCGCGACTTTGCTAATCAGGTGGCATTAGTAACAACAACACCACGTTTGCATCTCAAGAAAAAATATTAATAGTAAAAGATATAAATTGTAACAATCAATATAATTTCAATAAAATAGTGGTAGTTTTATTCAATTTGTTTACTGTACTAATTTCATATCATTAATAGCTGCCAGCATGCTTAAGAAGTCTCAGGGGTGTTAATTTTCTCTAGAGGGCTGAAAATATAAACAATATTCATATATATATATAACTCTTTGAAATTAAAATTAAATAATTCGAATCTTTTACACATTATTTACAAAGGAATGGGGCTTCAGAAAAGTATAAAATTTTTAAAATATAATCATAATTTTAAAAATTATAAGTATACGAAAATGAGAAACATTTCTATACATAAAAATTATTAATTAAGTCTTAAGTTGCGCATGCTATTTTCTAAAATAGTTCCTTTAATTACTAGCTATAAGGTGATTTATAAAATTTAATGTATCCCCTTATTACACTGTAGTATTTTTATATTAGTAGAATAATAAATTATATTTTTAAAAAACTAAAAAATAGCATGCGCACACACACAGACTGTAAGTTAATGCCCCACAGCCAAATTACTTCTATATTTACTCTTCTTATTCATTTGGAAGAAAAGATTTTCTCGCAAGTATATGTTGACCCACATATAGAGACCATTTTCTGTCTATGTGGTTTTCGAACTCTCTTGGGAGACCGCAAAAAAAAAACCACTTTGCGTGCCGATATTTGTCTACCCTGAAAGATGTGTATTCACGGCCAACAGCGAGCGGATTATTGCTTACACGATGTTAATTAAAAATACATAAAATGATTTTTAACCCTTTATCTACCGACGGTATAAGTACAGTAAAAATGGTTATTCTATGTAATTTTAAAGTGAGTGGTATTTATACCACCCACTTTAAAATTACATGGAATAACCATTTTTACGAATATACTCTGACGATACTTAAGAGAAAAATTCTTTTAAATCCACTCTTCCAAGATATAGGGCAGCACGGATTCTAGGATGAGTATTTTAGCGGGGAAGGCGAATAGTTTTATAGAAGAAATTGCGTTTTCAGCGGATTGTGACGATTGTCATTTTTGTTCCGAAAAAAGGGTTAATGTCAAAATATAAGTGTCTTATTTCTTGTATGTTAATGAAGACCTTAGAAAACGATTTGACTATTTATTTTAAGCGAACAGTGTATATAATTAGTTTTACAGTTGGAACTCTTTAATTAATTAATTATCCATAACGGATTAAATATCCCAAGGTTGAGTATTTTGTTTATGTATATCCCTTAATTTTCAATATAGTGATTAAAAAAATCAGTAAATCATAATGCGGTAGATAAAGGGTTAAAACGTCAAGATTGCATGGATCATAAACATTTAAATAATAAGACCTTACCCCCACCCCCATTAAAAAATTTCTCATACTCAGTAAAAAATCTGCCGTAACACCCTCAGGTGCGCAGAAGTGAATTCCAGAACCTGTGGCCGAAGAGTTTGCTTTTGCGTTTCTTATAAACTATTTTAAACATACTGGCAATTTATTCTAGAAACATGTTCCATCAGAACGGCGTACACTATGTATTAAAAAAAGAACTGTACCCGCCTTCTCATTACGTTCGGGTCATCCTTCGCGTTAGAATCGAGATGCAAATTACAACTCACTCCCCCCCTACAAGCACCGATGCTTACCACTTGAGTGTTAACTCAGCAAAAAGTGGGCTTGTAGTGTCCAAGGTTGAAGCCGGAGATTCCGAACCGACAATTACTTCTTCACAATTTGTTGTAAAGGAAGGTATCCGGAAAAAAATATCATTTCTCCTTCGGCGGGTGATTAATTTTCTGCGTCCAATAACCCTGGAGCTTCATCCCATCGTTCATCTCCAAATAATGCATGCAAATGACTTCGCAATTCTTCCTTATGTAACTTCCATCACACACGTCACTGGCGTGATTGGAATTATTATCTACAGCAAATAAGCTCCCCCCACCCCCTCTCAATCAATTCATTTTGAAAATTATGAAGAAAACTCGGCTTACTTTTTAGGCTGCTTTCGCCATGTATACGACAATGGGGACTTACCGCGGAGCACATTTTAGAAGAGAAAAAATGCCTCGATTTTTATAAAAATTTGTGACATTTGTGTTTTTAAAAATCATGCATTTGTTCATAATAGAGTGTTTTTAAAATTTCAAAATATTTCATAAATAATCAGTTTTTTTTTCCTTTTAACGTGTAAAGGAGTAGCTCATTTAGCATGACGGCATAGGAATAAAATGAGAAACACATTTTATAAAAGAAAAATGTGTCTCAACTCGAATAAAAATGAATAGTATGATAAAATAAGGGATTATCTACAGGATAGTGAAATCAGAATATAATATTTGTGTTTTAGTACTTTTATATCTGAAAAAATATTTTATCATTTTAATGAGTATTTAAGTACAATATTTTGACAAAAAATTATTCTCCTTTTGTGAAAATTGCATCTATTGTATTAATATTTTGCCGTAAGGTATCCGTAAAGAGGCTACTGGAAATTATAACAGAACCGGTTTATATGTTTTAAAACAGCGTATAAATGGATAATATTTGTTGATATTTAAAAATGTCAAAAATCATATCTGATTATAAAATGCATATAAAAAATTGTTTTAAGAATAGTATTACAATGAAAAGTATTGAAAAAGGTTATTCAATATTTTGACAAAAAATGATCATAGAATGACCCATTTTCAAAATATTCTCCTTTTCTAAGTGAAAATTGCCATCTATTGTATTAATATTTTGCCTGTATATAGCTCAGACTTCTTTTGCTAAAGAGGCTCAACAAGAATTTTTGAAATATATAACGTCCGCCCGTTGATGTAGGTTTATCCATGTTTTATGTCAACAGAGGGAAAATGACATTTTAAGAAAAACGTACGATAATTATTTCAAATGGTTGTAACTTTCTTCGGAAAAATTCAAAATCATATCTGATGTTTACCTCTGTCATCAGAGCGTCTGACTTGATTATTATTATTTGTTCAAAATTATTTATTTATTTATTTTTTAGAAGCAGTGTCGTACTCGAAAGCGCCAGAACATTTGGGAAAAACCAATACCTTACTGACTAAATTAATTTTTAGCCGCGATATTGTATTTAAATAAATCACGAATTTGTCAAGATGTTCTTAAAACAATTTTATGCCATGTGATCTACCCTGTTGAGGGGCTGATGCACTAAATATCATTCAACATTTTCCATTGACATGCACTATTTAAAAACACGGTTCCGGCGATGGACCTCGTCATTTTGTACCATGATCAAGAAACGATTTAATTTTAATTTCTCATTTAAAGAAATATACATTTGCATAACGGCACGGTGGGTCTCTAGCGCTACCAGACTTGAACTCATGACACCGCGTGTGCGTCCTCCTGCTCCAAATATAAAAGTGTTACTGGTCTACATTTCCATCTTTTCTCATTAGAGAGAGATCAACATGGCAGCAATATGTTTTTTTTTTTACTTTATTGTAATTGTTAAGTTCTCTCGACAGTATTTGAAAAGCCGTGGTAGCCTAGTGGTCAAGGAAACCAACTCATGCCTGGCGTGCAAGAGTTTGAGCTAGTACCGCCGAAGATCCTCCGTTTAAAGGGGTCGATGCACGTTCAGTAGGTCGAGGCTCAAACGTCCTCTCGTTGGTGTGGTGGGGAGGTTAGGAGAAGGAGTGCCAGCTCCGGTGTCGTCCTCATCACTTGACCTTTGTTCAAAGATACGAGGTCCGTTACCAAAAGCCTTTCGAGTAGCTGAACAGTGCGACGTTATTATTCACTCGCTTACGTGACCACGAGTTCGTGACCAAAACCCAGTGTTTCTCAAACTTTTAATATTTGCAACCCAATATTCAATCATAATTTTCATCGCCCCCCTTCCATACAATAACAATGTATTACATTCAATAATACTATACTTTGACGCAAAAAACTACAATATGATTTTAACCTCTTAAGTGCCACTGGCGTATATAAACATCTCGCTCAGCCAAAACGTTAATTGCTCTGGACGTATATATAGATTTCTCTGAAGTACGGTCTTTTCTGTGCACTGCTATCCATAAAATTATTCCAAAGGCTTTAGAATGCAAAAAAAGGACCTTGACAGTGATATTGACAGTGTTTTTCTTCCCCATACGTGCACTTACGTGGAAGCATTGCGGAGTAAATCTTTACTTTTGATCGACGGATAAATGTTGATTTTTTTCCCCCCATAAAATTATTACACTTGTTCTTAACTTATCTTTAATTATCAAGGACATTGTACATTGATGCATTTATAAGTGTATTATATCAGTGTAAATGCGTATTTCATTTTTTTATTATATCAGAATGTATTTTGTGTGTTTACTTTCAGTTAATTAATTATTTTTAAAATAATCTTTTGTTTTCGACTTTACAATACACTCGCGCCCCCTAAGGGGCGTGCCCCACAGTTTGAGGAACACTGCTATAACCACTAGGCTACCGCTGCCACCTGTTACGATGGAACTTTCCAGTGGCGAGAATTATGGAGAAGAGAAAAGAATATCATTTGTGTACAGCCCAACAAATGTATTTAGAAGACGATTCTCTATCTGTCTCTCTGAGAGAGCAATAAAATTTTAGTATATAATTTCAAGGAGAGGTTATAAAAATCTCAAATAATTACAACGTACTTTGTGTTTAAAAGAGACTTTAAAAACTAGAAATTTATATAGCCAAGCACTAGAAGATATGCACACAAGCAGCCCGTTATGCGTTA
The DNA here is from genome assembly GCA_019973935.1 of Trichonephila clavipes. Classification (NCBI taxonomy): domain Eukaryota; kingdom Metazoa; phylum Arthropoda; class Arachnida; order Araneae; family Nephilidae; genus Trichonephila; species Trichonephila clavipes. The sequence goes on along the minus strand of BMAU01001397.1, from coordinate 624,998 downwards.
ATGCCTTATACAAGGAAGTCGTTTTATAATGAAAACGTTTTCATTATCTCAAGTAATTTTCTATTCACCACTTTATAATTACATAGGGATCATTCATTTAATGTCATGTGATATTCGGGACAAGCCATCATAAAAGTAAAGATAAAGAATGAGCGCTGAATGATAACAACTAAGCACATTGCTGCCATTAGTGGAAGCTAATAAAGAATAAGGATGTTTCCAGGCATTGGTTTGAATAACAGAAAATGTCATGCTTTTCTGTCAATGACAGTGTTTCCACCTAAATTCTTCTTACTGTGCGGAAATTCTCAACCGAAAGTATTCTTTTGAAACATGTATAAAATACAGTCGAACCTCTATAGAGCGTACTTTTAGAGAACTATTTTCTCTATAGAGCGTACTTTTTCCTGGAACATTTCGCGATTTTCTTCGTAAAATAACCTCTCTATAGTGAAGTGCATTTTCTATAAAACGAACTTTTTCTTTTGGAATTCAATTTTTTTCTGCCTTTTTTAAAATAATTTTTGAAAAAATTTCAAGTTATTCTCCCTTTAACACATTTTATGGTGGTGATAAATCTCGAACTGGTTTTATTAGATCCTAAATCGCCGAGAGCAATAGAGCTCTGGACGTTTCATCCAAGAAGTAAAACCCTTAACCCCCATTGCCCAGTTCACTAGAAACACCTTGGATATCCTCTTTGACCCTCAGTGGACTAGTCCCCGTGTTCTAATTATAAAATGTATGTTCAATATTACTTGTATTCTTTAAATTATAAAATGCTCTTAAAATTCATTAATTTTAGCATCAAGTTCTTTTCTTAATATTGAAAATATATTGAATTCTTCGACATTCTTTTTTTTCTTGTTTTCCTTACAGTTTTTGTTTCTTTTTTGATGGGTAAAATATATAAAAAACATATATTATTTTAAAAAAGGTGTAAATAATTATTTTTTAATATATAGTGTTTATGAATTTAAAATAATTGTGTTTTATGTGATCTATAAAGTATATTAAAAGACGAACCTCTTTATAACGAATTTTCCATAGAACGAACCTTTTTCCGGTATTTAGCGACTTGGTTACATAGAGGTCCGACTGTACATAAAATCAGGAAAGCATTTTAGCCCTGATCTATGGAATTAAAACTACTTCGTGAAAAATCTTCCAAATACAACATCTAACGAGTTACAGCCTCTGTCATACCACTCGTGCCTGTGCACACCGTCTCATAGCACTTTGCTATGGTGGGATTACGGTAGACGCCGTAGCCTAGTTGTTGTGGTGGTCGCAAATTCGTGGCCATAGGTTCGAGTCCTGGAGCCAATGCAAGTGAAATCAGCCGAGGTTCAATGTCTTCCCGTTGGCATGGTCACTTGACCATGGCTCAAAATGACGAGATCCGTTGCCCTCGTGTAGCTGAATTCACTCTCTGAGACGATTCTATTTTGTGCAGTGATCCCTTTTATTTGATGTCGATTGATTGATTGAATATTAACGTCGCACTATTCAGCTACATGAGGGCTTTTGGCCCCAGACCACGTAATTTTGAACCATGGTCAAGGCAAGTGGACGACACCTGAGCTGTCACCCCCCTCTCCTAACTACCACACCACCAACGGGAGGACGTTTCAGCTCTCGACAGATTTAACGTGCATCGCTGCCCTACACGGCTTATTTGATGTCGAAGTTTAAGGCTGTTTTCGACAGAAGTACGAGAGCCTCAACTAGACGCGGAGCACATTTTTAGGCAGAAAAATGCCTTAATTTGCATAAAAATTTGCAACATTTTAACTCATACATCTGTTAACTATAAAGTGTTCGTAAAATTTCAAAATATTCCGTGAATACTATTTTTTTCATTTTTAACACGAGAAAGGACACCTCATTTAACATTACGATATAGGAGAAAAAATGCGAAACACATGTTTCACAAGAAAAAATGGCTCAACTCGGTCAAAAATGTGAAGTATCATAAAATATGTTGTTCTCTAATGCAGAGGTTGCCAAAGTGGTGGTCTGTGGACCATTAGTGGTACGCGAGGAAATTTCGCTGGTCCCCAGAAAAATGTGGAATGTACTTAAATTCGACATAACGCACTCAGTTCTCGAATACTTGAGGCCCTTTGTGAAGAAATTGTCTACTCGTCTTCTTCGTCATGCTGAGGGGCATAATACTGAACCGACTATTCGCCTTGCGGGAAGAAGTAAAATTATTTTTCCAGGAACAAAATAATCCCAAATTGTAAAAATATATTTTCCCTGTTAAATGAACTAAACATACTCTTGCAAGGACAACTTCAGGACGTGCTCACACTATGAAGTATAATGGATGTGTTTCAAAAGAAAATATACTGTGGCAACTGCGGTTGGTTGAGACGATCAGTAAATGTTTTCTAATTTTAATGAATACATGAAAGAAAATGATTTTAATTAGCAAGTAGAAACTATAGTTAAAAAGCGTTTGGAATCACTTACAGAATCTTTTGTTCGTTGTTACCCAAAAATGAAGACCTCAGACATGGTATTATGTGGATAATAGATCCGTTAGCAACGAAAATTCAGATAATTTTAAGCATGCATCTCTCTCTTTATGTCTAAAAGGAAGCCTCACCTACCTCTATCGGCGAAAAAATTCTCGCATTCATCCTTATCAAGATCTCAGTTTTGGCTTTCCATAAAAAGGGAATACCCTTTTCTTAGTGAACAGCCGATGGAAATTCCGATTCAATTCTCTATAATTTATTTATTTGAGAAAATGCCTTTTCATCTGCTATAGCCATCAAAACACGGTACCGATTTCAACTTGAAATAAATACAGTTCTCCGTTTCGCAGTAACAACATTGGATCCAAACATCCATAATCTTATTTCAAGTAAGCAGTAACATCCCTCACATTAGGAATGTATAATGCTAAAAGTTTGTTATACTTAAACCATTTTTACTTGTTTTGTTTTTACAGTTTGTTTGTTTTGTTTATTTTATTATGGTTTATTAATATAAAGCTTTCATAATTTGGTTACAATGAATAGTTTCATTTTATTAACTAGGTACATTCTATGTGTTCTTAGATCACAATTTTTTTATAAATATATTTTACACTTAAAAAATCCTATTAGTGGTCCGCGGGATTAAATTACGAATTTACTGGTTCGTGATGTCAAAAAGTTTGGCGACCGCTGCTCTAACAGATAGTAAAGCCAGAATATATATAGTATTAATTTTTCATTTCTTTTATATCTGAAAAAATGTATCTAATTTGGGTCCTATTCTTTAACATTAACCGAAAACAGCCTTAAATATATAAGTTCAATTCTAAAAAAAACTGCATTCATCCCGAATTCTAAATGAAAAGCGATCGGATTCAACACCATTTTTGAAGACAACAAATGCGAAACCGACTCTGTCATCAATTTTACTGCATCAGTATAGCAAACACGGAAATAAATTTGCGGTACTGCCCTTACAAATGAATACAGAAGGTCATTCGCCGTTTATAGAAACGATGTTGTAATTTATATTCTGGTTTGCATTTTGAGATAAAACTTTAGCAGACAATTATTCTTAAGTTTCCAATGTTTTCTTTTGATTGTAATGTAAAATAAGACTTACCCTGAAAATGGCTCCAAAAATTGATACACTGCTCGATCGTTACGTAACGGAGCTTTCCGAGAAAAAATATTCACATCAATAAACTATAAAGTGGTCTCGGTTATTGCATTTTAAAAAATGTGTTTATAATTCATTAAATTTGAAAGGTAAAAAATGTCCAACTGAAAGTAAAAACGAAAATAGAACCACGAAATTTCCTCCTAAGACAGTTCGAACGCAGACGACAATCCAGAAAGTGACTGATCCTAAAAGAAAATCCGCGGATTCAAAGATTCGTTGCATCGAAACCAGGAATGTGTCTTCCATTCATTCATAAAAGTTAAAAAAACACGTCTAAACTTAAAGTTCATCTGCTTTTGCCAAAACACATTGCTGTAAGAAAAATATATAAATTATATAAAAAACACCTAGCTGCTAAAAAATGGAAATTTCTGATAACACTCGATGAGGCATGTGTCTATTTAAGTGACTGTAATTAAAGATCAATTCTGTGTTGTTCTCTCAACTGACAGAAATGACCTTACGAAATGGCTTCGTCAATGCACAGTCAAGTTCCCAAAGGGATTTCTGATAGTTGCCTGATTTTGTTACAATGGCAAATTAAAATTCAAAACAACCTCAGGTAAAGCAAAAATTAATTAACTCTTCTATCAGCAGAACACTTAACAGCCAATTTCGGAAGAAAAGATTCCAACCTCATAGGGAAACCTTTAGGACCACTTCCGATTTAGCTTCCCATGTTTGACAAAGAAAAGATTTCTAGTCGACACCTTTAAGACCACTACAAATCCGCTTATTTAGCAAAGAAAGAATCGGAAGCAAACACTGTTTACGTATGGATCCCTCTTCGACGAAGTTGGCCCCCCACGAAATTTTGCTTGGGTGATAAATCACCAAATCCTGACGCTTCTCCAATGGACTTTTGTGCTTTCACTTTATTAAAACTAGGCTTAGGAAAATTGCACCCAAAAACACACTGAACGGACTTCGGAAAACAGGTCAAGAGGAATGGAGTAAAAATTGGCTTGATAATGCTAAGAAAAAGTGTACTTTCAAGGATAATTTGAGCTTAAGTTATTGAAAAGAATCATGGCTATCGGATAGAAGCAAATCGCTACAAAAATACGATATAGATAAAAATTAGCTATTAAAATCGTTTCGATAAATTGCGAACGACCTTCTGTAAAAATATTTAATAAGCATTTTTTATGTATATTTTCTTAACTTTTGCATTTGAGAGATTATATCGGAAATCAGATACTTTAAAGAAAACATTATAATTCTCGAGGTACAATTCTTGTTATTTATCATTCCCGAGTCTAATTATACTATATTTCTAGATCCTCATTTTCAAGAACGAATACTTCCACGACACTTTTTTCGAAACCAATAATAATCGTTCAGGCAACACTATAGCCGAAGCAATTAGATTGAATTCGAATTAATGCTCGGAGATCCAGTAGACATTATAACGATGAAAACTGACATTCGCTTTCAATGTTTGGAAATTATTTAACTGCCTCTCGCCCTTGACGGTGGACAGACCGGTTTCAAGAAGACGCAGAATTTTATGTCAGACCTTCATTAATCTGAGCATAAAAACTATGAAAATGAGCGTGCTTGGAATGTTTCGGATCGTTATCTGTTAAACGCAGATACGCAAATTTATCGATACAAAAACTGGAAAAACATTTAATTAATGATCAGGTATAGTAATAAATTTACTTCAGCTGCTGACGTGCTGACACAGGAGGGTTTGTCAAATTAAAACTTGTTCTATGCAAATACAAACAGAGCTCATATCTGATAATAATATTCAAACCATCATTTCGAGCCAATTAATCATGTTTTTCATTATATTAAAAAGTCCGTGCATTATTATTGTTTTAGCTACCAATAAGCTGTTCCTGGAAATTTTTCAAGTGTCTGCTTCCACCAATAATGACGATTTTCGAAAGTATGTTATAACAGTGGTATATTTTCCCCTTACAATTGTGTTGTATTGAAATACAGAGTGAACCAAAAGTTTTGCCTTGTTTATAAAAATTCATTACAAAATAACTTTTAAATACAATAACATAACTTTTGTATCATTGAATTGGTCAGATTTTTAGCAGTTTTATTAAGCAGTAGATAATGACAATGCTTCTTCAAGAATGGTTCAAGGGAACATTTATAAGAAAGACATCATTTTTTGCCAAACTGGCGTCGATACCAAGTGTGCTCTGGTTTCACGAAACGAAATCGCCCATTAATATTCAGCGTAAAGGAGGTGGGGAAAGATCGGCCTTTTTTCGCCCATCAGCAAGTTTATATTATGTATTTTTTTTAACACTCAGTCGAAATGAGAAAAAATGTTGGGTTTTTTTAAAAAAAATCTTGTATTAAAACAGGAAACAAAAATAATGTTAAACTATTTGTAACAAATGTCTTCGATTCTATTTCCTTCTCGCTTTCACTGGCTGAATCGTCATTGGACCATCCAGTAGCAACATTTTGAAGTGTATCAGCATATCCAAGACTTGGTGCTTTTTTCTAAGTGTCATTAGGGCGCCAGTACCCCAAGTACAGATGCAACATGTGCACAGCAGGCAACAACTCTAGCACCCACTTTGCACGCACAATACCATTTAATGTTCGGATTATGACCTATACCTCTTCTTATCTACGTATATGTTATATACTTTTGAGCTTGTGTGGCTTGATCTCAACTGGAGTCGAACAACTGAGGAATGTTCTCTATGTACGTAAAGAGAGTACATCCCCGATGGATTAAGGTGCTCGTGAGTGCATTGTTTTTCAATAAAATGCACACAATACTACGTAAAATAATGGCCACAATAAAAAAAATATTTGTATTTCAATATGACTTACGCGAGGTGAAGGCACGTTTGAACACGCACGTGACGGATGAGTCTGACCGATTCGCGGACTAGCTATTTTATTTCGTATCACATCAACGCGCTCGATGCACAAAAACAAATGTGAATGTCAGTTTAAAAGCCTTATTATTGTAGTATTTGAAAGACCGAAATATAGAGGGGTGCATAAAGCGCGTAATAGTTTTATTTTAAATGAAAGTTAAGAAAAGCGCTTAAAATAACATAACTCAACGAATTTGCCAAGTTTAATGACTTTTTTATGCGACTTGCTGTTTTTTTTTCTTACTATTTTTAGAATAAAAGCAAAGATCAATACCTAAATTTCACATAAATATAATAATATAGCTCCAATATATACTCTGAATTTTCATGACTATGATGGGCGAAAAAAGGCCGAGATTTAACCACCACATTTCGACATTGTCATGGAAGCACAGCACCTGGTGCAAAATCAATAGTGCGATGGTATGAAATGGTTACAGAAACAGGCAACGTTAAGGACCTTCCTACAGTCTTAGAGTCCTACCATAAAGCTGTACGAGGGCTGTTAGCGATTGACCTCGTCATTTTGTACCATGTACAAATGACGAGAACGACACCTGAGCTGGCATCCCCTTCTCCTTACTTCTACCCTACACCAACGGGAGGACGCATCGGAGCCTCTGCACGGCGGGTGTTAAGCAGTACTAAGCTCGAAATCATGACATACCTGCAACGAGCCCATGACTTTGACCTCTAGGCTACCGTGGCCAAGGGTCCTTCTAGATTGATTGATTGAATATTAACGTCGACTGTTCAGCTACACGTTTTGGCGACGGACCACGTGAGGTCGAACGACACCTCAACAGTTTCAGCTCTCGACAGATTTAACGTGTGACAAGTGGTACTGGGCGGGGTTTCAACGGCGTAGTGTGAGCGAATCAACAGTTGGACGAGTGTGACAACGTTTCAACGGAGTCCTACTAAATCAACTTGAGAAGTTTCACGTGAACTTCAAATATAGTACACAAGTTTTGTTTGTTCATAAAATTCTTAGGTTGCCTGCTGAAAAAGTGCAAGACATATTAAAGAACACTTGGAGGAAACTGAAATGCTGCCTAAATATTCTCCGAGCTACTAAGGAGGTACACGTTGATCATGTATTACGAATTAAAGAAAAAGTTGAATCGCATCAAAAATTATTAATAATTTTATGACAGCAATCAGGTGAGCATATTTGTCTCAAAAACGATTTATCATGTAACTTTCTTCTTCGCATAGTTTTGTATGAAATGATTTTTACACTTAAAAAAATTTTCAACGGAATATTTGGCGAGAACTATTTTCCGATTAAAGCAATATAATATATAAACTTACAACGGAAAATTAGTCTAATGGGTTGTCACTTGTTATCAGAGAGAGAGAGTTACACTGTGTAAAACAACCCGAGAGCTATTAGAGAGACAGACGTCGTAATGTTAAACCATGGTCAAGTTAAGAGGAGGGAGTAATTTTATGACGCAAGAGCCAATTTTGGCTATATATATATATATATATATATATATAATATATATATGTGTGTGTGTATATATATATATATATATATATACATATATATATATGTGTGTGTGTGTACTGCGTCAAACATATATATATATATATATATATATATATATACATATATATATATGTGTGTGTGTACTGCGTCAAACATATATATATATATATATATTGTGTGTGTACTGCGTCAAACACACACATATATATATATATGTGTGTGTGTACTGCGTCAAACACATATATATATATATGTGTGTGTGTGTGTGTACTGCGTCAAACATATATATATATATATATATATGTGTGTGTGTGTGTGTGTGTGTGTGTGTACTGCGTCAAACACACACATATATATATATATATGTGTGTGTGTGTGTACTGCGTCAAACACATATATATATATATGTGTGTGTGTGTGTGTACTGCGTCAAACATATATATATATATATATATATATATATATATGTGTACTGCGTCAAACACACATATATATATATATATATATGTGTGTTAAACCATGTAAAAACACATATATATATATATGTGTTTGTGTGTGTGTACTGCGTCAAACACATATATATATATATGTGTGTGTGTGTGTGTACTGAGTCAAACATATATATATATATATGTGTGTGTGTGTGTGTGTGTGTGTGTGTGTGTGTGTGTGTGTGTGTGTGTGTGTGTGTGTGTGTGTGTGTACTGCGTCAAACACACACATATATATATATGTGTGTGTGTACTGCGTCAAACACACACATATATATATGTGTGTGTGTGTGTACTGCGTCAAACACATATATATATATATATATGTGTGTACTGCGTCAAACATATATATATATATATATATATATGTGTGTGTGTGTGTGTGTACTGCGTCAAACATATATATATATATATATGTGTGTGTGTGTACTGCGTCAAACATTCCTTAAAATATTAGAATTTTAAAAATGCATTCGCACACATGTATATATATTTACATACGTGCATGCATGTACACATATAAATTATAAATCTATATAAAACTACAAATCAAATTTAATATAAAAAATCTAATTTTTAAAGAAAGCCAAATAGATGTTGGTAGGGAGAGGGGGGGCACTCCCACTAAGTCAGATAAGGTTAAAACAGATGTTTGAAACAAGTAATATAAAAAAAAGTTTTAAGTCAATTCCTATACTTAGATCAACAAAGAAAAATTTTATTTTAGCTACTTTTGATTAAATAATTACAATTAATATAAGTATGTATATACACAGGGCAGAATCACATTAAGTGGTCATTTATTTTTATTCATTATCCTTAAATTATCGCATTGTCATCCAAACCAATCGTGTATATAAAATTTCAGTTTTACTGAATGCTTTAAAACGTGAGAAAAAAGCCTTTACAAGTTTTGACACAAGTCGCCAAAAGTGATGCCAACGTGGCTGTATTTGTAATTCTTTAAATAATTAGTTTCAATCAAAATAAATTTTTTAATTATAATTAAATTACTGTATTGTCATCCAAAATAATCCTATATATAAAATTTCAGGTCAATGGAGCGCTTTCAAATTTATTTTATGAACGATTGAAAATTCCACCAATGATAAATAAATAAATAAATAGAGAGTGAGAGAGAGTTATACTAGTAGGAATTGAAAAAGTAGACGTGTGATGATGGTTAAAAATTGGACAATCTACTAAAATGCGACGCACAGTGTACGAGCGTTTTTAGGAGCATTTTTACCAAAAAAAATGTCTGTGTGCAGGGAGGTCTTGAGACCATGGGGCCCACACAAATGTAGGCCCTATCCATGACTCTTTAAAGTAGACAGTACATATCATACATTGTCAAATACTCGTACAAACAATTACCCGAAGCAAATCAATGTGCATGACTTACAATTGCACTAACCGGCTCGACTGACTGCTGTCTTTTGACTGAATCATTGATGATGGTGTATGGTGGTGAGCCTAGGTCTGTACTAGGCTTGGACAACGGTTATCACATGTAGCCAGTTGACATATTGTCCAAAATTCCAGTTTTTCGAAGAATACAACCGAAAAGAACATTTGACCGCTGAAATTATTCGAATTATGATCTGATTAAGGCTGAATCGAGAATTGGGGTCCGGGCCTAGTGAGCGCATGCCTTAAGACGTCCTTTCCTCTATGTACAACGAGTCTGACCAATGCGAAGACGAATCCATTTGACATCAACCCTTCGCATTGGCACTGCTCCTATGACAGGTTTCCCAGAGTGCAGTTTGTTATCCAGCTACAGACTCCATGTATGTTTGTGATTTCTGCCAGGTTGTTAAAATATGATACTGGGTGACTCGCTTCATGTCCGACAGTGAGCGACCTAAGCTGACAATTCCCTCTCCAAACTACCACACCATGCCAACGAGAGGACAATGAACATGGCAAAATAACGTACATAGGCCCGCTTCTACACGGATGGTCTTCAAAGACACCAGGAATAGAACCACGATACACCCGCCACGAGTTCGTGATCATAACCACTTGGCTACTGAAAGAAAAGGGCATTTGTACAAGATAAGAGGCTCAACATTACGACGTAAACATCTCGCATTTGTTTCGAACTGGTTTCGTTGAAATTGCGTTCCATGATTTAAAAAGGAAAACGAGATCCTGCACGAAAAAAGTACACATAAACTGGAAAATATGCATTCTCAGTCCGTAGTCAGTTTCATGTAAATTTTCAAGATATATATAATTTTTTTTTACTCAACAAGAGACGCAATGTCTGGCGTCATTCGGCTAATGGTTGAAACAATAAATTCTGGAATCCTAAGCTCGCGCACATTTTAGGAATTAGCCATTTGGATCACGTACACGGTTTCATTATCCCTGGGCTATTTTTTTACGAGAGCGAATCCGCGCGCGGTTCAGGAAAGACGGGGAGAGATGTGAAAAATCTAAATAGACATTCATCTAATCAGAGTAGAAAAGAATACTCGCCTGATCCTGATCAGGACAATATGAAACAAAATCATTAAATTATTGTATTGCCATCAGTCCTTGCCAAGTGTGCAAAATTTCGAATTAATCTGATCTTTTAAAGTGCGTAAAAGTAGAGTTCAAAGATTCCGTTACATATAAGTAAAGCTAAAAAAGCGTGTTAAAAACGGGTTCATGGACACAGTAAGTTTGGCAACCATTCTTTAAATAATGTTGTTTTTAATGTGCCACCTGTCTAATGGTGTCATATAGAGGTTCACAAAGTTCATAGCGGCAAAGGGCTAGATGTACACCTGTCGTTAGCCATAGCTTTGAGCACTGTACATATGACAGTACAATTTGACTCGGTTCAACACTGGGGGTGGTCAGGGGTCTCACACCTCATTTTCCCTTCCAACGACCTCAAGTGAGTACTTGCGGTTCGACTGCTATTTAGAGTACTCCCATGCCGCACAGGTACTATACATTTACATACATCTCTGCCATCTCCAGGCACAGAAGTCTCTCTCTCTCTCTGTCGCTAAACACTACATTAGATCGGGGAAGGGGGAGGGGTAAAAACATTCTTTTACCATGAATTAGATTATCTCAGGTATAATTCGAATTCTAATCCGAAGGTCGTGGGTTCAAATGTGAGCATGATTGTGGCAGTTTGGGCCACAGTTTACCAGCTCAGGTGCATACTCGTCGCTAACCAAGGTTCGAAATTATTATGCTTTCACAAATAGCTCACATGTTGCTTTAGAGTACGATGTGTTAACTAAAATAAATTTCATTTATTAAGATTGATGACAATCTTGTCTTGTCGTATTGTAAAGCAACACGAGAGCTATTGGCGACGGAGCTCATAAATTTAAACCTCAGTTGAATAATGAGAACGACAGCAGAGCTGGGGCATTCCACACCACGCCAAAGGGAAGACTTTGAGCTCGACATATTTAACGAGTATCAATTAGTTACCTCCGCAAGATGGGTCTTGAGCAGCACTACCGCTTGAACTTATGACATTCCAGTCACGAATCCGCGATCTTGACCACTGGGTTACTGCAGCCCCCCACTTGGTGAAAAAAAAAGATATATGGGAGAGAGAGAATTTTATCGCTAAAAAAGTTTAAAAGGATCGTAAGAAATGAATGCTGATAACGAATATTTGCATGCATGTCACGAGTGATTTTCATTTGCATAGGGGAGGGGTGTTTTTTTTGTGCGCTCAAAACTTTTTCGAAAACAGTTTCTTATCTGGGGTGAACAAATCGATTTAATTTGAAAAAGGACCTAAGAGAAAGTTCTGCCGAAGTTCAGAGAAAGTGTAAAGAGTCCATCTGTCTTATCTGAGAACAAGACACATTTTTTTTGCAGCTTCTCTGACTTGGGGCTGTGACCTTCACCGGGCGGCAGTGTGAGTTCACTTACCCTTTACTCTCCATTTTTTCCTCGCTTACTTGGTTGATGCGCCGTAGAATGCAGAACACATTAATTTTTCCTTTCATTTGAGAGTATAAACGTGATTTATTAACTTTTTTCACCAAAACCGAAATGAAGAGACCACTCCGAAACACCTCGTCTTTTCTTTGCAACTGTTAAGTATAGAGAGCCGATTGCTGAACTTAGTTTCCGAAATTCTACATCACGCTGTATTGGGGGGCACAGAACAATTCAATGGACAAAAACTGGTCAAAAATCAAATCTAATTTCAATAGCCTAAATTATCTTTATATACTTTTCTATAATCTCACAAAATTTAAAAGCTCTGAGTTTAAAAACGCAGATTTATGATAAAACTTGCAGATTCATATCACAAAGGTAAATCAAAACTTTAAACTGATTTATCTCAGAAAGATAAAATAACTAGTTTGCCTTAGTTTAAAATGCTAAGGGTTTTTTTCTATTGGGATAAATGTTTTAATATTTTTTCTAACTTCTGCTAGTAATACATGTAACAAAAATTAATATGGATTTTTGAATCAAAGCAATACTTTTTCAAACAAAGTAATTGAATTTACAATTTACACAATTTTTAAGGAATTTTTAATAATTATTCATAAAAAGAAGTATTGTACAAATACCAATCACGTTTTTCCCAAACCCATACCAAATTTTATTATGCATCTTCTGATGTACTTGTAAATCAAACTTTATGTGTGCATGTCAATTTTTGTAGGAGTAGCATTTTAAAATAACATTTTAAGTTTTTCGCTTAAAAATTAAATGGTTAGCTCTTTATGAAGTTTTGAGCACAAAATTTGTTATACATAATACATACACGTAAGGAGCAACAAAAATAGTTTTGAAAATCTCATTATATATATATAAAATATATATATATATATATATATATATATATATATATATATATATATATATATATATATATATATATATATATATATATATATATATAATTATATATATATATATATATATATATATATATTATATATATATATATATATAATTATATATATATATATATATATATATATATATAATAAAAATTAAAATATTTTGTATCCTGTCAAATGTATGAGTAGCATCTGTTATTATTTCAAGGGGTAGCAAAGGATTATTATCGCGCATTGGTGGTCGATGAATTTTGTATGGAACCGTGTATACGAGCTACGAGTTTGAGTTATATTAGTCGCACGATAAAGCAATACGAGGGCTACTGGAAACAAACGTCATTTTGAACCACGGTCAAGTGACGAGAATGACATCTGGGTTGGCACCCCCCCTCTCCACACCATCGGGAGAACTTTGAGCCTCGACAGATTTAACGTGCATCAACCTCTCTACGTGGCGGGTGGCGTGAGTGAATACATTGTTCAGCTACACGAGGGCTTTCGGCGACGGACCACGTCATTTTGAACGATGGTCAAGTGACGAGGATGATATCTGAGCTGGCACCACTTCTCATAACTACCACACCACACCAACAGGAGGATGTTTCAGCTCTCGACAGATTTAACGTTCATCGTCCCCCTACACGATGGGTCTTTAGTGGTACTATGCTCGTGACAAGGCCAGTCACGATCCGATACCTTGGCCACTCAGCTACCGCGGCTACACATGACAGGTGGCACTCATTACACGACAACCAGAACCGTGATCATTAGGTTACATCTGCTTAATACCATGATAGACATATTCCCACTATTGCTATAGAATAAACGATTGTAGAAAAAGGGTAAATATAGAATAGCATAGAATTTGAAAGAAAAGAAATCAAATTTACGTTTCCAACTATATCAGTATTTTTTTATTTTTAAGTTGATTTGAAAATAAAATTTATATATAGCTGTGTATACTTCTGTACATAAACTTCCAAAGTAGCGCACACAGAAAAATTGAGAACAGCATTTCTCAGGGGAGAGCTTTCCTTGATCAATTAGTCTAAGTGCAGGTTCCGTCAGATGAAAACGGGGTGAATACACTGATATACAGCGTCCCCGAAAGCTGCGTTTTCAAAAAGGCGCGGGGTCAAGGCCAAGGTCTCGTGACCGGCGTGTCATGAGTTCGAGCCCAGTACAGTTGAAGATCCGCCGTTTAGGAGAGCGATACACGTTAAATCTGTCGAGAGCTTAAACGTCCTCCCGTGGGTGTGGTTTGCAAATTAGGAGAAGGGTGCAGCTCAGATGTCGTCCTCTTCCCTTAATCATGATTCAAAATGACGAGATCCATCGCCAAAAGCCCTCAAGTAGTTGAACAGTGCGACGTTAATATTCACTCACTCAAAATGTATTAAAAATAAACATTCTATCTAATCAAATGCTAATTAAATGCTGTACATTTTGCAGCATTGTCGTTTCAAAATGGCTTCACCGCAAGAACAATCGCAAGTTGTAGCATGGTTTATAGAATTTAAATCTGCAACACATGTATACAGCGTAAATTTCGGACTACCTATAAACGAAGTCCACTTTCAAGATTTATAACATCGAAGGGGCACATTTTTTGAAGATTTATGACGAAAGGTCGCGTTTTAACAAAAACGAGATCTGACCACCCTAGTTGAAGGTGAGATGATGTTACTCGTGTTGACCCGATGTATTGGAGGTACTAAGGGTATGCACACACATTGAAACTGTGTAACAGGGGCACACACAAGTGGGGGGAGTCCCCGGGTGCGGATTTCCCCCATAGTCCTTGATTTTTTTTCGATTCATGATAACCTTATGTATAGAGTACGACAAATTTAATTATTTGCTATTAATAATTAATTCTATTAATTAATGCTAATTTTTTTAATAAATATTTAATTTTTTACTGTTTTTCCCCCTTAAAATCCACAAGATCCGAAGAATATGTTGAGTGTCGCATCGGAACCTGATGCAAGAAGGGTGTGCTCCCCAACCCTTTAAAAAATTCATGTGTGCGCCACTGCTGTGCAATAAAACGTTTTAAAAAATTATGGAACATAAAAAATCATAAATGAGAATATTTGTGTGTATTTATTTGTAATATAAATTTGAAAGTGTTGTCATACTTTTTGGACATCCGGTACTTTTACATATTGCAATGATGTTCTGTTTTTCCGTGGCACTTTTTGTACGTAATTAGAGGTCATGGAGTAGAATTGCGTATTAAAGAAATGAACTAACTGAATATAATTCTTCGCACTCTAGTACTTTTCAACTGTGTATTTACATCAATTTGTGGTACTACATTACCTAGCGCTACTAATATAAGTAAATTAAATTACATTAATTCATTTATGCACACCTTATGACGCCGATATTCAGATTTATTGCCCGAAACTTAAGCGAAAAACAAGCGGATTATTTTTTTTTTCTGCTTTATTTCTTCTCAGTAACCTTCACACTCTTGCAAATACACCCCCAATCCTCACTGCAAAAGGCCAGAGTGGAAGGTCGTTTTTAACACTCTTCTCGTAAAAGTGTATTAACTAATAAGAGTTTATCAAACACAGCGCTAATTGAAAAAAAAAGCGAAAGGGATTATTACCATAAAAACGAAATACGAAGTATGTACATTGAGAGGAACTTGCTTGCATAACTGGCTCGAAGTGGTGGACTCGGATTCCACTTTTACGCCACTCGTGTCGATCGATGGCGCAATGCTTTCCGAAAAAAGTGTTACGTGACACAACGAAGGACGTATAGGGTTGTTAGGGTGTCTATAGGGTTGTTGCATCATTTTGCGCACGATCTATTTAATTCTTGTGGTACTATGTTTAAATTCATTAGGTGTGCTGTTCAAAATCGTTCTTTAACGTTGGAGGAAATGGGGATGCCCCCGTCAATACACGATAAATCTGGTGTGACCTAAGCTCCTACCGTTGCATGATGTGAAAATTTTGGAGAGATGATGCGCCTTCGTCACTTGAGTGTGGTACAGAGTGAAGATTTCCATCGATTATCATCTTCGTGTTGCTTCTAAAAGTGTTTTTATGGCTTAGGTAGCCTTGTGGCATGATCGCAGAACTTCGGTGGTACTAACCTAGAACTCATGAACCGTTTCCCTGACCACCGTAGCCTACCGTAGCCACTGTAATAATAATATGAAATCAGGTGATTGCAGTCTGAGTTAAAAATGGTTCATGTAAGATACTACTGCTATATTTTGGTGACTATTTACTGTAGGTATTATTAAATTGACTCCAAGTATGGCAAAATGCTGAAATGGTTTTTTCCTAGCGTCGTCAAGGTTTGAGATACTCAGTAGGAATGTGGTAATTATTGAATTATGTGATGATAATAATGAAGAGGAAATATATATAGAAATATATGTATGAATCACTTTGGTTGTCTGTATTTTTAACGCCTTCGGTAACAAAACAAATTCCCTCACAATTATCAGGGAAAAGTTATTTGACCACAAAAGTCTTGAACCACTCCTCTGTTTAAAGTTTGTTTTCATAGTGAAGAAATGTCAGCAATTTTTGGAAAAAAAGAAAAGGCTGGTATATTAAATTTTTAGGTTATGCATACATACGAACTAAACAAAGCAGTTAAACGTATATACAAACACACATTATGCAGTATGTTAAAGAATGCGAGAACATTTCATCACTTTGAAACAAAAAATCTACTGCCTTGGATACACACACTGGCTAATAAATTCGAATCATGCATTTGAAAGCGTGCTAGGAATGAAGTATGCATTTTTTTATGTTGTGGTTAAAATGGTAGTATAAGTAGGGTGTAACATTACTTTAAACACTGAATGAAGTTAAATGGAAAAAACAATGGATCTTCCACCACTTGAAAAAAGCCTTATCGTTGGTCCCCGTTTAGCAGAAACCTCGACTTCGAAGACCCAAATTCTCACTGGGTTCATAAAAGCAGCCATATCAAATGTTTTCAAAAGTTGGAATCGAAACCCTCAGTCATTCTGAAGAAGTAACTATGGTTCGAGTACAGTTTTCCCACAGCACGATGGGTATTGTCTTCAACAAATTGTACGGCAGAACAGGGACTCTACTGTGCTTAAACTGACACAAACCAAGGCTCTTCCCAACAGAGGTTTCATCTCTAACCATGATTGATTGAATATTAACGTCGCACTGTTCAGCTACACGAGGGCTTTTGGCGACGGACCACATAATTTTGAACCATGGTCAAGTGACGTGGACGACACCTGAGCTGGCACCCCCCTCTCCTAACTACCACACCAACGGGAGGACGTTTCAGCTCTCGACAGATTTAACGTGCTTCGCTGCCCTACACGGTGGGTCTTTAGTGGTACTGGGCTCGAACTCATGACAAAGCAAGCCACGGTCCGATACCTATACCACTCGGCTACCGCGGCCATCTCTAACCGTGATAAAGATAGTAAAGGAGAGAAATGCAACTACGCAGGGTTCAACATTGGTTCGCTGAGCATGTCGGACTTCCAACACCTTTGGCTACCCCAACCCCATATTTTATTCTCATAGAAAATAGGTTGGATAGGGTGGAAAAGACACATCTGACAGCATTCCGCTTGAAAGACCTGAAAAGCTGCATAACCAATACATAGTAAAGAGTGTGTTTTTTCCAGGTATAGAAGTTTAAGTTGGTTTCTCTTTCCAAGATGGCGACCGATTTAACAGCCGTCAAGTGATTTATTCTCAGTTTGGTTTGGCAATTCATCAAAACGATCATCAAGCAAGGCGTAGATTCGTCGAATGGGCCCAAAAAGTGATTGCCGTTGTTCCCGATTTTCATAAGCGAATTTTGTTTAGCGATGAAGCGCACTTCTGGTTGAATGGCTACGTCAACAAACAAAACTGCCGCATTTCGAGTGAAGCTAATCCACAAGTGTATGTCGAAACACCCTTACATCCAGAAAAACTGACTGTTTGGTGCGCTTTATGGGCTGGTGGGAGCCTTCTTCAAAAACGATGAAGGCCACAACGTTACAGTCAATGGTGATCGTATTGAGCCATGATTACTAACTTTTTCATTCCTGAATTGAACAACCATGATGTCCAGGAGCTGTGGTTCCAAAAAGACGGCGCAACATGTCACACAGCTCGTGCCACAATCGATTTATTGAAAGACACGTTTGGTCACCGCCTAATTTCCCGTTTTGGACCTGTGAATTGGCCTCCAAGATCTTGTGATTTAACACCGCTAGACTATTTTCTGTGGAGCTATGTAAAGCCATTGGTCTATGCAGATAAGCCACAAACGCTTGACCATTTGGAACACAACATTCGCCATATTATTGCCGATATACGGCCACAAATGTTGGAAAAAGTCATCGAAAATTGGACGTCCAGATTGGACTACATCCGAGCCAGACGTGGCAGTCATATGCCAGAAATCATATTTAAAATGTAATGCTACAAGATTATCTTTCGAATAAAAAAAATTCATGTCAATCGAATACTACATCGTTGTTTTATTGCAATTTAAAGTTCTATACCTCTAAAAAAACACCCTTTATTATCTGGACGCAAATGCCTCCCAGAAGCATGTAGACTCGATACTCAAACGAATCAGAGTAGTTCTTCATGTAAAAAGGGCTAATAAAATACAGATCTTGGGTTTCTAATTCATCAGACAGTGTGTCTATTTTAAACGGGTACAACTAAAGCTCTCCATTTATGTACTTATTAAGGCATAAATAATTAGATTGCTGAAATCGCCGCTTCTGAGGCAAGACGGTAACCTACTTCGTACATTAACGGACTCTCGATTGATAGATAGGATATTTTTAAGAAAAATATGTAATATCAGACTCGCATAATTACTATCCGTCGCCAAAAGCCTTCGAGTAACTGAACAGGGTGACGTTAACATTCACTCACTCATAATTATAATCGTACCTGAGGGATCCTCTTAGGTACCCTAGAGAGACTTCTAGCCACGAAATTTCTTTTTAATTAATTGGATCTATTCAAAACAATCCTCATCGAATATATAATAATCGATTACGTTCAGTGAGTGAGTGAATACCAACATCACACTGTTCAGCTACACGAGGGCTTTTGATGACGGACCACTTAATTTTAAACCATGGCCAAGTGACGTGGATTACACCTGAACTGGCACCCCCCACCTTTCCTAACTACCACACCACACCAACGGGAGGACGTTTGAGCTCTCGACAGACTAAACGTGCATCACTTCCCTTCACGGTGGGTCTATAGTGGTACTGGGCTCGAACTCGTGACAAAGCCAGCCACGATCCGATACCTTGACCACTCGGCTACCACAGCCACATCAATTATGTTCACTGGATTCCATTTTCGCGCAATTTTAATTGAAATCTTTGACGGATTAATTGTTTATTAACGTCGCATTTTGGCTCTTGGCGATGGATTTTCAAAGTCAAGTGACAAGGATGACATATGAGCTAGCCCTCCCCCCTCACCAATCTATCCCACCACGCTAATGGGAGGCCTTTGAACCTCGACCTTTTTAAGGTGCATCAGCCCATAAAGTTTGGTTTTAAAAATTACATCCTAAAGAGCGTGATGCGCATTAAATCTATTTGAGCTATGAGTTCTCAAGTTGGCATTGGGGGAATTTCGGAGAGTGGAAAGGGAGCTTAAATGTCATCCTCGTCGCTTGACTCAATTTCAAAATGAAGAGGCCCGTTGAACTCGTGTTTTACGTCAAAATACAACGTAAATGATGAATCAAAAATTGATGACATAAATTTAGAAATACATCTACTAAAAACTCGTCTGTGGTTCAGAATTGAAGCGTCCCTCACCAGTAATCCATCCACAATGCTCTAATTGTGTAAAATGACCGTGGTAGCCGATTGGTCAGGGTTACGGACTCGTGGCGTGCATGTCATGAGTTCGAGTCTAGTACCACTGAAGATCCTCCGTGTGGGGGGACGATGAACCTTAGGGTGTCCAACTACTTGCGACAATTTTTTTTTGAAAAAAATGTAGATATTGGGATCATTTTGTGATTTTAAGATTTATTTAGTATATTTTAAAAAAAAAACCATAAAATTTAAAACAGAAAAAAAAATTATATTATTATTAAAATGGGAAAAAACTGGTGAAAATATACAAAAAAATTGCATAAACGGGGCCCGCTGTACAAAAATTTTATGAACAAAGACTCAATTTTTCAATTTTGATGTGTTTGATGTTATCCATGTTTGAAATGACCTTCAGGATATGAGATATTTTAATTTTTAGAAAAACCAGAGCACTCTTTATCTTAGTGATTATATGAAATTAATTAATAAAACAGTGATTAAATTAATGTAAAGGACTGTAAATTTTGAAATAAAACAGTGATTGATAAATTGGAAAATTAAAACACTTCTACTGTTATACAGAACTTACATCAAAAATTTCTGCAAATTATTTTCAAAACTTTTTGAGCAATCGCCGTCCTCGTTTAAGCTTTTCGAAAAAAAAACACACTTCGAGTAAAACGTATTTTAAAGTTTGATATCTTGTGTAAAGTTATGGCATCTGCTTTTACTAAAACACTTCTAGTTTTTGATTTAGTGAATGGAAAATAAAAACCTGGGTATTTTTATTAAGCTAATAAGATGGCATATAAAATAAAATCATAAAAAATGTCAATTTTTGAAAAAAATCATGAGTTTAGGGTAGTTGGATCCCTTAAATATATCGAAGCTCAAACGTCCTTCCGTTGCTGTGGTAGTTAGGAGAGTGGGGATGCCAGTTTACGTATCATCCTCGCCACTTGACCGGGGTTCAAAATTAAGGGGTTTATTACAAAGAATTCCCGTGCTGTGTGCTTTATAGTTCAAGTTAATACAACTCTAATTGTGTAGCTGCTCACTAATCATGTAGTTGCCATAAGATTTTAATCAAGAATATGAAAAAATAAATAAAATACTCAATGACAACATGATTTATATTACTCATGTATAATATTACTCATGTGATGCGACTTAATATTAAAGAACCGAAACCAGAAAACACACGATAAAAAGCGCGCCTACTGTTGCGTACCCGTAGATCACAAAATGTTTGCAATTTTCTGTTGTCTATTTGGATTTAGTATCCCTTTCGGCATCGACGCAAAGGAAGCGCTCTTGTCACTTCCGAGAACATCTCATGTTCTAGAAGCAGATCGCAAGGGAGGGTCAAGACCGAAGAAGCAAAAGTGAGTCAAGAGCAGGCAGAAGAAGAAACCAGTCTTCACAGCGGAAGTCCGAACCGCGACCTTATGGAAATCAAATGGATCGTAAGGGAAGAATCTCCAATCGGTTTGACAAAATAGGTACTAAACCCTTTTGAATAAAGGAGAGTTAGATCTCTGTCAAAATATTTTATATATATGCAGTCGGACCTCTATATAATCAAGTTGCTAAATCCCGGAAGAAAGTTCGTTATATGGAAAATTCGTTATAAAGAGGTTCATCTTTTAATATACTTTATAAACCACATAAAACAAATTTTAAATTCATAAACACTATATATTAAAAAAAGTAATTATTCACACCTTTTTTAAAATTAATATATATGTTTATTTTATTTATCTTACCCATCACCAAAAAAAACAGCAAGGAAAAACAATAAAAAAAATGTCGAAGAATTCACTGTGCTTTCAAACGTAAGAAAATAATTTTATACTAAAATTAATGAATTTTTTAAGGACATATTATAATTTTATAAAGCATAGAAGTGATATTAAAGGTACATTATTTTAAAATTAGAGCACGGAGACACGAGACAACTCTACTGAGGGTGAAAGAGGATATCGAAGATGTTTCTAGTGAACTGGACAATGGGGGCTATAGTTGCACCTCTTGGATGAAACATCCAGATCCCTATTGCTCTCGGTGAGTGAGAATCTAATAAAATCAGTTCAAGATTTATCACCCCTATAAAATGTGTTAAAGAGAGAATAACTAGAATTTTTTTCAGAAATACTTTAAAAAAAGGGAGAACAAAAATTGAATGACAAAAGACAAAGTTCGTTATATGAAAAATGCACTTCGGTATAGATAGGTTATTTTACGAAGAAAATCGTGAAATGTTCTAGGTTCCAGGAAAAAGTTCGCTTTATAGAAAAATTCACAAAATAGAGGGTTCGACTATATATATTTCTGAACCATGTCCCCCATGGTTCAGAAATTACATATATATAATCAGTATATATAATTAACATAACTATTACATCCCTTATACATTGCATTACAAAAATGAAAAAAATTAAAGTTGAAACTTCAAGTCTATTATGACGCACTAGCGTTGAATTTTGCTTTAAAAGGAAAAAATAAAAAAAATATTCAAAGTGATTTTGCGAGGTGAGGGTGAAATGTCTTTAAGTATTTGAAAAGCAATAAAAAAACTTTAAACTCTTAAAAACTTTATTTAAGAGTTTTTTAAAAGCATATATATTTAGCTTTACCTGAACATTCGGGAAAATTATATATATATATATATATATAATCGTGGCTGGCATGTCACGAGTTTGGGCCCAGTACCACTAAAGACCCGCCGTGTAAGGAAGCGATGCACATTAAATTTGTCGAGAGCTCAAATGTCCTCCCGTTGGTGTGGTGTGGTAGTTAGGAGAGGGTTGCTAGCTCAGGTGTCGTCCACGTCACTTGACCATGGTTCAAAATTACGTTGTCCGTCGCCAAAAGCCCTTGTGTAGCTGAACAGTGCGACGTTAATATTCAATCAATTAATCAACCACATTCCCGTCAGCATATTCCGTTTTTAGAATTCGTGCGCCAATTTAGAAATTCAATGCCGCCAATAGGTTTGTGAATGTACGTAAGTACCTTAAATACCTTAATGATCTTACGAAGTTCACACAGAAAATAAAACCTAATGTAGGAATAATAGCTATCCTTCCCCCTCCCCCTTTCGCTTTATTCTCAGATCTGCACGCTGGCAGACACCGGCGGTATGCTTCAAGACAATTGCTGTGACGTTGACAGTTACGCGTGCGTAATTGGACTCTAAATCAATGTCATGCGCTATCAATACAATTTGAAGACACGAGATTTTATAGTCAATTGCAGGATGATTATTACAACATTAAGAATGCATATTTACGATAAACAGATAGGTAGTTTGGGAGATACGTCCATTTCTCCAACATAAAAATAATGATAGACGATGTTTCAGAAGTAAAAAAAATTATTCTCTCTCTATATGTTTTAAAGGAAACTTTTTTATAATTTGTATTTTATATCAGAGAAAATATCTAATAAAGAAAAATAGAAAATCATCAATCAAATTATCAGCCTATCAGTCTCTGACCGAAATTTTCATGGCCACGATAACCTAGTGGTCAAGGTAAATGTATTCGTGGTTAGCGTGTCATGAGTTCGAGCCTAGTACCATTAAAGATCCTCAGTGTAGAGGCGTTAGATGCACGCTAAATATGAGACTCAAATATCCTCTCGTTGGTGTGATGTGAAAATTAGAAGATTAAGGTACCAGTTCATGTGTCATCCTCGTTACTTGACCATGATTCAAAATTACTGGGTCCGATGCCAATAGTCCTTAAGTAGCTAAATAGGGTGAGGTTAATACCCACTTACTCATATTCATTATAGTTTATCCCTAATAAGGCATTCGAAATACCGAAAAGGAGAGTTATATTTACGTTGCTCTGTAAAACAACGCAAGGGCTATTGGCGATGGACCTCGATCAAGTGACGAGGACGACACCTGAGCCGCTACTCCCCTCTCCTATGTACAACACTCCACCAATGGTAGGACATAAAGTTTCGACATATTTACCATGCACCGGTCCTCTCTACACGGTGGGTCTTAAGAGGCACCAGGACCCGTGACACGAGTTCATGATCATAAACACTAGGCTACTGCAGCCGCAATAGAAATACTGAGACAACAGAAAAAATTAAACTAATTTTTAGCCTGTTTTAAAAAATTTCTTGACATGGATATCCTAGGAGTTTTTTTTTCATGGAAATGCATATTTTGTTTATGCTGTCTCATTAAAATTGTGGCCACGGTAGCAAAGTGGTCAAGGTATCGGATCGTGGCTGGCTTGTCACGAGTTCGAGCTCAGTACCACTAAAAACTCGCCGTGTAGGGGAGCAATGCATGTTAAATCTGTCGTTAGCTCAAACGTCCTCCCGTTAGTGGGGGGTGTAAGTTGAGAGAGCGGGGTACCAGCTCAGGTGCCGTCCTCGTTTTTTGACCATGGTTCAAAATGGTGAGGTCAGTCACCAAAAGCCCTCATATAGCTGAACAGTGTGACGTTAATATTTACTCACTCATTAAAATTATGACATTACCAAACGAAAGTATAAATCCCAACCTCCTCCACTGTTTGTTTTTGTTGTTACTCAACAAAAGGCTTATACACACACGTAAATTATTCTACAACTACTCAGATAAAAAAAACATGCACGAATACAACGAGGGAGAATCCTTACAACCAAAGTATTTTTCCCAAAGAACATATGTGCTGTGCGTCATTTTTATATGTTAATTGTTGTGAATACATTTTCTGTGTCATTCATTCAGAGTCCGCTTTGAGGGGGTGTATCTATCTTTTGCTTACCGTAGTGTGTTACCTACTTACTGGATCAACAATAGACGATAAAAAA